>CM053792.1:735271142-735671142 GCA_028749045.1 Cupressus sempervirens | reverse complement strand
ACTCCAAAGCCAACTACCCGTCCTCTACCTACAATGCATTCCAATCAAGAACATGTACAACATCACGAATATACTGCCTAAGTACTAAAATGATGGGGACACAACCCAAGAACAAAATGGACACAACAGAAAAGAGAAAATTATATTAACAGAGAAAACAAGCTAGTACAAACAGTACAAGAAAATAAACTTCAAATCATGCCCTAAGGGCTTACAATAGTATAAATCTGGAGATAATTTCTCCTTTCAGTACCTCCTCTCAAACTCCACTCCGAACTGCCTTTTACAATGCCAAAAATCTCCTTAAATAGACCCTGGAGGGTTAAGGACTAGGAGTACATTCTAGAAAGTGCTAGTAGGCATCCACCGACCAAATCGAAGGTTCCAAAAGCTGTGTTAGAAGTCGGCACAAATCTAGAAGAATCCAGAAACGGTAACCGAACTTTCGGGAGGCATAACTTTTGAACTATAGCTCTGATTGATGAACCATTTACATTTTTGGAAAGCTCTCAAAGAGCTCTATAGTCGTATGGACAATTTTTGCTTGTCCCCCATTTTTTTGCCCTTTTTGAGATCATTTAATGCCCCTAACCTGACTTTGAAGCATTCTTAGGAGGTCTCCAAAACCTGAAAAATTGTAATAACTTTCAAACCGTGGGGCCTTTTGACCTGATTCTTTTTCTAGAATTCTCTAAATCACAATTACATTCATCTAGCCAATTCACACCTTCTAGTTTACCAAAATGATGGCCCATTTACATGCTCCTATTTTTTTGAGATTTTTTAGCACACTGATAGTTAAATTGTGAGAGTTGGAACCTTTATTTGACCCAAATGGGTGTCCAAAAATGAAAACACATGAAACAAAAATTAAGTCTAAGTACATTTTTTTGGGTGACACGGGATTTCCCTTATACCTCTGGATGCTCCTGCATCAGACACCCAGGGTAGATTGAAAAGTGACCCTGTCACTTTATGAATGGTAGAGGAAATCCCAAATGGGAAACCTCAGCTGCTGAAATCCAAGTTGAGTCCTCAATCGGTCATCCTTTCCATTTGACCAAGTACTCTTCATACTGCTTGTTTCTAGTACTCCTACCCACACGATGATCTAGAATGTCTTCTATCTCCTCCTTCCTAGAAGCAGGAATCGGACATGGCTCTAACACCAGCTCCTCATCTACACCATCATCATGATACTCGGTTAAATCTGCAATGTTGAAAATGGGAGAAATGTGAATACCATCTAGCAGCTCCACTTCATATGCATTTCCTGAGTCATGTTTCTTCAAAATTTTGCAGGGGCCAAATTTCTTCATTTTCAACTTGTTGTAAGTATCGGCTAGAAATCTTTCTTTTCGTAAGTGCACCATGACTAAATCTCCTACTTGGAGTTCCTTATGTCTTCTCCTTTGATCAGCCTTAACTTTATACTCTTGATTCATCTTGGTAATGTGTGCCTGAACCTCCTCACGTAGATGCTTGATATGTTTAGCAAATTCTTCTACTTCAGCACTTGTCCTCTCCCCTTGCTCTATCTTCCTCAATTCTAGTGTAGTCCTTGGTCTATTCTCATATACAATCTGAAATGGTGATTTTCTAGTACTCCTATTTATAGAGTTATTGTAAGCAAACTCTGCTTGTGGTAGAATCAAATCCTATCCCTTGGGCTTATCCCCAACTAAACATCTCAACAAATTGCCCAAACTTTTGTTTACCACTTCTGTTTGGCCATCAATTTGTGGGTGATGCGTGGAACTGAATTTCAAGTTGGTTCTTAACTTTTTCCACAATGTCCTCTAGAAACACCCCACAAATTTAGTATCTCTATCAGAAACTATGCTCCTTGGAAGGCCATGCAGTCTCACCACCTCTTTGAAGAACAAGTCTGAAATATGGACATCATCATGAGTTTTGTGGCATGGAATGAAATGTGCCATTTTGGAGAACCTATCAACAACTACGAATATGAATTCATTACCCCTTTGTGTCCTTGGCAATCCAAGAACAAAATCCATACTTATGTCCTCCCATGGCCTTGATGGAATAGGCAATTGCTGATATAGGCCAATATTGTGACTAAACCCCTTCGCAACTTGACAAACCTAGCAACTTTGTACAAACTTCTTCATTAGTGAAATTTGAGGCCAAAAATAATGTTCTCTAATAATGGCAATGGTCTTATCTCAACCAAAATTTCTTTCCATCCCTCCACTATGTTTCTCCTTAATTAGATTTTCCCTCATGGAACTCCTTGGAATGCACAATTGACTACCCTTGAACAACATGCCATCCTGAATCAAATAGTCTAACCACTTGGTTCTATCTATAGAAACAGGTTCTTTACAAGCTTTCCATGCTTCAGCAAAATCAAGATCCTTGGGGTACAAATTCTTGAGTTCATCAAACCCAACTACTTCAACTTGCATTATTGTAAGCAACAACTGTCTCCTACTTAGTGCATCTGCAACCCTGTTAGATTTTCCACTTCTATGCTTCAACACAAATGTATAGCTCTGCAAAAACTCTACCCACTTCATATGTCTCTGATTCAATTTACCTTGGCTATTTAGGTACTGTAATGCCTGATGATCAGTATACAAAACAAACTCCTTTGGCAATAAATAATGCCTCCATTTCTTTAAGGCCTGAACTATTGCATAGAACTCTTGATCATAAACAGAATACTTCTTCTTTGCATCATTCAATTTTTCACTAAAATATGCAATAGGCTTACCTTCTTGGCTTAATACAGCCCCAATAGCACTGCCACTAGCATCACAATCCACCTAGAACACTTTTCTAAAATCTGGAAGTGCCAACACAGGCTATTATGTCACCTTCTTCTTCAGCAATTCAAAACTTCTCGCAGCTGCTGCAGTCCATTTGAACTCTTTTCTATCCCCTCTTATTTTATCAGTTAGGGGTGCACATATGCTATTGAAATTCTTAATAAACTTCCTGTAAAAACTAACCAGACCATGAAATGGTCTTACCTCAGTAGCAGTCCTTGGAGTAGTCCATTCCAAGATGGCTTTTACCTTTTCTGGATCCATTTTGAGACCTTCAGGTGATATAACAAACCTCGAATAGACTAACTCCCTTTTTGCAAAGATACACTTCTTCAGATTAATTAATAGTTTCTCTTCCCTTAGCCTTTCAAGGACACTACGAATATGCAGTAAATGTTCTTCCAAAGTCTTGCTGAAAATTAAAATATCATCTAAATAGACAATAACAAATTTTCCCAAGAACTTCTTAAGTACCTCATTCATGAGCCGCATGAAGGTGCTTGGGGAGTTCATCAATCCAAAGGGCATGACTAACCACTCATAAAGACCCTCCTTGGTCTTGAAGGCTATTTTCCACTCATCTCCTTCTCAAATCTGTATCTGGTGATAACCACTCTTGAGATCTATCTTTGTGAAGTACTGAGCTCCACTCAAGCAGTCCATAAGATCATCCATCCTTGGCAAAGGAAACTGGTACTTGATGGTTACCCTATTTATAGCTCGAGAATCTGTACACATCCTCCACTCTCCATCCTTCTTTGGTGCGAGTACTGCAGGTACTGCACATGGACTCAGGCTCTCTTGAATCAAGCCCTTCCTCAGCAGCTCCTAAACCTATCTATTTAGCTTCTCTATTTCAGTAGGAGTCATCCTGTGAGCGGCCTTGTTAGGCAAACTAGCTCTTGGAATCAGATCTATCTGATGACTGATTTGCCTTATTGGTGGCAATCCATCTGGAACATTATCAAAGATAATATCTCCAAACTCCCCTAGTAAATCTAAAACTTCAAGTGGTATTTCACTACTACCTTCTTTATCTTTCCTAGGAATCAAAGCATAGCACATATGCTGATGTTTCATTCCATCTAAAAATTTCTTTTCATCAACAAGACAAATCCTAGTACTGCTACATACCTTTTCACCTTCCTTTTTCATGGGCTTCAATTTGTGGCAAACTCCATCCTTTGTCAGAGAGTATGTGTTTGCATTTCCATCATGTACTGCATGTCTATCAAACTACCATGGTCTACCCAACGATAGATGGCAAACATCCATCGAAATAACATCACAGAGAACTTCATCATGGTAACTCCCAATTTTGAATTTCACTAAACATTATTCACTTACCAGGACCTTATGATCATCTTTTACCCAAGCAATCCGATAGGCCTGCAGATGTTTCTCCCTCTTGAGCTTCAGCTTAGAGACCATCTCTTCTGATACCAAGTTATCAGTGCTACCACCATCAATGATCACGTCACAACATTTATCCTCACACTTGCATCTAGTACAGAACAAACTCCTCCGTTGTCCTCTTTCAATCTCACCACATAGTAGGACTCTTTCATTTACCAAGGTCTCTCCTCTTTCTGCATCCTTTGAATGTGATGATTGTGCATCCTAATCCACATGAGCAACCCTAGCTTGGCCCTCAGCTCTCCTATCTATCCTTCCTTGTCATTGAGGGCATTCAAAGGCACGATGACCTTCTTTATTGCAATGGAAATAGGTACCATGGAAGCCTCCTCTTCCTTGTCCATGTCCTCTACCTCTTCCTCTTTGATTTCCAAAGTCTTGATCATGGGAGCGGTTGAAACCCTCATTCCTCTGGTTCCTGCTAGTACCCACATCTTCATTTCTCTTTTGGGTTTCATTGTGGCCTCCAGATGATCTACCACTTCCCCTTCCTCCTTGACCATGCCCTCTTTGTCTTCCTTCAAACCTTTTATTCAGCTTCTCTTCAACTCGTAGGGAAAACTGGTATGCCTCTTCAATGCTGGTCATTCTTACCAGACTTAATTCCTCCTGGATGCTAGGTCGCAACCCACTGATATAACGAGCAACCTTCTCCTTATTTGCTTCTGCATGCCCTGCTCTAATCAAGAGTCGGTAAAACTCCTCTATATATTCTTGGACTAATCTTCTTGCTTGCTTTAATGCATGCATCTTCTTAAACAAATCAAGCTCGTAGTCCACAAGAATGAATTGCTTCTTCAATTTGTCCACCATGCGATCCCATCTTGTGATCTTCTCCTTTCCTCTTCTATTTCTTTCCAATTGAACCTCTTGCCACTAGATTTTGGCATGGCCTTTCAGTTTTTCCTTTGCAAACTTAACCCTATCTGGGTCCCTGATATCCTCATACTCAAAGTATTCTTCCAGTTCATTGATCCAATCGATCAACTCATCTAGTTTCAAATTTCCTAAAAATACACCCACTTCAATTGTGGGTCTTTTCCCAAACTTAGTAATGGCCCTAAAAAGCCTTTCCTCTGCATGATTTAGAACTTCCTTATCAAATTCCCCTTCTAGTTCCATTACTTCTTCTTCATTGTCATCCTCACTGTTGTCACCTGCGGCAACATTTGCTCCTCTGTGGAGCTCCTCTTGCAATGCTTGGACCTACCTTTGGAGGGCTCTAACCTCCTCAAGATTAATAGGTCTGGCCCTTCTGCCACACTCTCTTCATGGAGGAATCTTCTAACTCAAACCCACAACCACACAGTCCTGGTGCAAACTGCCTCACTGTCGACGCTCTGTCTACACACTCAAGAAAACTAGCTCTGATACCACTTGATGGGGACACAACAGAAAAGGGGAAATTATATTAACTAAGAAAATAAGCTAGTACAAACATTATAGGAAAATAAACTTCAAATCTTTCCCTAAGGGCTTACAATAGCATAAATCTAGATATAGTTTCTCCTTTCAGTACCTCCTCTCAAACTCCACTCCGAACTTCCTTTTACAATGCTAGAAATATCCTTAAATAGACCCTGAAGGGTTGAGGACTAGGAGTACATTCTAGAAAGTGCCAGTAGGCATCCACCGACCAAATAGAAGGTTCTAGAAGCTGCGTTAGAAGTCGGCGCAAATTTAGAAGAATCCAGAAATGGTAACCGAACTTTCAAGAGGCATAACTTTTGAACCGTAGCTCCGATTGATGAACCGTTTACATTTTCAGAAAGCTCTCAAAGCGCTCTATAACCATATGGACAAGCCTAGCTTGTACCCCATTTTCAACCCTTTTCAAGGTCATTTAATGCCCCTAACCTAACTTTGAAGCATTCTTAGGAGGTCTCCAAAACCCAAAAAATTGCAATAACTTTCAAACCGTGGGGCCTTTTGACCTGATTCTTTTTCTAGAATGCTCTAAATCACAATTGCATTCATCTGGCTAATTTACACCTTCTAGTTTACCAAAATGATGGCCCATTTGCATGCTCCTATTTTTTCAGAATTTTCTAGCACATTGATATTTGAACTGTGAGAATTGGAACCTTTATTTGACCCAAATGGGTGTCCAAAAATGAAAACACATGAAATAGAAACTAAGTCTAAGTACATTTTTTTGGGTGACACAGGATTGCCCTTATACCTCTGGATGCTCCTGCATCATAAAACATGGATAACATCATGAATGTGAGCTAGACTGGGCGGTAGAGCAAGGCGGTAATCAACTGCGCCAATCCTCTCTAGAATCTCGAATGGTCCCACAAAGCGAGGTGCTAGCTTTGAACCCTTTCTATATCAAGTTGGACTCTTCCACTGATGCACTCTCAAGAAAACATTATCTCCCACAACAAACTACTTATCCTTCCTATGTGCATCAGCATACTTCTTCTGCCTATCCTGTGTCGTAGTCAAGTGCTCACGGATTCGCACTACCTATTGTTCCATATCACGAAGCATGTCAGGACCCAACAAGATGCGATCCTCAAGACTATCCCAACTCAAGGGTGTATGACAAGGATGTCCATATAAAGCTTGAAATGGTGCCATGCCAATAAAACTATGATACCTATTGTTGTAAGCGAACTCCACTAGGTAGAGATAGTCCTCCCAATGTGTCTGCCTATCCATCACACACATCCTTAACATATCTTCTAGAACCTAATTCACCCTCTCTATCTAATCATCTATTTCTAGGTGATATGCCAAATTCAACTTCAATTGAGCTCTAAGCTCATGCTGCAGCGATGTCTAGAATGAAGATGTGAATACAGGATCCCTGTCAGAAATGATCTTTCGAGGAATACCATGTAGTCTCACAATGTCACGCATGAAGACATTATCTACAAAAGCTATCATGTAGGAAGACCTAATTGGTGAAAAATGTGCCACCTTAGTCAGCCAATCAATGGTGACCATGATAGCATCATGATGATGAATAGTCATAGGTAATCCTACTATGAAGTCCATGGGGATGATGTCCCACTTCCATGAAGGAATGAGATTTGGTTGCAAAAGTCCTGCCAGGTGCTAGTGTTCTGCCTTGACTCTCTAACACTCAAGACACCTGGCCACATAATCAGCAATGTCTCGCTTCATCCCTGACCAAAAGAACAAACGTCTCAAATCAGCATGCATCTTCTTGACACCTGGATGTGTTGAGTAAGGTGTATGATGGGCCTCTGCTAGAACCAAGGTATGAAGCTCATCCAATAATGGCACATAAATCCTCCCCAAATGTCTCAAAAGACCATCTAATTCTCAGACATAGCCTACAAACTTACCCTCCAAAGGTCTTCTTAAATCTATTTCTCTGCACAACTCCAGATACAAAAAATCTGTAGGAAGTGCCTAAAGAATCTTACTCCTTAAATCCACACTAAGAGTCATAGATGATATCACATGTCTCCTATAACTCAAAGCATCTGCCACCACATTCTCCTTCCCTTGGATGTACTTTACCTCAAAATCATACTCGAATAGATATTCCATCCATCGCCTTTCGTCAGCATTCAAATTAGGTTGAGTGAAAATGTACTGAAGACTGCAATGATCACTATGTAGCTCAAATCTATGCCCCAACAAGAAATGTCTCCACCTTGTCAAAAGCATGGACTACTACTCCTAACTCAAGATCATGTGTAGGATAATTTAGCTCATGATCCTTGAGATTGCATGATTCATATGCAATCACCCGTCCATTCTTCATCAAAACCGCTCCAATCCCTTCAAGGGAAGCATATGTACATACCATGAAATCTCCCTTTGGATCAAGTACTGCTAAGATCGGTGCACTGGTTAAAAGCTCCTTGAGCTTCTGAAATGCTTCCTCACATTTCTCTGTCCATATAAATTTCTTTCCTTTCCTCTGAAGGGAAGTGATAGGATGTGCTATCCTAGAGAAGTTTTGGACAAATCTACAATAATAACTAGCTAGACCCATGAAACTGTGAATCTCTTACACATTAGTTGGTGTAGGCCAATCTACTATCGCCCAAATCTTTGCAAGGTCCACTGAAATACCATCACCTGAAATGACATGCCCTAAATATTGAATCTTTGATTTGAATAATTGGCACTTAGCTACATTGGCATAAAGTCGATTATCTCTTAAACACTGTAAAACCAATCACAGGTGCTCCTCATGCTCCTTCTAAGACTTAGAATATATCAATATGCCATCAAGAAACACAAGTACAAACCTGTCAAGATATGATCAAAACACCCCATTCATCAAACTCATGAAAATTGATGCAGCATTGGTCAACCCGAAAGGTACCACTGTGAACTCATGATGCCCATAGCGAGACAAAAAGTGGTCTTGTGAATGTTGGCTTCCTTAATGCGAAGCTGGTGGTATCCTGACTTAAGGTCAATCTTGGAGAATACTATAGCTCCCTTGATCTGATCAAATAAGTCATCAATCCTAGGTAGAGGATACCTATTCTTAATAGTCACCTTATTCAACTGTCTGTAATCAATACAAAGGTGCAAAGAACTGTCTTTCATTTTCACAAAGAGCACTGGAGCTCCCCATGGTGATACACTAGGTCGAATGCTGGACTTTTTTCCAAAAGTTCCTCTAGCTAAAGATGCAACTCTCCCAATTCCTATGTAGTCATACAATAAGGAGCTTTAGAGATAGGCTCTGCTCCTGGAATCAAGTCAATGCTAAAATCGATGTCCCTCTTCAAAGGCATGCCTAGAATCTCACTTGGAAAGACATCTGCGTACTCCTATAAAATCGACTGATCTAAAGTCTTCCTCATAGGATCTTCCTCATCAAGATCATTTACCATAATAGAAAATATCTAACATCCCTTATGGAAAATCCACTTCATTTGCATTGCATAAATCATCCATAGAGATATAGGCCTTGGTATCCCAACTATCTTCACATCATTCCCTTGGTCATCTTGGCACATTATAATCTTCTTCCTACAATCTATACTGGCTCTATGAGATCCAAGCCAGTCCATGCCCAAAACCACATCATAGGAACCAAGGGGTATGACTTGAAGGTCAACTGTAGTATCAAAACCTCCTAAGCTAAGCCCACACTTATGAACTACAAAATCTATGGAGACCTTAATGCCTGAGGCTAGTTCCACTTGCCAACCATGATCTTACTTCACCGCATCTAGCTTACACTTAGAAACTATAGATGGTGAAATAAATGAATCTATAGCTCCTAAATCAAACAATACTAAAAGAGATATACCTCGAATAGCGCATGTGGTCGCAACTACTGTTCCTTGATGATCTGCCTGATGGTAATCCACTGCTATAAACACTCTATGAGCTCTGCCTGTATCTCCAACTGTAGTCTCTGATGCTGTTGGCCTAGGTCCTAAAAATTAAGGTGCTCGTTGTGGACATTAAGCTTTATAATTTCCAATTTTTCCACATGAAAAACATCATGTATTTCTGCCAGATCCTTTAGCCATGGGTGGTGCATTTGATTGCTGACGGTTGTTCTTGCTAACAAAAGACTAACTACTCTGAGCTGGCTGATTGGGTTGATTCCATTTACCACACTGAGTATTGTGGTTGTTCTTGGAGTTAGAACCTTCACCACCACCTTGAGCCTAAGAATTCAATCCCTTCTGCTACTTCATTTGCTGAGACTGCTGCTGCTATTGTTTCCCCTTAGAAAAAGAAGGCTTCCTATTCCCACCTAAATTGTAGTTTCCTTTAGATCCTGACGCTGCTAGCACTCCTACAAAACCTCCTTGACCAAGGTTGACACTTTATTCAAAAAGGATGGCTCAACGTACCACATCCTTGAGGGTTTTTGGCTCAAATACCTTGACAACCCCAATTATACAGTTGTTCAAACCTCTAATAAAGTGCCATGTCAAATGAGCTGAATTTTCACTGAATCCTGAAAAGGACATGAGCTCATAAAATTTGCACTCATACTCGGTCACTATCATAGTATACTGCCTAAGATTATGGAACTCATCTACCCTTTGCTACCTCCATTCCTCTGGTAGGAATTGTTCGTGGAAACCTTCTAAGAATAACTCCCAAGTGACACTGCTCATATCAATACCCATCTTCTTTTCCTCAATTGTCCACCAAGTGGCCCCAAAATTCTCCAAATTGGTAATTGCAAATCTTGCCTTAACATTACTATCAAAGTCCTGCATAGCAAAAATCCTATCATGGGTGATAAGCCACTATTCGGCCACATATCCAGAACCTTTCCCATTAAAGGGCTTGACCTTGGATCTCGAAAGGTCCTTCATCTAAGTAGATACAATGGATCACTGTCAATCCTTCCGAGGGCTCCTAGACCTGGGTCTATGCTCTTGTTTTGTCTGATGTGCTTTAGGTTGTTCATGAACAGGTGGTAGATGACCAAGAATGGTCTGCATCATTTGTCTCAAGTTAACCTCCTTAGACTCAGCTTGGTTCTCTCTATGGCTCTCTTCCTGTTGCTTACTAGCATGCTCTCCTCTGCTCTCTTCATGAGCAGATCCCTCATGAGCAGACTCATGGACATTGATAGATCTACCATAACCATAGCCTCTACCATGGCCTCTACCACAGCCTCTAACAGAAGACCTAGTCCCAGATACCATCCTACAATAGTACAAAGTAATATTACAATGAAAAGACACATGTTTGTAATAGACTAAGTTCAATTTCAGTTTTGCCTATGTTTAGGTTTAAGTAGAATTTTCAGTTTTGAAAGCTAAGAGTTGAAGTATGAAAAATATGCAAATAATAGTTTTTAAGTTCTATTTTAGTTCACATAGTTTTCAAGTTTGATATATACACATAATAGTTCAAAGTCCTATTTTGTTCCCAAATACCCAGAGCTCCCAATGTAGAAACTTGGGCTCTGATACCAAATGTAATGCCCTGCCAAGGGATCCAAAGAATTAACCTAGAATTTCACTAAGTTTAGTAGCATTTTTTTTTTTTAAATACATGAAAGTAAAAACCATTTACAACTTATACCTAGTAATGGAAGCAATAGTAAAAGTACAAGTGAAAGTAAACATAGCATACATAATAGGTTACATTCTTCATGGATCCCTTAACATTGAGTTACATCTAAACTAACTAATAATCTAATATCATGTCCTCATGAATAAATAATGATAAGTCCAATGTTTATATGTGCATTTATAAATGTACAATCATCCACTATACATGTCATAGTGTATGAAAGGCTTAAAAGAATATACATTTGTGAAATAAGGTACATCATCCTATTCTAAACCATGATGCAACAAAGTAAACGTAATCACATGTCATACATGATACATCATCATAGAAGATATAGACATCCATCATAAAAGATCAAACATAATAAACTAAATGTATGGTTTCTCCCAACCGTAAATAGCATCATTAGACCATTGTGGGTCCTAGCCATCCCTCCATGCGTAACATTTCAAATCACCGAAGAGATCATCAGTATTAACATAGTAGGAATGCCACACCTATACATACTACATCATATACATAAAGTAATCTGACATACAAATATAAGCATAAGATAACACCATCTAATATATGCTAAACATCAATGAAAGGATACATATCCACCATCATAATCCAAGCATGCATCAGCTATGGTGTCCCAAACAGATCTCAAACAATAAGAGTGGAAAATACACTACCACCCAACCATGTGGAACCTAAGTGGTCCACTCCCACCGTGCTGAGGAGACAATCTCAAGTCCCAAACAGGCTATCCAAATCACATAGCATAAATCTTTATAAGTCCAGGAATCCTAAAAGTATACTAACTCAAAGGTTCCAATCACAAAACTGACATCAAATCCTAGAGGCACACAATAACATGTAGCAAACCTACTTTGTAAGTGGGCAAGTGTCATCGCATAAATCATGTAGAAGTTACCCTGGTAGTTAGCTTAGGACTCCAAGGTCCCTACTGATCCCTATACCGCCACTAGTATCCTCTCATACTGACAAGGCATACTATGGAATGTAAGGTCACAACCAAGCGTTCTCTCTACTTCCATCCTAGTTTTTACTAGCACTCGAGGCATGGGCAAGAACAAAACCATTATCTTATTAGGTTTATTTAGTCAGTATTAGGTGAGAATGTTTTCACTTATTAAAAAAACTTAGAATGAGTTACCCTAGTAGCCACTTAGGGCCTCGACCCCCATTGCAAGCCACTTCTTGACACTACAAGCAGATAACCTACCCTAAGCTCATGGAATCATAAATCTCATAATCACCCCAATCCTATACAAGTGACTAGAAAGAAATACCAAAAGATAATCCACAATAAGAACATCAAATATCCATGATAAAAGTATCAAATCTCCATGAGCAACTGACAAGCATCCATAAATAATCATGACCATAATAGTTCTCTATTGGCAACTAAAGGTATCACTGATAATCAAAAGTATCCATTGGTTCTCAATAACCAAAATATATCTCAAAATCATATTGATCAAGGACTCCACAATGGTCGAGTCAAAACATGTCACAACATGATGTCATAAATCAACATTTTAGTCCCATCATGGCGACTAGAAAGTAATCCAAGGATAACTGATCAATGACTCAAAAATGATTAGGTCAAGTGTCTCATACATAAGAATCTCAACTTCACACAAGAAGACTAGAAAACAATAACAATCAGTAAATAGAAACATTTCATAGAGAATTCCATCACATAACCATGGTTGGCTTTATAAAGATTAGAATTAAGACATCATCATGACATCACAATCATAACCCTCGAGCCTCTTGTAGACGTCCTATAACTGGTCAACACTAGTCAACCCAAAACCCAAAACAAATAGCATAGAGAAAACACAATGCAAGCACATGTTTTGGTTTTGCTAAAATCACATCATTGAATTAAATGTGGAGGTCTTAGTTTTTGTTTCCAAATTTAAATATTAAATGGAGGAACATTTAGTACATTTTTCCTAACCCAAGTACCGTTTCAAATTTCCCATAAGTCTGGATTTGATTTCCCATATAAATGTTATTTAAAAATGACCCTCATCAAATTTACATTGTAATTTCTACATTAAAATTACCAATTCTTCTCATTATCCTCTTTTCTTCATAATTTAGGTCATTTAAATAATTAAATTGAACCTATAATGGTAAAAATAATTTATCATTGTTAAAGAATGATCCCTTAATTCAAATCTATTTTTGAATATAATTATTATTATTTATCAATAACATATATATATACTTATATACATACATACATACATACATACATACATACATACATACATATATACATACATACATAATTACATATATATAATAATAAAACATTTAATAATAACATTTATAAACATTGTAAAAAAATCAAAATGTCTGATAGTCTCGAAATAATGCTACTAATCCATCAACATAAACTAGTCTAACTTAGTCTTATAATAATAGCAACAATATGTCCAGAAAGATGTGAACGAGGGTAGGCATTACACTAGATGCAGATGCTGCCAAATACACAGGGTCCTGATTTTACTCCTCCATCTCCACCATGAGTTACGGTGGTAGAATAGGGCTTGGTGACCGCTCCACCACATAGTTCAGAGGAAGAGCATATTCAAAAGGAACCAGTATTAGAGGCGAGACTAAGGCAAATGGAAACTAGTGAAGTATCAGAAGGAACTTTCCCATGACACTGAGGTTTAGGGTATAGGATCCACTAAGACTAAGGCCATAGAAGGAGAGTCCTATCAATAGGATACAACTCCCAGCAAGAGCAATAAAGGGAAGGAAGTTGTTGAACATACTCCTTTGTCATCAAGAGCTAGGTCCCCAGCAGTACACATCTATAGATGGATCCGAAAGGAAATAATGAATACTAAACCTCAATTCCATGCTTTAGAGGAAGACATTTGTGATATTGTAGAGATCTTGAACAAACCCGAGTCTCCATCACATGAGGTAGCCCCATTGGCATTTGTCACCACTATATGAAACCAGGATTTATTTGTACAAGTGGCTCTCCCTCCTGAAGAAATAGATGCGGAAGGCCTTAGCCTCAAAGATTATGAGTTTAAGGATGCTATGTTGGGAAGGCCTACATTGGATTCAACCTAACAAATGATGACTATGGGAGTCAAAGAGGTCCTCAAATACATGGAACAAGAGGAGATTGAATGCCATGCTTTTTGAAGGAAAGTTGAGATCCTAAAGGGATATCTAGTTGAGGTTGTTGGTCCTCTTGATCTTGAACACCTGGAGCATACTTTGAACACTGTACTTAGAGAAGGGGGAGGTGTGCAACTTGATCCATTTTTAAGAGTTTTTCAAGAATGGCAAAAAAATTTTGAGGAGAAAGGTGTTACCATTATCACAAGAAATTTGAAGTTACTGCATGCTACACAAGAGAATGTGAATAAGATTGTAGAAATTTTGAAGCATGACTTCAGTATCATTGATGAGGTACATTCCTGGAGTAAGGATTTGTAGACTCTACAAGCTATAGAGGGCCAAAGATATCAAGTTTTAATTGATGTATATACCAAAGAAGAATTAGACATGATCGATGATTGGATGGAGAAAATAGTAAATAGCAATAAATTAATGGAGACTTTATACGAGAAGATTCATCAGCTCAAGGACCAAGCCCGAGAGTAGATTTTGGAAGCAGAGAGACATTACAATGATGCATGCTTGGATATTTTTGAAGATGAGGAATGAGAGAGGTTGTTACCTAACAAGATAGTAGTGGAGAATTTTAGGAAGATTTTTGTGGAGGTTACTGATGATGAAGACATCTGACAAGCCTTTAGGATAGAAGAAGCCTTGTTAGAGTTGGACACCAAACTTAGAGATTTTGTAGAAACTTGAATTGAGGTGGACACCTATAGACATAAGGTCAAGGACAAGTATGAGGCTTTAGATCTTCCAAATGTGGCTAAGATAATTGAGATGATAGAGAAATTCAAGGGCAAACATCCAAAAATAGCTTTGGGATGAAGAAGGACAAAACCCAATACCAGAATTTTAATTTTGACACTTAATAAAATTTTGAGATTTTGACCCTATTGAGGTTTGTAGCTATGCAGGTCTATAGGTATGTAGGTCCACAGCTCCACAATTTAGAGGTGCGCTGACAGTTAACTGCCAGTTCCAAAAATAGTGCTTTCCATGCATCAAAAATTCATTTTGATAGTAGTTTAACTTCGACACATGCCTAGTCAAGGACCAGCTTCTAATTTTGGCACCTCCCAACACTCCTACTTTGACTGAAGGCTTCCTCCTATTTCTTCTCTCATATTTTCTTTTTTTTTTATATGTAAAGGGCTCATGCATCCAATTAATGAATAAAATATGGATGGATTCCCTCTAAGCACCAAATTAATTGTTAGATTGTATATATTTAGTTTGTTTTATTTTTTAAAAGTATTTTATTGCATGAAGAATATCTCTCACTCTCAACACAAATTTAGGAGAGGATTTCTTATAAATACCCCATTGTAAAATGTTACAAAGGCCGCCATTATTATGCAATAAAATTATACTTTTGGTGCTCGCATTTGGAGTGTAGTGATTCTTTCCTGAATGTGTCATTGTTTTGTGAATTTTGTTCATGAGATTGTGATTGAGCCAAAGGTTTATTGCATTGTTTTTTATTGTGCAATCTTTTAGTTCTAGTGTTTTCTATAGATTTATGAATTCCACTGATGTAACAAGCTTGAGAAGAGATCATCAAATTGTGTTTGCATAGTCTTTTATCTTGCATGAGTGCACTTTCTGTGGCCTTGTGATTTGATGAAAGGTGAAATATCATATTATTGTTAAAGTTTCTCACTGATGATTGCATCAATGGATTCAAGGAAGCACTACTATTTTCATTGGTTTCCTACCAATTTCTTCAAAAGTTTAACTCGTAGCATGTTGTTTTCTATAGCTTATGTTCGTTTATGATTTCAATTTCAAGTTATTTCAATTTCATGTTATTTTATTTTAGTTTCATTATTTTCTTTGCTAACCCCTTGTTAGAATAGGAACTCATTTTAGTTACACTATTAGATCGCATTCATTGAAAAACTAGAAAATACAAAAAAACATTATTCTTTTGTGTATTATTTTGAGACAGCGAACATATATACTTCATTCTGAGTTTAAATTAGAACTAGCAAAGGCCTCCTCATGAAAAATCACATTTATCTTCAACTGAGTGGATTTTGGTACATCACAAGACAAATATAGAACCTTGGAGTTGATCCCCAAAAGATTATCTTTTCAAGAGAGGAATGGTGCAATGGATTCCTACTATTGACCTCGTGCAAAATGACCACCCAATAGTACCTTTCTTGACTTGAACTCTATTCAGGGTGTAGACAGTAGTACTTATAGCTTATGTCTAGTACTTTAGTGCATCATTTTTCTCCATCATTAAGTTTCTAGCATAGTCAACCATTGATCTATTCCTTCTTTCAGCAATACCATTCTATGGTGGAGTTCTTGGTGTTGATGTTTTCCTTTTGATGCCTTTGTCATTGTAGAATATCTCAAACTCCTTTGATGTGAACTCACCTCCTCTGTCTAACCTTATATACTTTAGATTCATACCTATTTCCTTCTCAACTCTAGCCAAAAACCACTTGAACATTTGGAATGCATCAAATTTTTTCTTTAGAATCATAGCTATCATCATCTTGGAGTAGTCATCTATAAATAGCATTATGTATTTGTCTCCTAGGTAGCTTTGCACTTCTATTGGATCACATAATTTTGTATAGACTAACTCTAGTACTTCTTTGGAAGTGTATGTTTTTCTTTTGAAACTAGACTTAGTCATCTTCCCTAGTTGACATTGCTTGCAAATTGTGTTTTTAGGTTTCTTCAATTTTGGCAACCCTCTGACTTTATTCTTCTTGCCGATGCTAATCAGATTGTCAAAGTTAACATGACACAATCTTTTCTGCTACAACCACACATCATCAATTCTAATAACAAGACATGTTGCATCTTCCATATCTAGGTAAAATAAATTACTCCTAGTTTTTTCACCTTTTAAGTGTCATAGATCTTGGTAGTTTTGTTTCTAAATTCAACTTTTCCACCTACATTGCCTAACTATGATACACTCAACAAGTTGTAGTTTAGTCCTTCAACATAGTATGCATTATCACATGAAATTTTCTCTGTAATATTAATATAGCCTTTTCCTTTGATTTGACAAGGAGCATCATTACCAAATCTAACACTATTTTCACCATATTGAGTAAAGGTAATGAACTTACTTTTATCTCTTGTCATGTGATGTGAGCATCCACTATCTATGATCCACTTGTAATTCTTGTTCACATAGGTACCCAATGTTGTTGCTTCATCTTAATCTCTATCTGATTCATCCTTCATGGCCACATAGACTACTTCATCATCATTCTCATCAGAATCTTCTTCAACAATATAGCACCTTTTTCCTTTTTCCTTGTAGTCCTTGCTATCGTGTTCTTTCTAGTTCCTGTACTTTTTTCCTTCTTTGTAATTCTTCTTCTGTGTACATCTCACATCAATATGACCTACTTCATTGCAATTGAAACATATGATTGGGAGTTTACCTTTGAATTTGCCTTTTCCTCTATGGAATCTTCTAGCTAGTAGTGCTTCTAACTATTCCACATCTTCCTCATCTATTCTGCTATCACTAAATGCATGTTTTCCTTTTCTTCTCTTCTTACTTGATGACTCCTCCTTAGTGTCTTTTATTTTCATCTTGGCCTTAAAAGTAGATTCAAGTTTCTTTGGTCTATAGTTATCAAAATTGGAAAGCTCAAATGCAGTAAGTCTTCCCACTATTCCTTCAAAGGTTAGTGTGTTTCCTTGTACACACCTTAGCTCTTGGATGACTGAAACTCTAATAGCATAGATAAGGAGCAAATTTCTTAAGTATTTAGTGATGATAGTTTCTTCTTTTAATTGAACACCTAGACTTCTTATTGCACCTACCACTTCTTTTACTCTAGCAGCATATTGAGTAACATTTTCACTTTCCTCCATTTTCATGTCATCAAACTTTCCTCTTAGGCTTTATCTCTTTGCTCTCTAGACATTCTAATCTCCTCCATAGATGTCTATTAGGGCTTTCCACATCTTGAATGCAATGTCACAATCTTTGATGTTATCATATTTTGCATAGCTGAGTGTAGAGGCAATTTCTAGGATTCCTTGATTGTGCTCCTTCCTTTTGCTCAAATCATCTACAATAAAAGGTCTAGCTGGATTTACATATTCTGTTTCGATTGAGTTGTTTGCATAGTCACCTTTTGATTCAAGGTACAATTTCATCATACTTTTCCATGCTGAAAAGTTGTCTTTATTGAGCTTGGAAACTTCTCTCTTGGACATCTTGATCTTCCTACTTCTAGCACCTTGAAACTAAATCAGCAAATGGCTCTGATACGAATTGTTAGAAATACTTTAGAATAAATACAAGGGGGGGGGGGGGGGGGGGGGGGGGGGCATGAATCATTTATTCAAGGTCCAAATGTCCTATTCAAACTTCTTCACTAATTATAGTGAGCCCATTAGACCATTCATTCATCCAAGCATTAACTTTTCTAATCAGCTAGTTACTGTAAATCAGCATGCAAGTATAACATATAACACAATGATTTATGTGGAAATCCAATTTGAAAAAAACCATCAGTTACATGCTACTCAATTCTCACTCTTTTGAAATGATGCCTTGTTAAAGGCTTACAACACACTATTAAATGTGACCTTGTTAGAGAATTTTAACCACCCTGTTAGAAGTGGGTCTAGTTAGAGGACTTTTGAACATTCATTTTAAATGCCACCATGTTAAAGGATTTACAAATGGCTATTAAAACAACCTAAGTCCATAGGATTTCCATATCTAACACAATTTCTAGAGAGTATTAGAAAATCTTTGACCTGATTACAACATACAACTTAACTTGCAAATCTCAGATCACTTCTCAACTCATACCATTGCCTGGCTTTCAATCTCTGCAACTCTGAAATCTTGCCCTCCTTGCAAGCTTAATCACCTTGAGTCTCCATGCTCAATGTACTAGTATAATCATCTCTTCTTGACCACTTATAAAAGAAAAGCCTTTGTGCTCTTCCTTCACCTAGATGTCTTCTTCTTGACACCCTTCTAACCACTTCACAATTTGGCTCCTTAGCAGCAGTAGCATTAGCAACATCAGCAACATTTTCTTCTTGGTCTATGACTCCTTAAAGAGAAATCTTGGAGTTCTTTTCCCACTCGATTCTTCCTTCCTTTTGATTTCAATTCATATGGATTAGGTAGGATTCATTGTATCTAACCCATATTTTGTTTCCTCTAGAAACTTCTTGAATAATCCTTTTGAATTCACCCAAAAGCAATTTACATAGAATTATGTGCCACTAGCTCATCATCTTTATCTTCCAACTAGTTCACATAATTCAAGGTAACCACTAAGTTGGCTTAGATTTGGTGAATCTTTGTTATTTAAAATAATGCAGCAACTCGACACTATTGAAATACTAGTGCTTGGCACATATTGAGTTACTCAACATCAACTGTGTTTTTCCTAATGCTCAACACCTGAAGATCACTTGGCACACACTAGAATTTTATGTTACTCGACTCCAACTGAGAATTTTCTTGGCTTCAACTAGCTTGCTTGGTACCCACTAGTGAACTTAGTTTAAGCCTTGTATTCAACCTTGTTACAACTTATTCCTCTAATGTTTCTAAGTGTGACCAACCTCTGTATTTTTTAATATGTTATCAATACATCATTTAACCAATGTCTTAACTTGATCCTTGCACTTTATTACAACATCATAACTCAACCTTTCCCTTAGGTACTCTTGTTACATCTTGTTAATCAAATCCTATTCATCAATCAACTAAGTGATAGTACTTTGATCTTATAAGAAAATGTCATTTCTACAAGTAGCAGGTTTGACATCAATGACAAAACAATGATTGAAAACATTCTATTAACAAAAATCTTCCTCTTAGATCTTCAATGATCTTTTCAATTAGATTTCCAACATTTTCCACTCTATTTTTGGAGGATATGCTGCAAATTATCAATTACATTTCTGATACACAGGAGATGCTAGTTCACTTAGTGATGGACGTTGTTAGATAGCATTAGAGCCCTATAGTTCCACAGATACATGCCACCACACCAATGACAAACAATACACATGTTTGTAGCTCATAGCATTCGACACCAAGTCCTTGACACTCTACAGATGACTCAGGCATACGAGTTAGAGATGTCAGGATCACAACTAAGCGTCTTGATGATTTTGGTGAGCAGTTGTGAGGCTTGTTTTAGATTGATACTAGTTTGAGCATGGGTATTTCATCATACATGGAGATGTTATTCTGACCTAACAACCATGATTCTGCACCATTACCCAGCTAGTTGCATAGTCCACTTCACTCATCATTGCTAGTAGTTGGACATGGATTTGAGGGTGGTTTAGTAGGTGTCAGAGTTTTAGGAGGTGCATCAATAGACGATATGATGGAATTTGCTGATCATCCTCCACCTCCAGAGACCTAGGTACACACACACACACACACACACACACACACACACACACACACACACACACACACATATATATATGAATTTTTATTTTTAAATTTAAATATACATGAAATTAAAAAATATAAATTTACTTAAAAATTCAATTTAGATAGATATTTAATTTAATCTTTAACTATAATAAATCATGTAGGCACAGGTCGATGAGCACATGGTTACATCTAGTGTTGGTTTAGGGCATCATGTATGTGAGAGAGATGATTCTATTGAGGCACCCAATAGTTCTCAGGTACAAGTTTTAAATAGTTTGTTTAAAGTTAAATTTATGTTTCAAACTAGATATATATATGAACTCATATTTAATTTGAATGTACACACATGTATATATTTGTTTAGATCTAGAACTCTAATGTACATATATATATATATATATATATATATATATATATATATATATATATATATATATATATATATATATATATATATATATATATATATTTGTAGGGCTCAGTTGATGCACCTCGATGAGAGGATGTACAGGAGACTCGATTAGAGGGTCATTCTATTCGTATGCATCTTGAGGGGTCCCTCTAGTAGTAGTAGATCTTTATATATATTTTTTGATGCATATATATTGGAGACAGTTTACATACACATATGTGTATTTTAGTACCTTGACATGACACATGTATACATATGTTTCACTATTTATTTGATTATTTAGTACTTCAGTAGTTAGATGGTCACATGTATATATGACTTTTTATATTTTGCTACGTACATGTATTTATTCGAGATTTACAATTTTGCTTATGTATGCATTTTAGTTGTAGAGATATATTAGATGTAGATGTTTATTCTTGAGACGTGTATATATGTGTATGTGTTTTTTTTTTTGTATTATAGCTATAGAATGTTCATGTTCTTGAGACGTGTACATGTGTATATACATGTATTATTATTATTTTTATTATAGTAGACCATGTATAATTTTTAGATTATAGCTTTTAAACTTTAGATTTTATTGTCATCATTACAAAGTAATCAAATTAACTTCTCTAAATACCTACTTCAATAGTTAAATAGTCAAAGAAGTTCCAAATTGATCTTTATGAACCTAATTAAAAAATTTCAAAAATAATAATAATTTATAGGGTGATTGAATTATATTAATATAGGTGCTTAAAACTACTACGTTAACCCAAATGATTTAGATTAAATAAATTTAAAACATTACATTTATTTGTAATCATTATATGAAATAAACAATTAGTAGGACTAAAGATACATAAATTTGGTGAATCAATTAATAGGAATAAAGATACAAATTTGTTAAATATATTAGTAGGAAGTTAGAAAGATACATATTTCTTAAATTATCAATTACTAACCCACTAAAGATAAATATTAGTTTTATGTGGATAAAAATATGTTAATTAGGTAAGCCAATACATTATATTAGAAAAAAATTACAAAATATAATATTAAAAAACATATTAATCTAAACTAATTTAAACTAAGAGTATGACCGTAGATGTAATAAACTAACATTAAATTTTTATTTTTTTTAATAAACTAATGATCTATCTAGATGAACTTATTAATCTTACAATTTTAAAAGCACATTTAATTCACTTATGAAATTAATTAATTTTTAAATTATATAGTTTTTTAATAAACTAATGATAATTAAGAACTTATGATCGTACAATTAAAAACACATTTAATTCAAGATGAAATTCAATAGTTTGAAAAGAAGTTGATATTTAAGAATTCTAACATATTAAATTATCTTTGATACATGTATCTATAGATAATGATTGTGTAAGTGCGAACTAACTTAGCCTATTTATATATCAAGTTGTTAAATTATTAAATTCATCCATGGTATAATTAATTTTATTAATTTATATAGCTTTTTAATAAATTAATGATAACTAATCTAGTATGATCGTACAATTAAAAACACATTTAATTCAAGATGAAATTCAATAGTTTGAAAAGAAGTTGATATTCAAATTATTATAAAATAAATCTCAAATGTTAGTTCAACCATGATGTACACTTATAACATGTAATATCTTCTCATGATCTTCACTGTCTAGTCTCCACTTGCGACGTGTATGCTTAATTTTGACTGGATGTAGACAAAGCCCAGTAGCAACAACCAGGTGGCTGCATTGTAAAACCTTGTTGTTAGCTTGATAATCAACAAAGTGTATTCGATGTTGGACTATTTTGTCTTGCTTCAAATATGTTCCCTCTATCACAACAAAACTTGCACCACAAATTTAAGTATTTTAAAATTTGATATATATGTATGTATGTATGTATGTATGTATGTATGTATGTATGTATGTATATATATGTATGTGTATGTATATATATATACATATATATATGTATACATACATATATATATACATATATATATTTATACATACATATATATATATATACATATATATATATATATATATGTATATATATATATATGTATATATATATATATGTATATATATATGTATGTATATATATATATGTATATATATATATATATGTATATATATATGTATGTATACATATATATATATCTATATATATATATATATATATATGTATATACATACATACATACATACATACATACATACATACATACATACATACATACATACATATATATATATATATATATATATATATATATATATATATATATATATATAAAGTTCCCTATGGGGAACAACATTCCATCATTTTCTTTAGGGTCATATAACTTTGTCCTCTCTGTAGTACATCACAATAAATAATAACAGACACCTTCATGATTTCCAAGCTCAGCACACATATATAAGACAATTCAAATTGATAATTAAATAACACTTGTTTAGATTAATTTTTATGATACTTACCCACTTTTACCAATCCAGACATATGATTATAATCATCAGAAATCAATGGAATACCATCAAAAATTTTATCATCTTTATCAAATGTATTAGTAACATCAAGTGGTACCGAAATCCATGCGCCTATATATCCACGTACTTGATTGATGCATTCTTCATAATCTTCATCAATGCAACTATCACAAAAACATGAATATTCTCTTAGCTTCAATGTCCAATTGCAATTATTTGTACTCATGACTAAATATAAGGAACGTGTCTTTTCTATCCTCTTGCAACCATGCATGTTTTTTCTATTAACACCTAAAAGTTCATTAAATTGAAAATATGGACAAATTAAATTTAAACTTCAACAAATTGAAAAATAAAACTTAACAATAAAAATTTATAACTTAATTGCATAAAAATTAAACAGATGTACACATTCATACCTGTTATCTCCCAAAAGACTTTATATGGTACTTGTCAACTCATTGTTGATGATGTCTTAACCTCATCTAATGCAAAATGTGTCTTACACCATTCAACAACATCATGTGCATCATTTACACGAACTCCCTGATAATTCATTTGATACTTTCGTAGAGCACGTTTGATGCAAGCTCCAGCACCATCAAGTTCACCTTTTCCATGACCACTCTCGAAGAAATTCCATGTGTGTTTTATATTCTCATTGCAATGATATCTACATAATGCATAAAATGGTCTAGATGATTTGAACTATGTGGCACATCCATCAGACCAAACATAATGTTTATCAACATTTATGTTTCTTTCTTTCAAATAAGAAAAGAAGATATTGAAGCAATGTTCAACATTGTGAGTGTCATGTTCTTTATCATCACTTATATAGAAATGATATTCCTTTTTAATTACTCATGCTTGAACTGCACTCTGAACACATCCAAATCTAACTATGCATGTCTATGACAAACATGTACCATAATAGTGACCTACTTAGAAAAGTAATAATTTGATTGAATTGATTTCTGATGAACAAAGGAATAGTTCTCTGCAAAATCAACAACTAATACAATTGTTCCAAGTGGGAAATTATCTCTCAAAGTTTGAAACTATTGTGCTTGCTACTTTGCAAAAAATGTGTGACGAATATAAGGTTGAATTAATTTCTTAAATATGTCCATAAATGTTAGAACAGGTAACTCCTCTTCAACATATTCCAACCTTTTTGTCTCTTTTCCCAACTTTGTTTCATTCTTGACATACTTGTAACTTTTGCAATTCAATTTTTTTGTTGCATCAATATTTTCAATTTTCGAAGGAAATAGAGCCAATTCACCACATGATTCACATAATCCTTTGATTCAATTTATTTGACCAGCTAGATCATCTATTTTGTCACATAGAATGGATGATATAAACTCACTTCTCCTACTAGGAGGAGCATCATGAAAACCATATGTGTCTTCTACAAACTTTTGAAATACCTAATAGTGGAGATCAAACTCAATATGATGACGAAAATAACATGTTTCAAACACTTTGTTTGACCTCACAAAGTATGGCTTCAATTTTTCAAACAATGTTTGCCCAACTTTTACATTAAGATGTTCACTACAAAATGACACATATAACTCATGTTGTGTTGTGTCCAACAATGTTTTGTATGATGTTCATATTGACCAGATGTAATCCTATGCCTGATAACATCTCTACTATTTGATGAAGGACAAGTGTTATCAATCCAAAATGATATGACTAAATTTTTTAATGACTCTTCAATCCTATCAAAATGAGTTTTTCTACACATGATTTCCCAATTTCCCTCCATAGTACTATCATCCACAATTAATCTTCTCTTAACATATTTTCTCATTGTTTTCCTACTAAAACCCATTTCAGACAAAATTGAAGATATTTGTCTATTTTGGGTCATATTCTTATTTACAATAGACATCAACATCACTTTTCTTGCCATAGACTTATCTTTAGTTCGAGAGTATTTTCCTATGTTTCTCAAACTTTGTTTAACATTTTCAATCAGATTAGTTTGCATGCTAGAAAATCTTCTCTTCTTTGATGTTGTGTCTACACCTAACAATTTCAATACCTCTTGCAATTTCTTTTATGTAAAAAAAAGTGAAAGTAACTGAGCTTGTTCAAATGTCTCAGCATTGTCAAATTGAGTCATAATTTCTCTTATCTTCTTATTCATTGACCTTTTCTTAGACAAATTAATGGTTGAATAATAGCTACAAGTCTTCTCAATTTATCCACATCTATTTTAAGTAAATGATCTAAATTTTTTGGAGAAATATCATTCTTTATAGATTGGGCAATATTTAGGAGTTCATCCATACCAGTTCCTGCACCTGATCCTGACCCTTCTCTAACTTTTGTTACTATAATTTCTACAGGGAGCGATCTTGAGCCTTCTCCAACATTCATTGTTTGAGATTTTGCAAGGAAAGATTCTAACCCTTCTCCAACTTCTATTATTCAAACCTCTATAGGGAGCGATATTGAACCTTCTTCAACATTCATTGTTTGAGATTCTTTAGGGAGTGTTCCTAACCTCTCTCCCATATCCACTTCTTCTTCTATCCAACCTTCTTCAACATTTCCTTCACCTTGTTGATTGGCTACAACAAATTTATAAATAAATCAAATTAGATAAAAAATAATATTGAAACATAATTAAATTCAAAATCATAAAAAAAAACTAATATATATAATTACATACCTTGTTTAATTTGATGATAACGTGCTACAGTCTTTTGAATATTTCTTTTTTCTTCTTCATTAGATCTCTTCCTTGCATATTTGTTTTGCCTTCCTTTCTTGATTCCCATTATAAAATCATAAAATAAAATAAAAATACTCCTTGCCTCAAAATAAATTATGTGCAATAACTATATAAAAATGTCACTATATGAATTTGCAGTAAGGCTTCACTATTTTTAAGCTGACCTGTTTGAAGCTGATGCCAACATTTTTTCTTTTTTCATGTTCATGTGAATGAAAAGAAGTGAATATGTTTTCATGAACATATCAAGTTCAATTTTTGGTGGTTGGAAATTTTTAGATTGCATGTTTACTGCGAACATATGTTCGAAGCGAACATACATAATATGTTCGCTGCGAACATGTAAAATTACATTTTTTTGGGCCCTTTTTACTTTTAATTTTTTTTTTGCTCTTTCGACACCCATAATTGAAAATAAATGATCTCCCACTATAAAATAAAAAATGCAAAAATTTGCTGCTCAGAGAAAGCTTTCCAATGACTATAATTGTAATACATATTTTAATCATTAAGACTTTCAAATATGAGTTTAACTCACCATAGGTTCACTACTGATTGAACATCAACTAACTTTGACACTTTGAGAAAATTAGTAAATTAGGTTAAAAAAAAATTTGAAAAATATCTAGGAAATACTTATTGAATTAGCTTTCTATTTAGAAAAAAAAAAAAAAAAAAGATTTATGATAAATTGACTTCAAGTTATTTGTGTCAAAATGAACGTATGTCTAAATTATGATTGGTGTCACTTCAAAACTTTGTAAACTATACAATATTCAACCAAATTGAATCAAACCAAATTCATCCTCTATATATTGATGTTACAAATCCAACATCAAAAGAATTACCTCATTATATTTTCTAGAAAAAATGTTATGTGTGTCAAACAGACCGTCACTCTTTAACAATATTGAATTTTATTATGTACCACTTTTTGGAGGAGAAGAAAAAATTGACATAAATAATTTTTTTTTTAGATTAAAAATTATGGTTGCAAAATAGGAACAGAGTACTAAAAATCACTAGTTTATGTCATCTTGAAATTATTTATAGTTTTAGAGATATAGTCACTCGAATGTGAGGTTTGTTTCAAAAATATTGATTTCAGTGTCAAAATTGGTCTAAAAGTGGAACCCATTATTGTGCGATCACCCATATATATATAAGGAAAAAAGGGTCATTAAAATAAGATAACACCAATAAAATAACAAAAAAAAACAAACAACACACATGAACATGAGAGATCACCACGAAATATGAAGAAAAAGAAAATGAACAAATAAGTAAATCAAAAGACCAAACAACAAGGAGATACATTGTGTGTGTGTGTGTGTGTAGTTATAGGTGCATCTATGTATATACACATATATATACATACATACATCTACACATACATACGAGCGCAAATATTAGCATATTGTTGCTCCCATTCTCTCTATACATATATGTGTTTATATATATGCATATATACATATATCTATATGCATATATATATATATATATATATATATATATATGTCTATAACATATACATAGTGCTCTTGTCATATTTATGTATACACACACACACACACACATATATATATACATATATGTGTGTGTGTGTGTGTGTATATATATATATATATGTATTTATATACATACACATGTATTTATGTATATGTTTATAGACATATATATACATATATGTATATATATGTCTACACACACACACACACACACACACATACATCACACTTATAGATATAATACATAGATATAATATATATGCATAGGTATGTATACATGTGCATATATATATATATATATATATATATATATATATATATATATATATATATATAATATGTGATAGACATGTACATGTATTTATTTGATAGATATGCACATATGTAGATATATTTCATTTTTTTACTTGTTATTTTTATAATATATGTGTTGTTTCTTGTTCTTTACTCCTTTCTTCCTTTTTATTTATTTATTAGTTTTATTTTTTAAATTCTTTTATTTTCTCCTTGTGCTCTTTTTTCTTGAGGGCTATCTTTCTTTTTTATCTTCATATTTTCTTACTTTTTTACTTTTGTTCATAGATACAGGTATATTTATAGACACACAAGCTCACTTAATTTATGAATTTATCTATTTGACTTTTCTCCTTTTGCTTTGTTGTCCCCCCCCCCCCCCCCCCCCCCCAATGTCTATTATTTTTATTTATGTTTGGGGCTAGGTCTTTTCAACTTTTTGTGGCATTTTCTCTCTCCTCCCCTACCCTTCCCTCCCCCCTCCTTTAAGGTCTGATGGATCTATATTCTACCATCTTATGTTCTTTTCTCTCTAGCATCCTAATGATGGATCATGTAGTATGATCTAAAATCTTGATGTAAAAAAGAACTATACACAATCAAATCTAGAATTTTTATGAAAGATGTTAGGGTTAGCAAAGGATTGTGATGGTAAAGTTTTGAGTCTCCTAATCTTAAGATATGCTATATGTAATTCATAACATCGTGGGTGTTTAAAATGAAGTCTATGATCTTACAATTACCCTTGTGTCATATCATCTTAAGTGTCTCATGGAAGGAGTTTGATGTTAACTTGTAAGATGTTACGATAGGCAGGTAATCGTGGGATTGTAAAGTAAAAAAGGAAGGCCCATGACCATACGAGAACAAAGGGATCGTAAGATCACAAGGATGTAAAGTGCACAAAATGTGGAGAATTTTGATCTTACAATTAATAGAGATCGAGACATCTTAAACATTTTTAAGGAGACCTCTGAAGATATGAAAGGTCATGTTTGTAGGATCATAAGAGTAGATTATGAGGTGTCTAATGGCACGATAAGGAAGAAATCATAAGATCGTAAGGATTCAAATGATAAAGAAAGGTGGGGGTTGTGCATGAGTAGAAAGATTTTTTGAGACATGTGGAAGTTCATATCTTCTGATGCTACAAGGGGCAGTAGATCATAAGATCTCAAGGCCAAGTCAAGATCTTTACAAAGCTATGAAGTAATACTAGATCATGAAATTTTAAAGAAAACATAAAGCTTCTAAAGCCATGATAAAGAAAGGATAATAGTCAGTGTATGCTCAGGAGTCAGTGGTAGTAGTTAAAGGTAACTTTTGAAGTTATGAAGTCAGTTAATTGATAGCAATTGAGAGATCATAAGGTAAGAAAAGTTGAGACACAATGTTACACCAAGTTGTGTTCATGAGATAATAAGGGTTTTTGAGATGAATTCTAAAGTTATAAAAAGGATGAGTTAACCATGATCATAAAATTGTGAAGAAAGTAAAGGTGAGGTAAGATGGTATGAACTAAGTTCACGACTTTTGAAAGTAATTTATGTTTCTAGTAATCCAATCTTAAGATAAGCTATGTCTCGTAAGGTCATGAGAAACTTGAAGGGCCTCTTTGAAGATACAATAAATGGTATATCATAGGATCATAAAGACCATTTTTTAGTCTTACGATAATGCAATAAGGGTTAGAATTTAAAAGGATCATAAGATTGTAAAGCCAAAGTTCACCGCTTAAGATAATACAAAGAGCTTACTTTTCAAAGTTGACCATAAGATCGTTAACCCTAAGTTTGACATGAAAAAGTGAGTTTTCCTTTTTTGAGCTAGAAAATGATAGAAAGCCCACAACCAATAAAATTTGAGTAAAGTACAAGTTTTCCTAAGCTCGATACTTATGTGGATACTCCATTTGAGGTGATAGAGAACATTGAATTTAAAGCTTGAGCATGCATAATATTAATGCATAGAGAAGGTTGATGAAAGTAAACATAGCATAAAAACATTCCATAAGCCAATAATAGGTTACCATTTGCAGAGAAAAGAGATTTCCAACAATTGCAGTTGCAGAGTTTTCAGTGTGAACATATTATTGTTTTCAAAGCTAGTTTCAAAGTTTTCTAGTTTTTAGTCTACTTTCAAGATGTCTGAAAAAGAGGTTGAGGAGATTCAAGCTTCAAAAATGGAAATTGTGAAGACCTCCACTACAAAAGGGGGAAAGAGACAGAAGAAACCTAACCGATTTGTAGAGGAATGGATCAAGTTGTTCTCTGAGTCCTCAAATGCCATCTCTACAAATGACCATGATTTCAAAGACCCTTATACATTTTTTAGAGATACTACATGCCCTAAAGTCACTAGTTATGAACTATTTAGGTACTCCTATCACAACCAAAAAAAAAAGATCCTTGTTTGCAATCCCTGGAAGAACAATCTGGCAAAGCTTATCTTTCCATAAGTATTCATAGATATGGATTTGGTAAAGTCCTTGATTAAATAATACAACCTAGCTACCAAATCATTCCACAACCAAGATGACACCATTTTTTGTACACTATATCATGTTTCTTTCATTGAAGCACTTAGATTGGATGGTGTTATGAGTGAACTAGTAGACTTGGTTGACTTACAAGAGAAATTTGAAAGAAATACCAAGGCTTACATAGGGAAGTCTATGCTACAACATATCCTCATGGACCTCAAGAAAGTGGGTGATTACCCTAAGAAGGTGGAAAAGAAGATGACTTTGGACAAATTTAAGAACTATTTTGTGAAAATATTGTATCATGTCCACAAGGTAGTTGGCATAGATGGGATTGACATGGTGTGTGGAGCTCAATTCATCATTGCCAGAGATGTGCAGGACTCTTGCCATATTAGAGAATATGACTATGTAGAGTATCTTTTGGAGATAATAAAGGAGAATATTAGACTGACACAAAGTGGAGAAATGGGAAACTTCAAATTTCATCATTACTCATTGTTGATGCAATTGATCCTATACAAAAATGTTGGGTACATAAGCCCAGATTTCATTGATCACACATCTAATGCAAATGGAGATTTTCCAATTCAACTGTGGACACGGGTATGGGATAGTTCTTATCATTACTCTAATTATGTTTCTGTTTTCAACAATTTTAGCTTTTTTATAATGAAAATGCTAGACCCAAGCTACTTTAGGGCACCTAAGATTTTGAAGTCTCTTAAGATTTTGAAGTCTTTTAAGACCAGGCCTACTCCCAGAAAATAAAAGATTAGATCACAATTGGGGGGGCATTTTCTTATTTCCAACTTTTTCCCTAATGAGAGTTTATGGTTGTCCTCAATCACCCCATATATTGACCAAATTCATTCCCCCTAAACTGGTCATCATTGAATTCATGTGGTAGTTATTCATGGTGAATAGGGAGTACCTAGGACCTAAGGTGCATAGAGGCACATTTTTATGTAGATGCTTTAGGGTAGGAGACTTTTCAATTGGAAAGTAATCCTTAGATCAAATACATTCTTTCCTCCACCACTATAATTTATCAACTGGCCCTTATAGAGTGTATGACCCTAACAACTTGTTAAGTTGTCATTTTGTACGATGCTTAACGACAAGAATCCTTTTGAACTCTTCTCTTGAAAAGTTAAAATCGGATCAACTCCAAGGTTTCAAGTGATCTTGTGACCTACTGGAATTTTCTTAATTGAAGATAAATGTGTTTTTTCATGAGGAGGCCTTTGTTGGTTTAAACCAATTTCAGATCAAATGATCAATATGCTTGTTGTTTCAAAATTAACCACAAAAGAGATATGTTTTTTTGGTATTTTCTATTTTTATGATGAATGCAATCTATCAATGAAACTATATGAATTCCTAATTTAACCAAGGGGTTAGTAAAGAAAATAACAAAGATAGAGTAACAAGAAGTTTAAGCAAATAACATGAAAGAGAAATTCCTAACAGACATAAGCTATGGAAACAACATGTCTACGAGTTAAGCCTTTGAAGAAATCGGTGGGTAACTAATGAAAGTAGGAGCAGCACTTCCTTAATTCCACTGATGAAATTTTCAATGGGAATTTAGCAACCATAAGATGTTTCACCTTTTGTCAAATCACAAGGCCACAAAAAGTGCACTCATGTGAGATGAAAAGCTATGCAAGAACGATATGGTGATCTCTTCTCAAACTAGATATGTTAGTGGAATTTGTAGATCCGTAGCAAACACCAAAATTAAAAGATCACACAACCAGAAATAATGCAATAAAACTTTTGGCTCAATTACACTTCATGAACATACATTCAAAAAATATAACTTAGGCAAGAATCACTACACTCCAAGTGTGAGCACCGAAAGCATAATATTATTGCAAAATAATGGTGGCCTTAATTACATATTACAATCTAGTATTTATAAGAAATCATTTCCTCAATTTGTGTTAAGAGTGAGAGATATCTTCATGCAATAATATGCTTTTAAATTAATAAAACAAATTAATTATATAAAAACTAACAATCTAACTGGTGCTTAGTAGGACTCCATTCATTTTATATTCATTAATTGGATGCATGAGCCTCTACATGTCATGAACAAAGAATTTATGAGAAAATAAGAAGAAGAGAGCCTTCAGTCGATGTGGAAGTGTTTGGAAGTGTCAAAAATAGAAGCTAATCCTTCATTGAGCATCTATCAAAGTTAAACTACCATCAAAATATATTTCTGGTGTATGGAAAGCTCTAGTTTTGGAACTAGCAATTAACTATCAGTGCACCTTTGGAAAAGTACACCTCAAAAGAAGTGCACTAGCACAGCAGCTCACCTCTAACTTCTTCAAAAATCCTTCCAACACTTTGTAGCCAAAAAGTTCAGCAGCTCACCTCTGACTTCTCCAAAATTCTTCCAACACTTTGTTGCCAAAAAGCTCACCAACTCACCAGCCCACCTCTAACTTCTCCAAAATTCTTCCAACACTTTGTTGCCAAAAAGCACAACAACTCACCAGTTCACCAACTCACCTTTGAGGTCCAAAAATGCAAAATATTATTGAGTGTCAAAATTGAAATTATGGCTTCTCGGTTTCTTCGTCAAGATCTGAACATAAGCTAGGAGACTAGATAAGACCTCAAAATGACTCAAACCCTAGACTAGGGCCATGAAAAAGCTAAAAAATAAAGTAGGGGGTCCCCATTTCTGATTGAAATGGGGTGTGCACTATTAAACCACAACAAATAGCCCTAACAAAAAGGAAGAAATGACAAAGGCATTTCTTCATTAGAAAACACTCTTTCAACATGTGTCAAACACCAACTGAATTTTGGACATTCCAAGCATATTCTGAATGACTTCATAATCAAAACTTCAAAGTCCAAAACCTCCAAGCTTAGTGTGTGCTTCATGTATTCATTTCCCATGACATCTCAGGATGTGGTCTATCAAAATTTTCTAACAACTCGAAAACAATCTTCCATCCCTCTTGGTTCATCCATCGAGTATCTCCATGAAGGTTGTTTGTCGATCCTTTGTCTGACCAAATGAGAATCAGTTCAAGGGCTCTTAGTGGGCTTTCACTTTTCTTTTGAATTTTCTAGAAAATCTTTGAGTAATTACTCCATGTAATTCATAATTTCACTATTTGATTCTTTGATGAAGCATTATTTCATTTTGAATGTGCATGTATTTTCCTTTTTAGATCTCTTAGAATCCTTCAGTCTTAACACCATTCTTTCTTTTAACACTTTTTCTTTTCTTTTATTTTCTTCTATATCCTAGCTACACTTAGATTGTGTAGCCAATACATTGGTGTCATTTCTTAGATTTGATCTTTTTGTGAACATCCCTTGTGTTCCTCTTTAAGAACTTTTTGGAAACTCTCATGCCAAACAATGATCTTAGCAATCCTTCAAGAAGACCCTTCTGATTAAACCAATTGGGGTTTGGACCATCCCTTGCTACCTTCAACCTTGGTTTGACAATACCTGAGACAATCAATCTTTTAAATTTTGCAAAGTGTTGAGAACTTGTTGTTTCACAATCCTAAGTTCAAGACCGAAAGTCCTCTATTAGTGCAAGTAACATATGTTCCTCATTTGGTATAAGACACACAATCTTTCAAATGTTTTGACAATGAAATACCTCTTCCTAAAATCAGAACCAAAAGAGTAGTTATTAAAATATCTCAAGACAAAATCTTGAGTGTGCCTACCCCTGGACTAACACAACTTTGAAAACAAACACACAACTAAAAGCAAACACACCTACAGAAAATAAACACACTTGCAGAAAATAAAATCTAACTATTTTTTTTTTTGGGTTCTTTTAGGCTTCAAAATAATGTTTCAGAAATTTTCCATTGACTAGAAATGGAACTAATTCCCCTTGTAAGGAACTAAGCCTAAAAGTATTTTCTCTGAGAATTTCTACAATCTAATAAGGACCAATCCACAAGTGTTGAAACTTAGAGTGGCTACCCGACTTTTCTTTTTCCTTGTCCCAAAGTAGAACAAGGTCAAAAATTCTAAAGGATTTTATTGTGGCCCTCTTGTTGAACCACCTCTTTTTGAAAGCTTGATGTTTAGCCATATGCTCCAAAGTAGTTGTCCATTTCTTGTCCATCTCTAAAAGATTTATCAATCTGATTTGTACTCGGTCAACATCTTTAGTGTACCCACTCACGAATTTCAAAATAGGGATCTTGACGTTAAGTAGGAATACTAGCTCTTGTCCATAGACAAGCAAGTATGGAGAAGTCCCCAAAGCATTCTTGACCCTTACACGATCTATGCATAGAGCATATTTGAGTTGAATATGCCAATCTTTAGGATTCTCCTTCAATAATTGTCTTAGTACTATGATTAAGTTCTTGTTTGTGGATTTGGCTACCCCATTTCCTTGCGGGTAATAATTTGAAGAGAACTTGATAATAACTTGATTTTCAAATGCCCACTGAGTTAATAATACTAATGCAAAAGTAGATATGTTATCGCACACCAAATTGAATGGCATCTCAAATCTAGTAACAATGTTTTCCTCTAAGAAGTCTATTACCACCTTAGTAGTGCAATTTCTGAAAGTTTTTGCTTTTGTCCATCTCCTGCAATAATTTTTGGCTATGAGGATATAAGTGTGTCTAGTAGATGATGGTGGATTAACTAGACCAATAAAATCCAATTTCCACTTTGTGAAAGGGCACACCTTGTACACTAGTTATAATGACATTTCTAGGTGTCTTTCTCGATTAGCACTAGTATGGAAAACATGATAGGAACACTCATGTGTTGTTTAGTGTGGAGCCTGATCAGTCCCCAAGTGGGAGATTGTTAGATTGTGGTGACTAATCAGGAAAGTACTGTACATACTTCATAAATAGTGGGGTTCGGGGCATCGCCCCAAAAAAAAAAAATTTTGGAAGTAGCCGACATGGTAGCTGACATATTATGGCCGACATATGGCCGACATGTTATAACCCTAAAGCGGTTTAATACTTGTATAAAAAGGGCTTAGGGTTGGGTATTTTTCATATGTGGTGATACGAAATTGGTTCTTACGGCGGTATTGAGCTGTAAGGGATTACGGATTGTAATCAGGTTGTAATCACTAGATTGTAATAAGATCGGACTTGCTGTTTGGTGGATGTAGCCCAGGGATTGGGTGAACCACGTTAAATCTTGGTGCCTTGTGTTCATTTCTGTGTGTTCTATTATTTTCTGTTATTGGTTATATTTGCATGTAGTTTTTTATTTCTGTCTGTGGTTTATCCTAACAAGTGGTATCAGAGCAAGGTTGTCTTTCAGTTATCCTCTGCAAGAAAGTCTCATGGTTAAGTGGGAGTCTCACAGTTGAGTGGGAGCGATGGAAGATGAGGGTAAGTTGAGGGTTGATAGGTTTAATGGGCAGAACTTCCAGTTATGGAAGATGCAAATGGAAGACTATTTATATCAGAAGGATTTATGGAAGCCGTTGGAAGGAAAAGCCAAGAATCAGGGAACTATGTCAGAGGCTGAATGGGATCTTTTAGACAGAAAGGCACTCGGAAGCATTCGGTTATGCTTGGCACCATCGGTGGCATTTAATATTACAAAATCAAAGACGATAGAAGATTTGATGAAAACCCTAGCGACACTGTATGAAAAGCCCTCCGCTTCAAATAAGGTTTTTCTCATGAAGTGTTTATTTAATATGAAAATGGCAGAAGGTGGATCTGTTGTAGATCATTTGAATGAGTTTAATACTATTACTAGTCAATTATCTTCTATGGGTATCAATTTTGATGAAGAAATTAGGGCTCTCTTGATTTTGTGTTCTTTGCCTGAAAGCTAGAATGGCTTGGTAATGGCGGTGAGTAATTCTGTTCCTGGATCTAGTACCCTAAAATATGATGATGTGATCAGTGTTATTTTAAGTGAGGAAACTCGTAGAAAATCCTCAAGTGGATCTACATCAGGAAGTGCTTTAAATGCACAAAGCAGGGGCAGAACGACTAAAAGAGGAAGTAACTCTGGAAATCGTGGGAAATCAAGAGGAAAGTCAAAGGGGAGGAGGTCTCAATCGAGAGGACCAAATGATTGCTAGTGAACCTGAAAGTTATGATGAAGCTGTGCAGGTGGATACTAAGATTCAGTGGGAGTCTGCAATGAAAGATGAAATGGACTCTTTGCTAAAAAATAAGACATGGGATTTGTGCAAGTTGCCTGCAGGTAAAAAGGCTTTACAGAATAAATGGGTTTATAGGTTGAAAGAAGAGGAAGGAGGTAAGAAAAGATTTAAGGCTAGGTTAGTTGTAAAAGGATTTGCACAGAAAAAGGGAATTGATTTTGATGAGATATTTTCTCCTGTTGTTAAAATGACTTCTATTCGTACTGTTTTAAGTCTTGTGGCTACTGAAGATTTGCATTTAGAGTAGATGGATGTTAAAACAACCTTTCTTCATGGTGATTTGGATGAAGAAATATATATGGCTCAGCCACAAGGTTTTGAGGTCAAAGGTAAGGAGAACTTAGTGTGCAAATTGAAGAAAAGTTTATATGGCTTGAAGCAAGCACCTCGGCAATGGTATCTGAAATTTGACAGTTTTATGCATGAGCATGGATATAATAGGTTTCATTCAGATTATTGTGTTTATTTTAAGAGGTTGGATGATGATAGCTACATTATTTTATGTTTATATGTTGATGATATACTTGTAGCTGGGTCTAACATGGATCATATTAAGGGGCTGAAACGCCAATTAGCACATGCATTTGCTATGAAGGATTTTGGGGCAGCAAAACAAATCCTTGGTATGAAGATTTGCAGAGATAGGAAGAATAGAACATTGACGCTATCTCAAGCTGATTATGTTGAGAAGGTGCTGCAAGGTTTCTCTATGGAGAATGCTAAAGCTGTCAGCACACATTTACCTGGTCATTTGAAATTGACTAAGGAGATGTGTCCCAAGACACAGGAAGAGGAGGATAAGATGTCCAAGGTACCCTATGCTTCAGCTATAGGAAGTTTGATGTATGCTATGGTATGCACTAGGCCAGATATTGCACATGCAGTGGGAGTCGTTAGCAGGTATATGAGTCATCCAGGTTTTGAGCATTGGAATGCTGTCAAGTGGATTCTTAGATATTTGAGAGGAACATCCAATAAGTGTTTACACTTTGGGGGCTCTACTACTGATTTACAGGGCTATGTTGACTCAGATTTGGCTGGGGATATTGATACTAGGTGGAGTACTACAGGTTATGTCTTTACTATTGGTGGGGCAGCCGTGAGCTGGGTTTCTAGGCTACAGAAGATTAATGCTCTCTCCACTACAGAGGTAGAGTATGTTGCTGCTACAGAGGCAGCCAAAGAGATGATATGGCTTTAGTTCTTCTTGGAAGAATTGGGACATCCTCAGAAGGATAATTATTTTTTCATAGATAGACAGAGTGCCATTCATTTTGCTAAGAATTCAGCTCTGCATTCTAAGACCAAACACATACAGTTGCGGTACCATTTCATTCGGTTAGTTTTGGAGGATGGACAGTTAAAGCTGGAGAAGATACATACCAATGAAAATCCAGCAGATATGTTGACAAAGGTTGTAACAAGGGAGAAGTTGAACTCCTCTTCAGCTTCAGTTGGTCTTTTAGACTAAATGTGAATAAAAGAACAGCAGAGTCCAGGGTGGTTTGATCCAGTGGGAGCCCCATGCGGTAGTTGTATTGCTACAGGATCAATTTCCAAGTGGGAGATTGTTGTTTAGTGTGGAGCCTGATCAGTCCCCAAGTGGGAGATTGTTAGATTGTGGTGACTGATTAGGAAAGTACTGTACATACTTCATAAATAGTGGGGTTTGGGGCATCGCCCCGAAAAAAAGAAATTTTGGAAGTAGCCGACATGGTAGCCGACATATTATGGCCGACATATGGCCGACATGTTATAACCCTAAAGCGGTTTAATACTTGTATAAAAAGGGCTTAGGGTTGGGTATTTTTCATATGTGGTGATACGAAATTGGTTCTTGCGGTGGTATTGAGCTGTAAGGGATTACGGATTGTAATCAGGTTGTAATCACTAGATTGTAATAAGATCGGACTTGCTGTTTGGTGGACATAGCCCAGGGATTGGGTGAACCACGTTAAATCTTGGTGCCTTGTGTTCATTTCTGTGTGTTCTATTATTTTCTGTTATTGGTTATATTTGCATGTAGTTTTTTATTTCTATCTGTGATTTATCCTAACATCATGTTCAAAAGTGTCCTTGAATATTGTGGGCCAAAAATAACCCGATCTTAAAATCATATGAGCAGTCACTTCTGTTGAACCATGTCTTGTACCATACTTATCATGAAATTGTTCTCGAACTTCCTCCACTTCCTTACATCCCAAGCATTTCAAGTAGATTCCTTCATATTTCCTTTTGTACAACTTGTTATCATGCAACATATAGGATTCACACTTCATTTTAAGTCCTCTAAGTTGTGAACTATTCATCCCACCAAGGCACCGATTCTGTAGAAGATAGTAAACAATATCCTAGTACTAGACATCTGTCACTACCCCTTGACCAATGTCAACTTGAGATGTTATCATTTTCTTCTAATCTTTTGTATCTATTTCATTTTCAAACTTAAATTTCTTTTTATTTCCAATTTGGTTATCAACTATCATTCTTGATAATCTTTGACCCCTTACTAATCTCATGGGTTGGATCTCTAGATCAAATTCTTGCAATATCACCATCCATTTACCTTTTCTTTCACCAAGTTCATTTTGCATCAATAATGTCTTTACTACTAGATCAAGTACAATAGCATACACCTTACTCCTTGGTATGTAATGGCAGAACTTCTTTACCGCTTTAATCAAGGCAAAGGACTATTTATCGAGGTTGGAATAATTCAACTCGACATTTCTCAGAGGATAGCTCATAAAAGCAATAGGTCTTTCATCTTCCTTCTCCTTCTTCTAGGTTAGGATCCCAGCACATGAATGTTCAGAAGCGAAGGAATATATCTTAAAAGGTAGGTCATAGTTAGGATTTACTAGTGTCGAGGCTTTGGAAATGGCCACTTTGATATCCTCAAATGATTTTTTAATTTTTAGAACCCATTCTGTCTTAGCTCCCCTTTTGAGTAAATCATTAAGGGGATGAACTATTTCTACAAATCTACTTATTAATTTCCATACAAAATTTATCTTCCTAAAGAAAGACTTGAGTTCCTTCTAGCTGCGGGGAGGTGATAACTGTAGAATAGCCTCAACTCTATTAGGATCGATGGAGCTTCTAGCTTTAGAAATAATATGACCCAGAAGATTTCCTTTAGTGACCCCAAATGAAAATTTCTTGGGATTGAGGGATATGTCACATTTATGACATCTATTGAATACCCATCTTAGATCAGTAATGTGAGTGATTTGATCCTTTGAAAAGATAGGTAAATCATCCATGTAGATAACTATACACTTATTGACCAATCCCTTAAAAGCTTTATCTATGGCTTGCTGAAATGTAGCACCTACATTAATTAGTCCAAAAGGCATTCTTCTATAGGTGAAAGTTCCCCATTTAGTTGTAAAATTTGTCTTTAGTCTATCTTCTTCATCGACCATCACTTGATTATATCCTGAATATCTATCTAAGAAAGACATCATATTTGAACCATTCACAATTTGTAGAACCTTATCTAGTGAGGGTAAAGGATAATTGTCCTTTTGAGATTCCAAGTTCAAGTTATGAAAATCAACACAAAGATGAATCTCTCCAATCTTCTTTCGTACAGGAACCAAATTGGCCACCCATGTGGAATGATGAATGGGGAAAATGATCTTAGCATCTAGTAATTTCTTAACTTCTTTCATTATCAGAGGTTCAATGATAGGATTAACAGGTCTTTGTCTTTGCTAGAAAGGCTTGGCATTTGGTTTCAAGGGGATATCATGGGTTATAATCTCAGGTTCATACATCTTTAGCTCTTTATAGCTCCAAGAAATAACATCTTTATACTCAATAAGTAGTTTGAGCATATCTTCCCTTTCTTGTGCATTGTACGCTTTCCCTATCTAGACCATTCTTGGATCTTTGTCAATCCCTAAGTTGTATGCATCACATTCCTCAATGTCCTTTTCTTGGGTTGTTCTTTTATTAAGCACCAATTCATCACGATCAAAGATGCACTCTAACTCAAACATTCCCTTAGGAATAGTGTTGGTTTTCAAGTTTAGGATCCCGTCTTTGTCTTCAAGTTCATCATCCTTAGGTTTTTCATCTAGAGTGTCATCAATTTCTTGTCCTTTAAAGTGGTTGTTGCAAATGATAAATTCAAGTATGTGTTGATCATCCTAAAAGACTTGAAAGTTTGTAATATTGTCTAGAATAGATGGAGCAGCAACCAACTCTACTAAAAATCTTTTCAATTTCATTCTTTCGACTGGTTGTAATGCACTTGCTGAAATAGCAAGAGCATCTACTACCATGTTTTTCCTTCTTGGAATGGACCTTATGTTTAAAGCTTTAAAATCATCTAGTAAATCCCACACTCTTTTCCTATAAGCAAGTAACCTTTTGTCATTGCAAGAGTACAATGATATCACTTGTCATATAACCAACTAAGAATCTCCCTTGATTATGAGAGATGTAATTCCTTTCCCTAGTGCAAAGAGAATTCCTCAGATCAATGCTTCATATTCTATAGAACTATTAGTACATCTAATTTCTAATTGATATACTACATAAAAAGACTTGACCTTTTGGGTTGACCAATTCAATACCTGTGTTGGCCCCTAATTTGCATCTAGAACCATCAAAGCAAAGTGTCCAAATTGGATCATCCTTGGGTTTTCTAACCTTTTGTATCTTCATCCTTAGCTTCTCTTTCACTTGAGTGTTGAAAGATTATTTCTTGGAAACCCATTGTAATTTTCCACGTGGTGGACTTGATGATTCCCCTTTGTAAGTTGTTGATAGAGGGAGTGTGTGTTTTTCTTGTTTGTCTTGAATTTCCCCTATCAATTCTTTAATTTCATCAATTTTAGGTTCAAGATGAATGATGACTGAAGTCCACCCTTGGAATTTTGTGTAACATCTTCTTCTCTAGACTTTAATCATTCATGGGAGAGGAGAAGACAAACCTCCACCATCTGAAGAGGTATCACTATATTATAGGTTCAAATCTTCAATTTCCTCTTCAATTTTTCCAATAGACTCAGATACATTTATTGGACTCTAATTTCCTATAGATTCATCTTTTGGGATATCATCCCCTTTTATTTCCATCATTTGCATCAATACCTTAGCAACTGCTTCCTAACATAATGAGCATTCAAACTCTGAATGGCTAACTTTGTGTAATCAACAAAATCCTAGGAGAAGTAGAATATTGGGATCAGCTTCTTCTCCTAAACATTGCAAATTAAACACCATATTGTCTATGAATTGCATCACAATCTCATCTTTTGGGATCGGTATCTTGAGTTCTTTATCTGGATCACTTGATATTTTGGTGGGAATCATATCAAACACCATCACTTTGTATGAGCCCAAATCTGATTGTAGGAATGCCACCTCATTCGAAGCGTTGTATTCTGTAATCATTTTTTTAATTTGGGTTCTACATCTATCTTGATTTGATTGTTCAATCCCTTCCGTGGTAACCATATTTGGGTGAAATCTATAGAGAACCATCCTCTTATGCATTTTTTCCATTCTCTACTCAAGAGTAACCCATATATCTCTGGAATATCAACCACATGTATATCAATGACATCTTGAATTTGAGGATAAACTATCAACTGTATCTGAACATCTTTCAATACATCGATAACTTTCACCTCCATTTTGTCCAACACTATCACTATCTAATTGGAGGCTTAAGGACTGACCCCTAACCTTTATGGTATTGATAGTGGCATGACATTACATGAGGCTCCCAAATTGTGAAGATTATTTCCATATATCCTGATGCTAAGCAAAAATGGGGGTACCTCAACCTTGCCTTTAAACACAGTGGGCATCGCCTTTGCAGCATTCACCTATTGAGATATTGCCTTTTGAGGGATAGTATTCATGTTATGGGATACCTTTCTATAATCTAGAGTCTTCATGAGTGCTTCTCACTATTATGGACAATTTTGCAACATGTCAAACATCAACATATTGGCCTTGGTTCATTTCAAGTCCTCTACAACATTATACTTTTGAATAGACCAAGCAGGGTTTTTCAATATTGTGGGTATATTTGTTTGGTTCTAATTTTTTTGTCCTCCATATGGTGGCCTAATTGGTACTGAATTGTTACTCGCTCTCAGACTAGGAGGAGTTGCTTGCGAATCTGCAGGAATTCTGTCTATCATAGGTTCTTTCCTACTTCTCAGATTGTATGTATTTTGATTTTCGTTATTGGCTAAATGGGAATGAGAACTCTTCATTGGTTGGTTGTTCTCCCTATGCATTCTATGTAGAATAATAGGATTCTAATAGCATAGCATTAAATTGTATAGGATGATCATTGTCATTTACTTGTGAACTTTGACTCATCTCTTGATTTCCATTATAGTACGAACAATCATTGTTAGATGTATTTTGATCATCATCATACTGATTAATATTTGCATATTGAACATTGTTATTGTTATTTTTGGTGGGAATGCTTCCATTATTCAGATGGGTGTTCCACTATCAGTTCTAGTGGGAATGCTTCCATTATTCGGATGGGTGTTCCACTATTAGTTCTATCTTTGGAAGCCATTATTATGATTAGGATTATTATGATAGGATTAACAGGTCTTTGTCTTTGCTAGAAAGGCTTGGCATCTGGTTTCAAGGGGATATCATGGATTATAATCTCAGGTTCATACATCTTTAGCTCTTTATAGCTCCAAGCAATAACATCTTTATACTCAATAAGTAGTTTGAGCATATCTTCCCTTTCTTGTGCATTGTACGCTTTCCCTATCTAGGCCATTCTTGGATCTTTGTCAATCCCTAAGTTGTATGCATCACATTCCTCAATGTCCTTTTCTTGGGTTGTTCTTTTATTAAGAACTAATTCATCATGATCAAAGATGATCTCCAGTTTGCATTAATTCTAGAAAAAGCGCACCTCTGCAGAAGCACACTTTCTCACAAATAAGGTACAACTCAAAATTTAGCACAACAGTGCACCAACTCACTAGTGCACCTAAATTTCTCAAAAAACTAAGAAATTTTTTTTTGAACTTGTAAAAAGTGCATAATTTTGAAACTTTGGCAGATTTTTCTTCTATTCTAAAAATCAAAATTAGGCCCTCCTTCTAGTGCCATTTCTATTGAGCTGTCATTTTGCATGATGCTTCACGGTAGGAATCTTTTTGAACTCCTCTCTTGAAAAATTAATTTGGGATCAACTTCAAGGTTCTAGGTGATCTTGCAACCTACTAGAATCTGCTCAATTGAAGATAAATGTGTTTGTTTACAGGGAGGCCTTCGCTAGTTCAAACCAATTTTGGATCAAATGATCAATATGCTTGTTGTTTCAAAATTAACCACAAAAGAGATATGTTTTTTTGGTATTTTCTATTTTTATGATGAATGCAATCTATCAATACAACTATATGAATTCCTAATTTAACCAAGGGGTTAATAAAGAAAATAATGAAGATAGGGTAACAAGAAGTTTAAGCAAATAACATGAAAGAGAAATTCTTAACGGACATAAGCTATGGAAACAACGCATCTGTGAGTTAAGCCTTTGAAGAAATCAGTGGGTAACCAATGAAAGTAGGAGCAATGCTTCCTTAATTCCACTTATGTAATTGTCTATGGAAATTTAGTAACCATAAGATGTTTCACTTTTTATCAAATTACAAGGCCACAAAAAGTACATTCATGCCAGATGAAAAGCTATGCAGGAACAATATGGTGATCTCTTCTCGAACTAGATATGTCAGTAGAGTTTGTAGACCTATAGAAAACACCAAAATTAAAAGATTACAAAACCAAAAATAATGCAATAAAACTTTTTTCTCAATTACACTTCATGAAAATACATTCACAAAATATAGCACACTTAGGCAAGAATCACTACACTCCAAATGCGAGCACCGAAAGCATAATATTATTGCAAAATAATGGCAACCTTGATTACATATTACAATCTAGTAATTATAAAAAATCATCTCCTCAATTTTTGTTAAGAGTGAGAGATATCTGCATGTAATAATATGCTTTTAAAATTAATAAAACAAATTAATTATATATAAACTAACAATCTAACTTGTTCTTAGTAGGACTCCATCCATTTTATATTCATTAATTGGATGCATGAGCCTTTACATGTCATGAAGAAAGAATTAATGAGAAAATAAGAAGAAGAGAGCCTTCAATTAATGTGGAAGTGTTTGGAGGTGTCAAAAATAGAAGCTAATCCTTCACTGGGCATTTGTCAGAGTTAAACTGTTGTCAGAATGTATTTTTGGTGCATGGAAAGCTCTAATTTTGGAACTAGCAGTTAACTGTCGGTGCACCTCTAAAAAAGTGCACCTTAGAAGAAGTGCAATAGCTCACCTCTGACTTCTTCAAAAATGCTTCCAACACTTTGTAGCCAAAAAGTGCAGCAACTCACCAGCTCACCTCTAACTTCTCCAAAGTTCTTCCAACACTTTGTTGCCAAAAAGCATAGCAGCTCACCTTTGACTTCTCCAAAATTCTTCCAACACTTTGTTGCCAAAAAGCACAACAGCTCACCTCTAACTTCTCCAAAATTATTCCAATGCCTTGTGTGCCAAAAAGTGCAATAGCTCACCAATTCACCAGCTCACCAACTCACCTCTGAGGTCCAAAAATGCAAAATCTTACTAAGTGTCAAAATTAAAGTTCTAGCTTCTAGGTTTCTCTGTCAAGATCTGAACACAAGCTAGGAGATTAGATAATGATGCAGAGCCACACCTTGGAAAACTCGAGAGGAATCAGTCACTCAACTAAGTTGCTTCAAGGGGCATCTACAACCTTCAGGATCACACACTAAAATCAGATTCAATAAACAAAACTTTGAAAATAAAATTCCCCAAAATATCTTCTTGTTTCCTTCGGATAGACCCGCACTCAGACATGAATAACTTTCGAACCAAAAAATATTTACTCAATCCAACCGTTGATATTTAGCATAACTATGTTTCAAACAACATATAAAAATTTGAGAGAAATCCAACGGTTCAAACCTGACATATTGACCCCGCATCAAAGTAAATTTTTTTGCAATTGTTATTCCCTAAACTGATTGCCATGAGAAATATATGAAGCATAACAATAGAACCATAATCTTGAAAAAAAAACACAGGAGACCAAAGGAGACATAAAACTTCCCATTCCTCCCCAAGTTCAAATCCTTTTTTTTACATAAAAGATTGGCTTTTTAATAGCCAAAGTCTGACTGGCCTTGCTGTCCAGTAGTAATAAAAACGTTTTCTTTTCCATCTAAGAATAGGAATCTAAAAGATGCTTTACCATCAATACCATGCAGCAATCATGGATATTCTTGTAACTGCTAAGAATAGGAATCTGAAAGATGCTTTACCATCAATACCATGCAGCAATCATGGATATTCTTGTAACTGCTAAGAATAGGAATCTGAAAGATGCTTTACCATCAATACCATGCAGCAATCATGGATATTCTTGTAACTGCTAAGAATAGGAATCTGAAAGATGCTTTACCATCAATACCATGCAGCAATCATGCGTATTCTTGTAATTGCTAAGAATAGGAATTTGAAATATGCTTTACCATCAATACCATGCAGCAATCATGGGTATTCTTGTAACTGCCTATTATCTGTCACCAGTATTTGATGGAATTCTCTTTAATTATTTAGCACAACTACGAATTAAAACAACTATTCTAATTTTAAAATCCACACACCTGGTCCTAGGTGGCTATATCTAGAGAGCTCATCGAATTTCTACTCTAGGTATGCCACCACATGTAGGACATTATTGAAAACATTTAAATTTAAAACACACACAAAACGTAAAACATTACTTATCATATTTTTCGCTCTGCTACTGCAGCATACTCCCCTGTAGAAAGAATCTCAAGTCCACTTGAGATGAGATCTTGAACGGATGAACCATACTTGTTGATTTGTTTCTCATCCATCCAGATAGCCTTTGTCACTGGTTTGTTCTTCCATTTGACTAAATACTGAGTGTATTGTCGTCTGCAAGTCTTCTTTATTTTTGTATCTAGGATTTTCTCCAATTAAGGTGGTGCTGGTTTAGGTACTTGTTGCAGATCTTCTGTTACTGAATCTTCATGTACGACTTGTGTTTCAGAACCTTTGTATCATGTGAGATCACAAACATTGAATATGGGTGAAATACCAATGTCTGTAGGTAACTGAATTTTGTATGCATTATGTCCATATTTTTTCAGAATTTGACAAGGACCAACCTTCTTAGGTAGTAACTTTGTATTCTTTGTTTGGGGTAACCTTTCTTTCTTCAGATATGCCCATACTAAATCACCAACTTTGAATTGTACTTCTCTTCTTTTCTGATCAGCAACTTCTTTGTACTTCTGATTTGAATTCTGTAGCTGCAACTTGACTTGATCTTGGACCTCTTTAATAGCTTCAGCAAATTCTTCAATTTGTCTTGCCATTTCTTCATTTTGTTGTGGTGTTAGCTTATATGCTGCCTTGTTGGGTAATGTTGATCCTGGTATGAGATCAATACAATGACTGATTTCTTGCACTTGTGGGAGACTTCTTAGTATTCCATCAGCTATAATTTCTTAGTACTTGTCCAGAATTGGTTCCACTTCTTCAGGCACCTTTTCTTTTTTCTTTTCTGTCACTTTCACCTTCAAGTTTGAAGACTCCATCTCTGAATTTTCTTCCTCAGTCTGATTTTCAGCATCATTCTGTAATTTATTTTTTAGTACAAGAACCAGTGCAAAGAGTGGACACTTCTTTCCTTTCACCTCTTTCAGAAATTCTTTCTTACCCATCACCATAACTTTGGCTTCTGCAGCTTTTGATTCTTCTTGACTTGGCTCAACTAAAGGTATCAATTCAATGACCTTTCCATTTTTTGTAATGGTATACGTATTCTTCACTCCATCGTGATGTTCCTTGAAATCATATTGCCATGGTCTACCAAAAAGTAAATGGCATGCATCCATATTAACAATATCAAACAATAATATATCTTTATAGGCTCCAATCTGAAATTCCACCCAAGCTTGCTCTTCTACTATAGTCTGTTGTCCTTTATTTAACCAAGATACTTTGTAAGGATACGGGTGTTGTATTCTTGGTAGCTTTAACTTTTCCACCATTTCAAGAGACACAAAATTTTCTATAGAACCAGAGTCTACTAGTACCTTACAAACTTTTCCTCCAAATTTACAGGTAGTTCTGAAAATGGACTTCCTTTGTGGTGGTTCTTCTTTGATAGGCATTTTCAACAGTGTTCTTCTCATCATAAGTGCTTCCCCCTTTTCTGGATAACCATAACTTTTTGAATCTTCTTGTAAATCCACTTCTTGTGCCAAGTGTATTCTCTTTTTGCCATGAGTACTAGAGCTTGCTTTTGCTGGACATTTGTGTGCCATATGACCTTCCTGATTATAGTTGTAGCATCTTATTGGTCCATTCGTCCTTCCTAGTAATCTTTCTCTAAAATTTGGCCTTCTACCTCTGAAATTATCAAACTTGTTAACTTCATTATGCAGCTCTGTTTATGGTTGAAAATTTGGACTTCTTCCTGTAAATGTGCCTCTTCCTCTGAATGGTTTCCTTCCTTTGCCTTTGTTATTATTTTCTTGTCTCCTTTTGATTTTCTCTTCCACCTTCAAAGCTAGCTGATAGCACTTAGCTACGGTGTTAGGACTCAGCAACTGCAACTCTTCTTGTATGTTCATCCTCAAACCATTTAGGTATCTTGCTACCTTGATACTCTCAGGTTCTGCAAATTTTGACCTTAGACTTAACTTCTGAAATTCTTCTGTATAAGTACAGACATCCATATACCTTTGTCTGAGATTCTGCCTCTTCTGATGCAACTGTACCTCATAGTCTTCAGGGAGATATGTCTCTCTTATCATTGACACCATCTTCTTCCATGAACAAATCTTCCTTTTATCCTCTTTTACCCTTTCTTCTTGCACAAAATTCCACCATGTAAGGGCTGCTCCCTTCATTCTAGATTTAGCTAATTTAACTTGCTGTGATTCTGAAACTTTCTCACATTCAAAATGATTCTCTAGAGCTTCAATCCATTCCAATACTAATTCAGCATCCATCTTTCCTGTAAACATCGGTAACTCAACAAATTTTCCTCCCAAAGCCTTTAAAGCTTTAAAAAATGGCTTCTCGTTCTCAAATATTTTATCTTCTTCACTGTCGGGTATGTCTTCCTCTTCTTCCATTTCTTCTTTCATTTCTTTCTTCTCAACTACATTCTGCATATATTCCAACTTACTAGCTAATTCTGCCACTATCTCCTTCAACTCTCTATTCTCTTTTTGGAGAAGTTCTTCTTGATCCTCGACTTTCTTTGCTAACTCTGCATTGGTCACCATCTTGTTTGACCCTATTGAAGAATCTTGATCAGGGGCGTTCAACATATAACTTCACAACCTACAACTCTCAAGCTCTGATACCAAAAATGATGCAGATCCACACCTTGGAAAACTCAGGAGGAATCAGTCACTCAACTAAATTGCTTCAAGGGGCATCTAAAAACTTCAAGATCACACACTAAAATCAGATTCAATAAACAAAACTTTAAAAATAAAATTCCCCAAAATATCTTCTTGCTGCCTTCGGATAGACCTGCACTCAGACATAAATAAATTTTGAACCAGAAAATATTTACTCAATCCAACCATTGATATTTGGCATAACTAGGTTTCAAACAACATATAAAAATTTGAGAGAAATCCAACGGTTCAAACATGAGATATTGACCCCGCATCAAAGTACATTTTTCTGCAATTGTTATTCCCTAAACTGATTGCCATGAGAAATATATGAAGCATAACAATAGAACCATAATCTTGAAAGAAAAACATAGGAGACCAAAGGAGACATAAAAATTCCCATTCCTCCCCAAGTTCAAATCCTTTTTTTTACATAAAAGATTGGCTTTTTAATAACCAAAGTCTGACTGGCCTTGTTGTCCAGTAGTAATAAAAACATTTTCTTTTCCATCTAAGAATAGGAATCTGAAAGATGCTTTACCATCAATACCATGCAGCAATCATGGATATTCTTGTAACTGCTAAGAATAGGAATCTAAAAGATGCTTTACCATCAATACCATGCAGCAATCATGGATATTCTTGTAACTACTAAGAATAGGAATCTGAAAGATGCTTTACCATCAATACCATGCAGCAATCATGGATATTCTTGTAACTGCTAAGAATAGGAATCTGAAAGATGCTTTACCATCAATACCATGCAGCAATCATGGGTATTCTTGTAACTGCTAAGAATAGGAATTTGAAAGATGCTTTACCATCAATACCATGCAACAATCATGGGTATTCTTGTAACTGCCTATTATCTGTCACCAGTATTTGATGGAATTCTCTTTAATTATTTAGCACAACTACAAATTAAAACAACTATTCTAATTTTAAAATCCACACCTCTGGTCCTAGGTGGCTATATCTGGAGAGCTCATCGAATTGCTACTCTAGGTATGCGACCACATGTAGGACATTATTGAAAACATTTAAATTTAAAACACACACAAAACATAAAACATTACTTATCATATTTTCCGCTCTACTACTGCAGTAGATAAGACCACAAAATGTATCAGACCCTGGACTAGGGCCACAAAAAAGCTAAAAAATAAAGTAGGGGTCCCCATTTCTGACTGAAATAGGGCATGCATTATGAAACCACAACACAACTGGATGAGGAATACCCTCAAAGAAATAAGAAATTATGTGTTGCCCAGCACAAAGGAATTTCCTAATGAGGATGTCATTCCAAACATTATTGTTAAGGGGGAGGGAGCTGATAAACTGGCTAAATTTGATGATGTTATAAGGTTAGAGAGGGAATGGAAGAGAATAGATCCAAATTTTAAAGGTTTTTACCTAGATGTCCCTTACCCACAGAGGATAAGGAAGATGGTTGTTGACCATGCTAAGATTATGGCACAAATGCCAAAAGAGCCACTTGGAGAAGAAGAAAGGGTAAACCCTGACACCCCTGAACCTGATATAACCCTAGAAATTGAAGAAGATGAGCTTGTTGAGACATCATGGGTCACAAAAGGTAACAAAAGGCAGAAGGTTATGCCCATTCTAGAGAAAGTAAAACAAAGAACTTTGCAGATCCTACATAGTAAGAGTTAGTACTTTGCTGATTTAAGATAGAGCTACATACAGGATAGGGTTAATGCAATAGAGAATACTATGATTGATCTAGAGCTGGCAGTAGAAATATTGGATGACAAGATCACCCAAGCTTAGTAGTTCATTGAAGATGATGAATTCATCAAGTCAACTGAGTTTAAGAGCTTCTTGTACAAGATCAAACAAAGTGAACTGGTAGTGAAGATGAAACCACAAGATTCGAATGAAGGGAAGTAGGAATTAATTGATAAACTACATGCTTATGATCCTAAAAGTGGGGTAATGACTCTTAAGGAGGCAAGGGATTTGGTGCAAAGGAGTGGAATGTTATTAATGCCTAGTTGGGATTTGGAGCAAGCATTTATGTTTGACCAAATCAGAAGAGAATAAAATGTCATATCATATGAGGCATATGGTACTAGTGGACTGCAAAGGGGATCAGGCTTCAACATGATACCAAAGCACTAGAAATATGGAGCATGGTTCTTGCATCAAAAAATCCCAAGTTGATGGATGTGCAAAGCACAAATCAAGGGAACATGATTGTGTGGACTTTATAGGGTACCTCTGGTACAGATATCTCCAGAGCCACAAAATAATTCTCATTTATGAATGAGGAAAAAGTGGAAGAGATGGAAACAAGATTAGTTACGGCCTTCCATGATTATATTGATTTCAAGAAGTTATATGAGGATGAGCTCAAAAAGAGCCATGTGTACAAGCAAAGAATTGAAGAACTAGAGGTTAAAATTAAAGGGCTAGAGACAGAAGTTGCATCTCTAAGAGAGGAACTATCTAATCTAGATAAACTTGCTACTACAAAACAGAGTAGAGAACAAAGTATCCAAGAACAACCTACCAAAATCACAACAAAGATGACTACACAGACAAAGTTGAAGGAAAAGGATACATAGCCAAGAATAATGAGCATAGATGCTCCACCTACACATAAGGGTGATGACATAAGGACAATTGTATTTAAAAGTATGATAGGCCATAGGGTTGAGACTCTAAAAAATATATCCCAATAGGCCCATACTTTATATGTTTCTTTACAAGATGCTGAGAAAACTTCCGATAAGGCACTTATGTGGCTATCGCCCACTTTCAATCTTTGGGGTCCATACACTCAATTTTTGGAGAGGATGAATATGTTGATGGCTAAGAAGCTAGATTTTCCTAATAAAATTATTATAGTAAAGGAGAGCCTAGAGATATTCAAAGAATTAATTGGCTTTTTTACTAGAAAGTTGCAAATAATACAAGGGGAAATGAAGGTTTTATCACAAGCAATTGAGCCCTACATCCCACCAATTTTGGATACTAACAACAAGTTGAGAGACTGGTAAGAATGGTCTAATTCTTTCAGTGTAGTACTGACTCAGGAAGCCACAACATTAGTTTTTGAAGATGGAAGTGATTTCCATTCAATAACTTGATTGATTCTTTATTTAAAGTTGAAATAGACTTAAATGAATTTTCACTAGAATCAAAAGCAATAATAGATATCAGGTGGGCTAAAGCTACCAAAGACTTAGAAGATCTTAAGACAACTGAATGGCCCACCAAAATAGAAATCTATGTCTGGGAAGCAATTGGAGAGATTAAGGCATTTCTAGTAGGTAGTGGCTAAAGATTTATGAGATTATAGGTAGTGAGATATTTGGATAAGACCAGATACACTGAGAAGCCTATTAAAAAGTAAATCTCTCATAGATATATATATATTAAATTTTGAAGCTTTTAAGGAAGTTAGAAGATAGTAGAATACAAAAGGGATTAAAGTTAAAGTTCCTGCAATTAATGGCATATGCTGATTTTGTAGTTACCTTCCTATTTTGGTTCAAATGCTGAAGAATGTTTTTATTGTAACTTTTTAGACATGTCTTGCCACCTTTTTCTTTCCAATAGGATTTTGACATGTGTCCTCCCATCTAAATCTTGTTGCAATCCTTCTATATAAGGATTTCTAAGATGTGGAGTAGAGGTCCAAAGTCTATAGAATTTTTAGAGTTTTAAGTTATTCACAGTCAGTCCAATTTTTGTCAATTGTATGAATGTATTTAGTTTTATAAACTTGAGAATATTGTCAATGTTGAGTGATTAAGATTGTCAAGTTCTGAGTTATATTTGGGGTTATATCAATACTGTATTTTTTTTCAAAGGAAATTAACACAAAAGGAGGTTTTGCATATCTATATCTCTAAGTTTTTATCTCCATTCATATATATTTGTGATATTGGGAGTAAAATGAAAAAATTTCTTTCATTTTACTACAGTTTGGATGAATTGTATGTCTCTTATTGATTTCTTTTAATTCAAAGAGTTAAGTGCTTAATTGATAGGGTTTCTATATATATGGGACTTGATAAATTTAATTGCAAGTCAATTAAATAGGTCTAGAGTTACTAATATTGAATTTGTATAACAATGGATAGAACACTGGTCAATTAATTTAGTTGCAAGATGATATGTTTATATGGTTTCACAATGCATTTATCGATCAAAAATCAATTTTCCATTTATGTAATGAAGAGCTTAAATTTCTAGTCAAACACTTTTTTGTGATAGCTTTCCTTCCAGTTATAACTAGATATTATAATCAAGGAGTTTATTGCAAAAATAAGAAGAATATTGACCATTATCTTCTATAAGGGATAAATCTGAATGAAGAAGTATCAGTGAGCAAGTATCTGAAGAATATATCAAATTAACCAATCATACTCAGATCCTTGAGGTGCACCTACCTTGGCCCTATAGAGCCTAAAGAGTAGAGAGTCTTGTGTACTCTGTTGAAATTAGTCCAGGGCTGAGATTAATTTTTCTGAGTATAGGATCTAGCTAGTCCTTAGGCTTTCTCTCATCTAATGCATCCTAGTATTGAGTTTTAGAGCAACCTAGTAGTTTAAAAAAAAAACCAACAAAATGGAAACCCTATTAGGGATGTATTGAATCTATAAGGTGATTCAATCTAGTTAGAAGAAAGGCATGTGAAAATTTTTCTACAAAAATAGGGTTGTGAGTTTTTTTCCACTTCTTTGTTGAAGATTCATGTCTCCTAGTAATGCTTTATTCATTTGCAGTAGTAGCTTTGAGGGTTGAGTGGAAATTGTGTTGTTACTAAGAGGGTTTATCATCAATCAATTCAGTCGAGTTTTGTTTCAAGTGTTGTTGTAAAGTATAGAGTCAAGAACAAACAATAAGGTTTTTTCTCTTTTCCAAGTTTGTAAATCTCCAAGAGTGGTTTGATGATTTGTATTTTTCCTACAATTGAAAGTCTGGTTCAAATTTGTCAAGTGACAAATTATGTTTTATTTCTCACAAGTGTGAGTAGCAACTCTATATCTATGTACCAATATTCCTAGTTGATTTCATATTGAATATTTTGAAGGAATTTTATTGTGTGTGGGAAGATCTGAAGCTTTTGATAGTGGTTCTTGGAAAAGAAGTTGTCAATTCTTGATCTAAAGGGTTTAAGTATTGTGTGCATCTACTGTTGTAAGAAATTGAATGTTAGAAAGTGAATCATAGCTATGATTTCTCTGTCCTCTTCAAGGAAGTGATGGCTCTACATGGTTTTCATTAATGGTGTGAAGCATTTTAATGATTTACACCCGTGCCAAGACCAACAGATCAAAGTTCAGCATCGGTACTTAAGGTATTTTACTTTTCATGAGATTTAAGTGATAAGAATGGTTGCCTCTTTTTAGAAATTTTGTTCCATTTCAAGATGGAGTTAGATCTCGTATCTGAGGTTAATCTCCCAAGTTCTTAAAGTTATAAAATTATGCTTAATAATATTGCTATGCTGAATAAGAAAATCCACAATATGATTGTCAGTATGGTAAAAGGGGTAGTAGAAGACAAACATTATCAAATTAAAGCTCCTGCACATTTAGGATGTGTATCTGGTGTTCCATTAGAGGAGAGTTCTCTCATTATTTTAAGGGGATGTTTTTGCAAGTTTATTGTCTATTGTCTAATAGTGATGAGATTAGATTCACGGTTGGAGAGAGGAGATAAGTTTTACAATAGTAGGATGAAGAGTTTTAGGTGGACACTTTGTAGTATCAAATATGATCTAGGAGTCTCTTATTATCTATATATTTCTCTTCTTTTCTCATTGTAAGGGTTCCAATTTTTGGGTTGAGAGTCTTCTCAATTGTTGTGATACCACATGGGGTTCCAATTTTTACTACTAGGATATCACAAGGATGATTCCAATTTTATGGTTGTGATACCACCATTCTCAACATTTTTTCTCTATATGACTAGCACTATAATTTCTTATAAGCATTTAGATTTTGGAATCATCTATTGTGTATCTTCTAATTTTTTTAAATACATTTGATGTATTGGTTTCAAGGAAATGAATGCAAAACTTTTTTGAAAGTTCAATCTAAACCTTGTCTCCTCCTTATGGGTTTGTAATTTTTTGTGATATATGTACAAGGTGCATATTGTCTAGTTGCATCTTGGATTTGAAGTTGCATGCCATTTTGTATCTTGTTATTGGATCAAGGACTTGAGTAAATTGCTTTATATGCATTGACAAAATTGTGGGAATCATGGAAGGATTCGATAATTATGATTTTAATTTTGAAGGTAGATGTTTTTTTGCAAGGTGAATGGATAGATTTAATATCTAGGTATATGAGTATATCTTGGGTGTCCTTTGTATATTCTAACTTATTTAATGCCCAATGGATAAAGTACTGATTAGCTTGGAGATTGCATCTTTATTATTGTTGCATACCTAGGTTATGATAATATTTAAATCTTTAATCAAATATCTTTTCCCTTTCTATTTAGGAGTTGAAAAGAGTTTCCCTCACTCAATTTATCAAATTCATGAGTTGTGTTATTAGCTATTTCATATCCATGATTGTGTGCATAAGCATAGAAGAATCAGGGTTTTATCTACCTTGTATAGCTTCAAGTGTATGTTTTGGATACTGGTACCATATGAATGAATCTAAGGTTCACCTACCTAGGTATTGAAGAGCCTAAAGAATAAGGAGTATAGCCTTATAGTTGGCCCTAATGTCTAAATAGGTACATTTAACATAGGAATTAGTTTCCCCTAGGCTTATGTGTTCCTATCACTGGGTTATTAAAAAATTGTTAATTCAGGAGCTAGCAAGGGGAATAACCCCTAACTTACCTCTTAGATACAAGAATGCATCCTTAGGTAATGGCTTGGTTTATATGTCTACAATTCATTCTTTAGTATTTACATATTCCAGTCTCACCTCTTTGTCTTGCACCAATTCTCTTAGGAAATGATATTTTATTGCAATGTTCTTGGTCTTGGTATGCATCAAAGGATTCTTTGATATATTAATTGCACTTGTGTTATCACAAAAGATAATCACCACATCCTTGATTTCTACCTTCATAACTTCCAACAATTGCTTGAACCAAACAACATTGAAAAAATTAATTGTTTTTGCAACATACTCTGCCTCTACTATAGACTAATAAATGCAATTATGCTTCTTACTTGTCCAAGACACTAGTCTCTTACCAAGAAAGAATGTTCCACTACTAGTGTTCTTCCTATCATCAACACTTCCTACCCAATCTACATCAATGAAGGCTTTCAAATCCAAATTTCCTCCTTTCTTGTACCATAATCCATAGTGTTCAGTACCCTTTAGATACCTCATGATTCTCTTTATTTCCATCATATGATTTTCTTTAGGATTAGCTGAAAATATTGCCGCCATACCAACTTTAAGAGAAGTATCAGGCCTAGTATCTACAACATACTAAAGTTTGCAAATTATTGATCTATATGTGGTCTAATCTACCTCCTTCGAATCATCATTTTTGAAAAGATTATGTCTAGTAGACATAGGTGTTCCAACTAGTCTTGAATCCTCTATTCCAAACTTCTTCAGTATCTTCTTGATATACTTAGGTTGAGTAACGTAGATACCATCTTTCTTCTATTGAATCTGCAAGCCAAAAAAAAATTTGATTTCTCCAAACATTGACATCTCAAATTACTTATTCATTTCCTCTAAAAAAGATTTACACAAATCATTATTTCCAGTAAATAGTGTATCATCCACAAAGATTTTTTCTAATACAATCTTCTTGTCTAGGCCTTCTTTGATGTTTAGGCTATTGTTATCATTTGTTCTTTGAAAACCAATTTTCATCAGTAATTATGAAGTCTTTCATACCAAGCTCTAGGAGCTTTCTTGAGACCACACAATGCTTTATATAGTTTACAAACCATATCCTTTTTGCTAGGATCTACAAAAACTTTAGGTTGTTCTATGTAAACTTCTTCTTCTAGAATTCAATTCAAGAATGCAGATTTCACATCCATTTGATACACTTTAAATCGTTTATATAAATCATAAGAAAGTAAGGCCCTAACACCTTCTAATCTTGTAACAGGAGCAAAATTTTTGTCATAGTCAATACCTTCCTCTTGAGAATAACCTTTGCATAATAACCTTGCTTTTTTTGTTGAAACTTCTCCATCTTCATTGAGCTTATTTCTGAAAACCCACTTTGTGCCAATTACATTTGTATCCTTGGGTCTAGAACCAAGAGTCCAAGTCTTATTCCTTTCTATATGTTATATCTCTTAATTCATTGCTTCAATCCAACTTTCATTATCCAAAGCATCTTTAACTCTTCTAGGTTCAAATTTAGTAAGAAAACATGTACCTTTCAATTTTTTCCTTGTCGTTATACCATCTAACTTGTCTCCAATGATCTGCTCATGAGCATGGTGCCTTCTAACATATATTTATAATACAAGCACTTTGGATTTAGAACTTGTTCCACTTTCCTCACCATGATCTTTTGCATCATGATTGGGTCTCATTGTCTATGATTCAGGTCCTTCAGATTCAGACTCGGGTTGCACTAGTTGCAACTCAGTAGCCTCTGACTATGACTCGAGTCCTTTAGACTATGACTCGAGTTGCACTAGCTGCAACTTGGGTACTTCAAGAGATTTTGGGGACTTGGGAGGTGAAGTCTTCTAAATTCCAATTGGATTAGGCAATGTATCAGGTTCAAAGTAAATAAACTTTTTGTAATCTTCAGGTTCTTTGTTGCTCTTTTCTTCACTCTTTTCTACAAACTCATCAATCTGCACGTGTGCACTTTCTATGATCTTATGAGTGGTTAGATTCAAACATTTGTAAGCTTTACTTCTGCTAGAGTATCCTAAGAATATTCCTTTATCACTTTTGATATCAAATTTACCTTTCCTAGTCTCCTTCAAAATATAACATTTGATACCAAATACCTTCAAGTGACTTACATTGGGTTTATAGCCATACCATAGTTCATAAGGAGCTTGATTTTGAGTCTTTCTTCAGCTGTACTTTGTTTAAGGTATGGACTATTTTATTGATTGCTTCCTTCCAATATTTGATTGTAACATTCTTTTCTATCATCAAGGTTCTTGCACAATCCATGATTGATATATTCCTTCTTTCTGCTATACCATTCTATTAAGGTGTGCTAGGGGCTAATACTTGTCTTTTGATTCCTCTTTCAGTGTAGAATTCATTTAATTCATTAGAAATGAATTCACCTCTTCGATCTAATCTCAAATATTTTAGCTTCTTTCATGTTTCCTTCTCAACTCTAGCTAGATACCACTTGAACTTTTGAAAAGCTTCAGACTTATCTTTTAGATGAATTACCATCATCATCCTAGAATAATTATCAACAAATAAAATAAAGTAATTATATCCATTGTAGCTCTCAATTCCAATAGGTCCACAAAGCCCTATATGAACCAACTCCAAGACTTCTTCAGAATGATAGTTCTTGCTCTTGAAACTTGTCTTGCCCATCTTACCAATTTGACATTTTTTGCATAGGCCCATATCAAGTTTCCTTGGACTAGGAATACCTCTTACTCTTTTATTATTATTATCTTGATCAAGTTATCAAAGTTCACATGACATAACCTTATATGCCATAACCATCTTTCTTCTACTTAAGCAATGAAACATGAACTTTCACTAAGATCTAGGTAGAATAAGTTACCTTGTGTTTGGTTACTAGACCCAACTAGATTTTCTTTTCCATCTAGTAGCTTGGCCTTCCCATTCATGAATTCTTCCTTGAATCCAATGTTATTCAATTGTGCCACACTTAGTAGAGTATGTTTCAATCCTTCAACCCAATAAGCATTATTGCATCTGAGTTCATTGGTTAGAGAAATATAACCTTTTCCTTTTATACAACATGGTTCATTGTTTCAAATCTTATACTTCCAGCATCATAGTGTTCCATATGTTCAAAAAAAAAATATCACCAGTTATATGATGAGAACAACCACTATCAATAATCCATGTATCATTTTTGCTAATATGAGAAATAAGTGCCATTTTATCTTCTTCATCATCAGATTCATCTTTTACAGCAATATATACCATCTCATCATCATCACTACTATAGGGATAACTTTAAGAAACCCCTCTCAAGAAAAATATGTAAAATGCTGGTGAATTCAGCATTAAATATGTAGAAAAAAATTCTAATCTAGGGTTATTTTTTCATTTGAGGCAAGGGAGAAAATTATTTTCTATTGGCAAAATTTTCCTTTCCCTATCAAAATTTAATAATAGTTCTGTAACGAATTAATTTTATTTTTTTGGTATGCAAATAAATGTAGGAAAAAACTTTTGTTGGTCATAAATATTTTCGTAATATAATAGGAAAATTAATTATTTCATATAACAAAAAATATAAATATATTTGTCTAATATGATGGTTTCCAAAGAGAGATTTTTTTTTTTTTGGTGAAATTATAGAATCACAAGTGGTCCATGGCCCACATGCCAAGTGTACACTATATAGTGTACTTGTAGTATGCCAATCCATTAAGATTCAATTAATAATGTGTCATCTTTTATTGCCAACTTGGTCATTGGCACTTTTAATGTTTCCATTTTTATGGTGAAAGGAATTAATTTGGACTATTGATGTAATATAGATCAATGGCTTCAGCTCTATTTCACACCTAATTTTAAATGAAATACCATAAAGTCTAAATCTTCCCAAAATTAGAACACGTGTCCCAAAGACCAAAACATAAAATAGTTGGCTAAATGGGGGTGGTTGGAGACACACATCAATAAAATAGTAGGTGATGCTCAACTCGAGGGAAAATATTATTTTATTTTAAGGGTGAAATAACATTGTCCAATAAGAAAACATTAGGGAAAGGCTGGCAAAATTTTTAAAATAATTGTGTTCTAAATGTAGATTACATTGGCAATTGGACTGTGATCTAGGACCAATTATGTGTAAACTAATGAGAGATTAGCCTGGGATTTGGACCCAAATTATTTAATATCTCGACGATGTGGTTGACCCCATATGTAGGTTTTATTCACCAAATTGTGATTTCTCAAAGAGAAGGAATAGCCAATTAGCAAAGATTTTCCACTAAAAAAATCATTGCACTACTATCTAAATCTTTAGCCATGAAACAAGACTTCTTACCTTTATCCTTGTAGTCCTTATAGTTCTTGAAATCCTTCTTGCCTTTATACTTGTTCTTCTTCTTTTCATCTTTTTCTTCTTTGTTTGGAGACCTTGTTGCAATGTGACCAACTTCTTCACAAGAAAAATAGATTAGAGGAATTTTACCTTTGTACTTTCCTTTGTCTTTGGGATATCTTCTTGCAAGAAATGCTTCAATGGCTTCAAGATCACTGTCAGAACTATCTTCCTCATCACTTTTAGATTGTTTTCTTTTAGACTTCATAGCTTGCTTCTTGAGTGATAACTTGGCTTCAAATGCAGACTCAAGATTTCTAGAACTAGGAACATAATTATCATAGTTATCTGGCTCAAATGCTGTCAACCTTCCCACTAGAGCATCCAAGGTTATCTTATTGTTTGGATCAAATCTCATCTCTTGAGTAGCTAACACTCTAATTTCATAGATAGGAAAAAGGGTTATGAGTACCTTTCTTACCACTATCACCTCTTCAATTTTCCCTCCATAGGCTTTGATTGCATTGACACTAGCTTTGATTTGATCAACATATTTTGCAATGGTTTCATCTTCACTCATCTTCATCTGATCAAACTAACCTCTCAAGCTTTCTACCTTGGCTTTTCTCACATTATCATCACCTCCATAGATATCCTTTGTCTTTGTCCATATCTCATGAGTAGTAGCACACCCTTTGACCTCATCAAATTCAGCATAGTTAAGAGTTGATGTAATGTCAATCATCATGATGTTATGATTCTTCATTTCAGAAATCTCCTCCATAGTCATTGTTCTAATAGGAGCTTTATACTGAGCATTCAAATATTTCAAACCTAAATTACTGATGATCGCTAGATGTAGCTTCATAAGTTCCTACCATTCCTCAAATTTATCTTTGTTCAACTTCGGAATCTCTCTTCTATAAGACATCCAGATCTTTAGCTTAGGTCCTTAAAACCTTCTCTACAATACCAAAAGCTCTGATACCAATTGTTGGAAATATAAGAGGATTAACTAAGAGGGGAGGGGTGAATCAATTATCACTAAAATAAATTCTAGATCCCTTAGATGTCAATATAAAACATAAACTTTGTTGAAACTGTTGTTACTTGGTTAACACTAACAATTTGCTGTAACTCGACAAACACTATAATATCAATTGTTACTCAGAAAATACCGAACATGCAGATCTTAAGATATTAACTATAATTAACCTTAATTAACTTAGTTGCATACACATAAAAGAAATAGCATGAACACAAGTGAAACCAAGATTTAACTTGAAAACCCAATTTGGGAAAACCTACCAATTGCAATTAGTTATTGTTTTTCACTCTTCTAAAGTGAGCCCTATTAGGAGCCAACCTTGTTAAAGGTTACAAAACACACTATTAGGTGTGACCCTACTAGAGGATTTAAACACCTTGTTAGGAGTGACCTTTTTAGAGGTCTTTAGACACTTCAATCTAGAAATGCCACCTTGTTAGAGGATTTGGAAAATAACTATTAATCCAACTTTGTTAAGAGATTTGATACACTATTAAAATGGTTAGAGAGTAACAATGATATGACTTGATTGTTGATGCAACTATATTTCTGATTTCATATCTCAATTCTAGCTCAAATACTTGATCCTTCCTAATCAGATAAATATTTTGTGCCAAACAAGGATATTTTTCTTATCCTTCCAATTCACTTCATTTAAGCATCTTCTTATCTTCCACACATTCACACACATTCAATCCTCAACTTGACCTTATACTTATATCATATACATTTTCAAGTCATCTTGAATACAACTTAGAATAATTAATATTCATCTCCTCAATCAACTAGAACCAACAGACAAATCCATTAAACTCAATATATCAAAAAAATAAAATCCTTTATTAGTCGACCCTACTTGGTAGATACTAACACTAGAATGATTTTCCTATGTTAACCAAGTGAACTCGGTTAACATTGCATCTTCACAAAATTCCTTTGGTAATTGAGTGAGCTCAGTTAACACCGGTTCCATCCAAATTTCCTTTGTTAGTCGAGTGAGCTCAGTTAACACTCAACTTCTATGAACTTCTCTTCAATGCATGAGGGAACTCGGTAGACATTGTCTTCTGAACTTGGCAAACATTGGAATGCTTGGCAGACACATGAAATTGTCTTCATAACCCAAGTGAGCTCAGCATACACTAACTGGTAAGATATGACATTTTTTTGTAACATCAAAGACAATATACAATTGATAAATAGGGACATATAATAAGTTGAAGATGAAGAAGTTTGGACCATGCAAGATAGTGAAAAGGCACGATTTTGGAAATGCCTATGAAGTGGAGTTGTCTACTAAATTGAATATTTCACCAATATTTAACATTTCAGATTTAGCAACATATTATGAAGGAGGTGATGGAGATGAAGTTGCAAAAGTGTAGTGGAGTACTCTAGTAGCTAGTTCGGCTACAAAGGAGATTGAGGAGATACTAGATAGTCGTGTTGGCACAAGTACAAGGAACATAACTTCTAAAGAATACCTAGTCAAATGGAAAGGGAGCCCAGTAGAGGATTCATCATGACTAGCAAGGGAGGAGGCTAACCATCTTGGTTTTCCTCTGAACACCTGAGACATGATGAAATCACTTCTCAAATTACCCTAGGTGTCTAATGTAGGAGCAACTTGGGTGTAAGAGCAATCTTGCACCACCCAAAAATATTTTTATTTCTAGCCTTTTCTATTTTAATAAGGACTAGTAGATAGGGGGATTGTTATTTCTAGGAACTTACTATTTTTAGTAAGGTTGTCATATGAGCTCAGAATGTCCTAATTTCAGAGGTGGATATTCATCTTGGATATATCAGCCTAACAGTTGAGGCTCAGCTCCATATCATGCATATTCATGGATTTATTGCAGATTTTTAGTTTACAATTTTGGTAAATAAACTTTAGGCTCATCGTTGGAGGCCTTAGAGTGCCCAGATGAGGTCTGAAAACTTGGCAGATGGGCACTTGTGTAAATTTGTGCCTGTAGATCAAGAGCTGGGGTTTTCAAAAAGTGGTTATAATAACCAATCAGAGCAATGGTTTGAGAGTTATGGTCTTCCAAAGTTGGTCCAACCAAAACATCCAAAATAAATGTCAAAAATGTATTTGGCCAATTTTATATGTATTGTTAGGGTCAGCCCTAGGTATTAAGTTTGAATGTCTAGAACCTTCCCGAGCGGCATAAAATTGCCTATTTAAGAAATGCCTGAACATTGTCTAGGACAACTCTAGGTGGTAGTTTGCATCTTTTTCTTGTAGATTACTGTAATAAAGGCGTACATGTGGGTTAGCATATTGTAATTGTGAATTTTGTAATTTTGCATTTGTGGCGATAATAAGAAGTCCATATTTTGTTCTTGCAATTGTTGTTGTTTCTTTATTTTTGTTATGTGTTTATGGTAGTAAGGGAAGCACCCTTCATCAATATGTTTAGTATCCATTACTCATCCATCATACTTTGATTTAGTTAAATTAGTAACCAAATGTGTCATTATCTTCATAATTGTTCATTCATTTTCTTGTGATCCAAATCCCGTAACTTTGTGAGTAATTATCTTTGAAAACATATGTGGTTTGTCCAACCACATATACTAGTCATGCAATCAACTTAATACAATCCTTGTCCAATCTAGATGAAACTTGGTAGGAATATTAACAGCACAGGAAAAACCTTTTCCTATAGATGATTGTGTTCATCCTTCAATACACCATTTGAGGACATATTCTCATAATCACTTTTGATTGTTTCACCTCCCATTTCTTCAATCTTGAAATGAGTGTATTCTTGAGCATCTTCTAATTGTAAAAAATTGGGTGGTATTGCAAATAATTCTCCAACCATGTCTACTTCAAGCTTTGTGTCTACCTAAGGCATGTATTTGGTCTTGATTCCTCATTATTTATAAGAGAAATCATCTCAACATCCATTTCCATTATTTCTTAGATAGAAACAATATTCAACAATCAACAATCAAAACTGGCATTTTGTGAATGACCACTTAGGGATCACGATAATCATAATGGCAATTTTTTTGTACAAATCTCAAAACCTCTCTTACTCAATTGACTAAAAATGCTCAATATTTCTCTTAAGTACACAAATGAAAGTAAAGCTATGAAATGAATCACTTTACTACTATTTATCATTGAAACATGGACATTTCTATCTCTAATGGTTCAAATAGTACCTTTACTAATGGTAAGAGTATGATCTTCTCACTAATTAGTTAATACTTATTGGTTACTTATTTCTTCAATGCATATGACTGATTATAACTAAATCTGACTTAAGAGCTTTATGTTTACTCGACATATGAATAGTTAGTTTTTTCAAATTCTCGACAACATACCTTTGCATTGTGTCCAGCAACTAATCCTTGCTTTATCAACTTTGGGGACTGGTAGATATTTTTCTATATGGGTTCTCCCCTTAAGAAAAAACTCTACTTAGTTTGAAAATGAGTTCACTTCACTAGATGAAAGTAAATTTTCTGCAGATGGATTTCCTCACTCCATTCCATCTTCCTTCTTGATCCAATTCTTTTTCATTTCATTTTTCATCAAGACTCACACGGTTCTTCATTTTTTTCTTTATGTAAACAATGTCTGAATCTACAGCCTTTTGCAACATTTCAAATCTTATTGCATTGAAAGCACAACATTGGATGATAGTTTCTAGAATTATTTCCTCATGCTCCAAACTTTAATTTCTCTCTCAAGTGTCTTGATTTTCCACACACAAGACATATGGATTTGAACTTTCATTCTCTTCTATATGTGTTCATTGGTTGAACTAGTGATGTAGAATTCTTAGATCTACATTGCTTAACTTTGTGTCCATACTTATTGCATTTGTAATAGTAACCATTAAATTTACTATAACTATCTCTTGGCTTAGATCTACACTCATAGGTAGCATGTCCATACTTTTGACAATTATAGAAATGACCTTCTAATGAGTTTGACTTATTGATAGGTTTGATTCTACACACATTTGCAATATGACCACCCTTTCCACAATTAAAGCAAGTGGGTTTGTTATACCTCTTACTAAATTTTTTTTTTTTGTCTTTGGACTATTTTGATGCTTTTTGGATTTAAATTTACATTTCTCATCATTCATGTTTTCCTTTTGACCTTTGTATCCAAGATCGATTGTATCACTAGGCTTTCTTTGGTTCTTTAATTTCTCATCAAGATTTATACACTCTCATTGTATTTCTTCGACTTTTCATTTGCATCTTTCTTTGTTTGTGTTTTGTCTTTAGTTTCTCATTTTCTTCCTTCAACCTTTGGTTTTAAGAGACAATCTCTTGATTCTCTATAGTCTTTGTATGAAGGTGTTCGTGCATGATAACATTCTTCTATGATATACTATAGAGTTGTTCATCATTTTCATGTAGTGCATTCTCAACATTTCTCTTTCCATCTTCTACAATTTTCTTGAGATTTTTAGTAGCTCTTTTTCATTCTAGGTCTTCACAGATTATGAATAATTGGCTTTCCAATTCTCTTTTTAGATTTTTGACTCTCTCTTTCAACTTTTTATTTTTCTCTATGAGCTCATCAAAACTAGATTATTTTGACATAGAACTTTTAGATAGTTTCTCCATGTGTTTAAAGTAGTCATGAATTTCACTCATATTGATAGTAAGAACTCTTCTTAGTGCAAGAGATTTACTAAGCTTCTATTGTAACTCTCGAATCATGTTAGCTTTCTCCTCAAGCTCAATTTCTCATACATGTACCTTTCCATGATCTTGTATCTTTTCCTCAAGCTATTAGGCTTAATACCAAAAGGACCAATGCTCTTATACAAATTATTAGGATTTTTAGGTATTGAGAGGGGGGTTAATCAATACTATCAAATATTTCAAAACTTCAACTACTGACCGATAAAACTGAATAATTAACTTCCAAATGACTAAATATATGATCGGTATCAAAAAATAAAGAATAATAAAATAAAATCACCACACACATATTCAACACATGACACAACAATTTTGGTCATGTAGAAATCCTTGTTATAAGGTAAAAAAATCGAGTGGAGATTATACCCACAAATATCACTACTATAGCAAATGAGTTTCCTAGTTAAGAGCATAAAAATACCCTTTCTGAGGATTCACCCTATTAGGAGTGACTTTGTACCTTGTTATAAGTACAAAAAAGTCTATTAAGATCTCCCTTGCAAAATGATTTTTAGAACTCTTTTGAGAGTCTACCCTATTAGGGGATTTATAAATAGAACTTGTTAAGGTTCAGCCGATCTAGGATTTACTAGTTGTAATTGTTGGAAAATAACTATATCTTTGATCATCTTATGACATTCTTTTTCTATCAGATCTTTTCTACACTCTGATCTTATTCTATTTCTTTGTGCACTTCTCTTATCTATATCTTGATCACAACTTCTTGATCACTCTCTTCTATTAGATTGCATTGTTTGTTCTCATTCTCTAGTTGCTCACTTTTCTCTTTTTTCATCTCCATCTATTTGTATTCGATCCATTATAGAACCTATATGTTTACTTGTAATATTTTTTCCTCTTAATCCTAACCCTTCATTTGAACTTCAATTTTCTTCTCTATCTTTTCATGAATCTCATATATCTCAATAAGTTAATCAAACTAGGTTGGCCTTCATTTATGTTTACCTATCCTCCACTCAAACTAGTACAAGTGTATTACCTTTCCAAATGTAATCTTACACCTTGTCTTTGTATTGATTGAACAATCCAAATTATATCTCTTTGTCCTTCACTTTTTTGATTCACACTATCCAATGTGATTATCTTTCTAGATTTGACTTCTACTTTGACTGGTTTGCGAATCTTCTAGACTATTTGTCTTAGGGTCACTAATTTTCACATAGTAATCATTAATCGTGACAAGTCTTCATCCTTTACATGTGCCATTACCAATAAGTCTATTGGAATGTGTCAACTTAGCTCTCATTGGTTAATGTTATTATCATGATTTCCATCAATGACAACCATCTGATAATCATATAACTTTCCAATTGGGAAATGGTTAGGTAATGACAATTATCTCCTATTTATCTTCCAATTCCAATTATCTCAATAAAAACTTTTTAGTTTGACCTAATTCTCAATTAGGCTTTTCCTATTGAACTTGTTCATTAGTGTTGGAATACTCGAAACCCTATTGACATGTAGTTGTCCTAGGTTGATTAAAACGTTTGGAAGGCTAAAAGGAGTATGGTCATAGTCTTAGTAAGATGAAATTGGCACATAGTAGTTGTAATGATGAAACTAGTCTCACAAATTGGTCATTTCTCAAGAATGGAGACCTTGTTTAATTTCATCTTGTTAGTAGCCTAGAAAGAATTGGGGTTGTTTGTCCATTCCTTCCACTTGGCTCTGCATCAACAAAGTTCCTTATTTGACCCACCCCTTTATAAGATTAGATTTGAAAGTACCGGTAATGAGTACATAAAGTAAGGTAAGGGAATGAAAAAAAAATAAGAAGGGAGGGAATATAACATTCTAGGTGGCCAACACCTACTCTTGACTAGCATGGCCTTCAATTTAAATTAGCATGCTTCCACAAATGTCAAACTTTGTATTGTTATCGAGTCACCTCAATTGCCTATAATTCTTAGAATTTTGAAGGAAAGAATTGGATTTGTGTGAGCATTTGAAGAAAATAGTGATATAATTTTGACTAGTGGACTATTAGAAATTTAAAACAACAAATAGAAAGAAGATAGAACAAAGAAATAGTATGCTCTCTTATTGATCAAATGATCCTTATCTATACAATCATGGACACAAATAACTTTCCTATAAATTAGCTAAACTTACTAACAACAAACTACTGAGGAATGGCAAATAACTATGAGGAGGACACATCAAAAACTAGTTATTATTTCAAACTAAAACTCTATGATACATACAATTGAATTGGACTTATATTGCTATCAACTCGAAGATAGGTTTCCACACATGCAACTATAACTTATGATTTAATAAATGTTGTTGGAACATTAACTCCAACACCCCCACTTAATGTGACAACTAAAGAAACATTATGTAGAAATTATTCTTTGAAGATAGTTTGTAGACTAGTAAGACTTCCTCAAGTTGGTCCCACATGTTGGTATAGTCATGCAACTATCATCCAAGATTTGAAACACCATTAAACACTATATGCACACGAAATGCCTCATAACACTTGTAAAGGTGTGATGTCAAGCTTTCATATTTTCAAATCTCCTTGAACTATTGGGCACCAATCCACATGTGTGTGTCTCACTGCTCGGATGAGGTATAGTTTCTCCAATTTTTCAGCACCTTAGACTATTGAGCATCCATCTAGCCTCTGCTACATCCTTTCTTATCTAAAAAGCATTTATCTCTTCAAAATCAACCAATTTCTTTAATGAAATCATAATTGCAATCAAGATCCAATGGTTATTCTCCATGCCTCATCTTCTTGGTAGCTTCTTCTCTAGCATGCACAATTTAACAGAAAGATGACTCTAATACCATATTAGAAATCCAAAACTAGAAGAAACAAAGAAGATAGAGCAGAGAAATAATGTGTTCTTTTCTATTGATTTATAATGCATCTAACAATGAGAAGGAGGACACATCTATAACTAGTTATTGTTTCAAACTAAAACTCTATGACACATACAATTGAATTGGACTTATATTGCCAACAATTGAAACATAGGTTGCCACATATGCAACAACTACTCATGATTTATAACTAGTTGTTGGAACATTAACTCCAACATGGATTGCTTCTTCCTTTTTAATGTTGTTTGTTTGGAGGCTCTCATTGTAAACATTATACACTAACGAATGACTCCTAGACTAAAAGTGTTAAATAGCCAAAGTTGAATAATTTCTTAAAGGCATAATTTATTCCTTAGTGTGTGATGTTTAAGGGTCATTGTTTGGAGAGGGTGGAATAGATGGTGTCATGGTTGGACAGTGGACCAAAGTTATAATTTAAAGGATGTTATCATGTGTTATTTGGATTTCAGTGATGAAATGATGAAGGATTATGTTGGAAGATGGCCAATTCTATAATTGATACATTTAGAAGATTATTGCTAGTGGGTTTCCACAATCCATTAAAATATTTTATTGTTTTTAGATATCGATTGTATCTTATTTTTATGCTATCATTTTGGTTCACACTTTGTGAACCATCATCAAGGAGATGAAAAATGTGACCCTGCACCTCTCTTGCCCTAATGATGTCTCATTAAGTGTGACCCAAAATATTGGCATAAAGATTAGCACACAACCAATATCTTGACACAAAAAAATAAATTTAGAAGATGCTCGAATTTAGATTGATTTCAATGTCTAGGAGCGGAGATAAAATCTATTTGAGAGTGAATGGAAGCGCATAAATGCTTGTATACGATGTAAGTAGATGTTCCTAGAGTTAGGCGCTCAATTTTCATAGAGATTTTAAAAATGAGAGCATGATATAAATTTCATTGGAAGTCATGCCCAATGGAGACTCTTAGTTTTTGTTGTTATTAGTTTTTTGTTGATATAAAATCTAAATAAATCAAATGAATCTAAAAAATGACTATCCAATTTGTAAGATGTATTAATATATATGTTATCTTCCTTTAATAAAAAAATTAAAATTATATATATATATATATGAATTTCATTCCTGAATTAAACTTAGTAAAAATGAATATACAAGTTTTACCATTACAAAATTAAATAATCCTGATAAAATAACAATTTATTTCAATTGAGATAAACACTTTCCACTAACTTATAAGAAAATGGTAGAAGGCCTTCAAATCTTACATAACCACCACAAAAAAACAAACCAGACCATAGGAGATCCTAAAGAAAAACTATTAACATGTTCCAAAACAACTCGGGCAAAACCAAGCCGTGGCACATATGATTAGACACCGGTTCCAGCAGCAACCAAATTTAGCAAAACCTGAGATTAGACACCGGCTCCAGCGGCAACCATCCCATACTCGCAAATTTCAAATCTGCAGGAAACTTAGGTAGCCAATCCCAACAGCCTCTGCTCAAATCATATACAAGTATCTCAGTACTTTCACTCGCTCTCAAACAGATCTTATCTCCCACTCCCACACAATCAAACCAATTCGAATTTGAGCTTCTTCTAAACTCCTCACAAAAAGATTTGGGCATTTTCCCAATCTCTACCCACTTATAATCCTTAACCATCTCATGGAAAACTAATTCCCACATAATCAAACCTATCAAACTGTGATTTGCTTCGATTGCCCCAACCACAACTACACCACTCTTACAACAAACAAGCCGAGCCCACAAATTGTGTTGATCCCCTGTTGTGGGCATTGCCACAATTGCGGTGATCCCCTGTTCAATACTGTAGGCCATTATTTCACCACTGGCAGTCATACTCAACAAATGGCCCTGGAAGAAGAACATGTTTTCGTTTCTTATATCCACATCAACAATGCTTCCTGCAACATTCCATGCCTTGGTAGTGGAATCATAAGCTTCTACTACAACTGTACCAGTGCTGCTCATACCCACCACCATGACACTATATTCATCCCTTCTATTCCCCATTGGCAAGATTGCCTTGGCCATAATTCTACTCACACAGCCCATTTCTGGCAGCCTCCAGTACGTTTGGGTAAGAGGATTGCAAACGCATAGAGTTGGAAGATTGTAGCCAAAGCAGAAATTGGCATGAATGTCTGCTAAGAGCAGTCCAGAAGCTGATCCTCTGAAGCTGATGGGGCAGTGGCAATCATGAGGTATGAAAGATAGAGAAATGAAACGCCAAGTGTGGGTGAAGAAGGAATAGAGTAGGAAGGGCAGTTGGGTGCTGCAGGGGCAAAGAATGAGAAATGGCTGCCTATTTCTCGCTATGGAATTGAAGTGTTCTGATGAAAACAGAACATTCCATCCCCTGCAAACAGCTCTGAAGCGGAAGAAGCAGTCCACTGGAAGGCATTCAAATATTCTCTCCATCACATGTTCAGGCAAATCTGAGCACATTGTATCCTTACGAGTTCTAATGAGCTTAGCCATTCTACATCTAGAGGCAATTCTAGAGAATTTAGTACTGAACAATCTGCTGATGCTTTGCACAATTAAACCCAAATTCCAGAGAAGTTAGTAGTAAGCATAATTTCCAGATGAAGACATTTCATATCTGGAGATAATCTGAATGTATTGTAACAGAATGTCGTCACTTCTTCACTCTGCAACTACATTATGTCAACATAATGTCGTCTATACTCCGCCGCCTCACAATAGTCCTTTTCAACAAACGCAAGGCAACGCGGTTTCCTTTTCTGCCAAGGTTTCCATAGACTTCTTGACCATCCATTCTTGTTTATTTATTTAAACTAGCACTCGCACTTGTGTGTAATGGGTACGTGGAAGAGCTGTGAAAAGTCAATTAGACTGTAATTTTGTAAGAAGTGGTGTTCTAAAATGTGAACACAAGCAATAGGTCCTTAGTCTATTGGTGAAGTTGAATGGCAATCGGTCTTTGGTCTATTGGTGAAGTTGAATGACTCATAAAGAACCCCCAGGGATCAAGTCTTGCTGAGTGCAAGGCTCTGACATCATAAGAAATGAGGTTAGGATCATGCCTCGACTGATTTTGACAACGTGGATTGCCCTTAGTCCTTGACTCTAAGCCGAAGAGGTTTCAAGCACGAGTGGGTGATCTTTTCTGGTTGGTAGCTCGCAAGCTTTGTGCCTCACAGGTCTAAACCCTCCATATAAAAAAATGGAAAATCATGAAATCTTTTCTGGTTGGTAGCTCGCAAGCTTTGTGCCTCATAGGTTGAAACCCTCCATAAAAAAAAATGAAAAATCATGAATAATTATTCATTATATGTATTGTACTTTATTAACATGATCAATAATGCTACCCCTTTAAGGTGCCTCTACTCATAGAGATGTGGTCAATCACATCAAGATCCTACACATATATTTAGTGTATAGTGCATAACATTAAATATAATTAGTATATTTATTTATTTGTTAAATAAATTTTGTAAATTAGTCCAAAGATATCCAAATTCAAGATTTCTAAAATTCACAAATATAATAACTCATCAAATTATGTAAAGAAAGTAAGGAGATTATAAATAAATAAAATTAAGGTTACTAAAATTAATAGTTTCATACGTAAGAGCGTATGACAATGGTAAATTGTGAGCCTCTTATTGGGAGGTATTGGGTTCGACTCTATTTGAGCTTAATAAATAATAATAATAATTAATCACAACACACAATAAATAAATAATCTTAGCTTTGACCTCTTATTGATAAAAAAAGAACAAAATTAGTAGTTCCAAAATTTATATCTACAATATATTTCAAATACAAAAGATCCAACATTTTTTTATGATATGAAGGCTCCATTGCTAGAAATCTAGATGTGCAAATTTGAAATATTTAAAATTATTTTAAGCTAGAAGCAAATACATAGAAGTAAATAAACATAGAACCTAGATCTCAACAATTGAATCTAGTAATACTTTACGTTCGGATGGGTAGTCAAATTTTTCTACTTTTATGACATTACACTTAACCCTTTGTTCATCATTGTAAGTCTCTTATTTGATTTGAATTTTAAATATGAATTTATTGAAGATGACCTTGTGTATAATTTCTTATAGTTTGACATCATCTTGTTCTTCATCCTTCAATATTTTTAATTCTTTTACTATAACACCCATAATCTCTTCTCCCGCTTTTCTAAAAATAGTAACCCAAGTGAAATTTGTGTGATCTTGCCCTATACATTGAAGTGTGTATATGTAATCACATTCACAAAAACTACTATCACATCATTGACAATACCAATTACCATTTCCATCATTATTCACCTTCTTTTTGCATTGTCTATCTTCAAATTTAAAGGGGCAAGTGGCATAATAAAAATTATCCACTTTTACAAAACATATGGTAGATTTTATCACAATCCAACAAGGTGTGTTAGATCTAAGTCCCCAATCATTAACTTGTGTCACTATTTATATGACATTTCCTTTATAATAGAAGGGGAAGTAAGATCTTTCCCTTCTATATCAAACTGTGATCTCAATTGATGTGCTTAAAAAAAAATCTGGATTTACAATAACTCGGGTTGTGCTAAGTGTCCATATAGATTTTCCTCCAAAATCACTAATGTGTCTAGCCTGTATAGCAAGAATAAGTTTTGTTGTTAGCCTTCCTTATTGCAAAAGTTACCCCACATTGTGAACTCCGCCATGAAACCTGATATGTCTTTCATTTGAAGAGTTTTTTTTTGAGTTTGTGTGGCATTCTTTTATAATATAAAATTTCATGGATCAACTACTAAACAACCCCAATGATATCAACTATATAATTGCTTTCTATGGTGTCAATTTCACTTATTGATATAAAATTGAAAGTTTGTTTAGGAAGACAATTGTCTTCCTCCAAACACAACTCAACAATGGAATTTCTTTGTAGTAAAATTTCCCAACCAATCTTCAAATGGTTATACTTTTTTCTCTACAAGTTTAAGGCTCCCTTTTGAGATTGTAAGCATTTTCCCAATCTCTATGCAATCATAAAATTTATCTGTCACAACATTGAAACATGTAACTCTTATTTTCCCACCATCAAAATCAACCAAATTGAAAATTAAAAAAAATTCCACGTCCTCTCGCATTTTGGAACTCATGAAGATGAGGCTTTGTAGTTACTCTATCATTGATTGTCCATACACTCCTATAAAGATTCAATGTCGCAATAGAGATGTTTTTCCAAGAACTTTATTTCTTGCAATATTTAGTTGATCATATAAATTGTAGGTAGAATCCATGTTTGCATTATCATAACATAAACAAAATAATTTAAAAATGTAGAAACATTAAACACAATAAGATTTATAAAAAAATCCACTATTCGTAGTAATAGAATTTTTTTTTTGGAAAATAATGAAAATAACTACAAGATTATTTAGAAAATTTAGAAATGTATAAAAAAAATTGTAACAAAAAATAAAAATCTATAATTTTATTTTATTTTAAACTAAAAGCAGCGATAGATCTCAAATTATGAAATCATCCACATTAATGATAAATATTCTTAAAGGAATTAAAATTAATATTAAGTCTATGAAGATATAAAGATATTTGATGCTTAAAATTTATAAAAGAAAAGAATAACTTAGAATTCATAAATATAAAAATTAAGCAAAATTAAAGTTATGAAAGTTGATTTCTAAAGATGAAAATATATTTATATTTGCTTCATTAGAAAATAAAACTTATTTGTTAAATATATAACTTCAATTCTTAAAGGAAAGTAATCTCTGAGATAAAAAAGATAGAAAATTTTGAAGTTTTCTCTAAGAGTATAGTAAAATATTCCTACAAAGTTTCAAAAAGACCATAAGATGACTATAAAAAGAGTAGAATTGGATTAATTGTTTTCGATTAGAAAAGATAGAAGTTGAAAGCACTACCTAAAAGAAAAGAAAAAAAGAAAAAAGCTACAACTATCAAATAGTTATACACATGTTGCACTAATCAAAACTCGACCAGAAAAGTTAAGAGATAAAATTCCTTCCAACACTTGGCATTATACAATTTGAGCATCTCCATTGGAATGAAAGATCATAATTTCTCAATATAGCATCTCCAATTATAAATATGTATGTCATTTAAATATGTATTATTATTATAGGTCATATTTATAATATATGACATCATTTTCAATTACAAATTGTAAGACATATCTATGTGCATTTCCAGTAGAAAGCATTTGCATCTTAAATGTTCTATAAATACATAATATTCATGCTTGAAGTATGTAAGAGACATTTTTTACAAGTTTGAAATACCACACACACATGTGAAAATTTGTGGTTTTAATGTCTATAAGTAGTTAATGGTATTTGGAGTCATTTTGAATTATAAATATGTAAGAAGCATTTTAAATGTTTATTGCCATATAGTGTATGTTTATAATGTATATGATAATTTTAACTTATAAAAGTACAAGGAGCATTTGCATTTTAAATATAATACATTCATATCTAAAGTATACTGTAGGCATCTACTATTTTTTCAGATATGAAACTTTGCAATTTAAATTTATTAGAACTATTTATTTATGCTTGGATAAAAAACACACGTACTACTATACTTAAACATCATACACATATTTGAAAATATGATATAATAGAAAATAATTAGAAAATAATTATTTCAATAGAAGCCAATAACTTTATGGATTGCTTGGAACATCAACACATATCTTATTGTCTTGATTAAGTAAAAACGGGTTTTAAAGGACCCAAAACCTTTACAAAATAACAAAAGTCTAGATATAAACATGATATGTAAACATCAGAGAAAAGCAATATAGGATAACATGAAACAAACCTCCAAAAAGAAAAACCATGAGGTCACCCATGACAAAGCTGGAAAAGACAGTAAAAGAACAACAACCGACCAGCTAAGAAGTCTTTATCAAGTCAACAGTCTGATCTACTGGAATATGCATATTATCAACACCAACCTTCACCTCGTCCTTCTTACTGACATCCTCATTCTTCTTAGAATGAGCTCGGGTGTGTTTTCTTGGTCCTTGAGTCTCTGCCACCAAAGGGGAGTCCTACCCTTTATCAATCTCATTCTGCTTCAAGAGGCTACCCACATTGTCCACCATCTATTTAAACAATTTGTCCAAATTGCCCAGCTTAGTATCCATTTTTGATACCTTCCCCTAAATACCACTAATCTCTTTATCCATCACCCTTTGTTTGTCCTTGAGCAATGGTATCTTATGCATGAGGTTTTAAACTTCTTCTACATTCCCAATAACCTCTGAAAGTCTATCTATATGTTGGCCCAATATACGCTCGCCTCTGGAAATTTTACTAACTTGCTCCATTCCCTTGCCCAACAACTGCATTTGTTGCTTAAGGAAACCAATCTCCTTCAAAATTGAACCAAGGTTACCAAAAAGACCCTTGGAAAACTCGAGCCCACCATCAATATTATCATCCAAATCTGGAAGGTGTCCCTGTTCTCCAACATCCTCATTATCTGAGTCCCCATTCTTCCTAGTTTGTAACCTTTCCTCCTACCACCTTAAAGATTTTCTTTTCCTTTCTAGCCGATGAGCCAGAGGCTCATCATCAGAAGGAGGAGAAAATCAAACATCTTGAAAGCCCTTACTACCCTTTCCTTTACCTCCACTCCTCTTATTATAGTGGTCTCTCACTAATTCCTCCATGAAGTCACTCTCTCAGTCAGAATCACCTTCCTCAACAACCTTTTTCTTCTTTTTAGAACTACTACTAGAACCCTTTTTCAAACTACCCAAACCCCCTTTAGCTTCATCTTGGGTATCAGAATCACAACCCTTATCTGGGAGACTCCCTTCCATATCTTGATCTGCCCCTGGGTTTCACAATCTTCTTGGACTTTGACACATTCATTATCAAGACCATAAGACCCTCATGGCAAACATGCTCACCATTTGGGTCTTTTTGAATAGCCTGAGTGGAAATACTAAGAGACTGCATTAAATAAAATGGAAAATTGATCCTAACATCATGTTGAAAGTGATTTGCCAACATGAAATGGTACCCATACAACTTAGTGAATCTCCCATCTAAAGTTAGATATTTCATTATTACAAAAAGCACAAATCGCCATGGTCGAGACACAAAGGCTAGGTTGAAATATGAATTACCTATTTTTACAAATGACTTTTCTCTTGCTCTGTCTCCACAAAATCATTGATGGCCCTATCTAAGAGCTTCCTCTCCCGATAAAAATTAATCCTGGCCATGTCCATGGCCTCTGCAATTACTTCTTCGATAACATCCATTCACTGGTTACCAACCATCACAGAGCCATCTTTCCAAGATTTGATAAATTGGTGCGTAATAGCCAAATTGTTACCTCTAAGCCTTTCCATGTACCCTGTGAAATTTCCATGCCTTAAAATATCCCAAACCTCTGTCTTGTTCCTCCACTCTGAGTAGTTTGCCGACTCCATCCTTTTCCTTTTTCCTCCCATATTCACTTCACCAAATTTTTTGGTTTTTGTTCTCTGAAATACACAAATCACTTTGTAACTAAATGCCACACCACAAACAAAAAGAGAAATGGCAAAAACTACCTAGAATCTATGTGAAATGCTCAACTTTCTAAAAATCATAATCCACCACACTCCAAAAGAGTTCACCTCATAATTACAAATCACTGACACCATCATAATTAAAATATTTTTTCTTAGACCTCCATTTATCATACTTGATAAGTTGGCAGCCATTTGGAGGTAAGGACTCATAAAAATCCCAAATGATTTTATGATCACTGAAACAAGCCACATCCATAGCCCAATTAGCAATACAGTTGGCTTCTCTAAAATTATGAGTTATAATGCATGTTTGAAAATAATTTATAATGTTAATAGCCTTGAAGATAATATTGCTAATAGTCCACGATGGTTCAGTAATTTTATTTAAACAATTAATAATGTTGAGGGAGTCACCTTCCACCCATATGTTCCTCAAATTCATACTTTTGGCATAGAGAAGACCATGAAGAGCAGCAGAGGCTTCTGAAACATGATTAGTTTGATCCCCTATTCAAATAGTCATACATCCCACATAGTCACCATTAGAGTTTCTAATAACAACTCCACATCCTACTTTTCTCGGGTTCCCTTTCGAGGCCCCGTCAAAGTTTATCTTGAACCAATTTGCCTGAGGACAATCCCATCTAGCATCATCCCTTGGATTAAGGTCATTAATATTCATTCCCAAACTCCTTATATTCCAACTATTAAGCACCCATTCTTCCCACTCATTACAAGGTTTCTATCTAGAACCAATAATTTTAATATTTTGAATCATAAGGACCTTAATTTTATAGAACACTTGATCAGGACTGGATTCCACTCCTTTAAAGATCCTATCGTTGTGCTCCTTCCAATTGCCCCAACACATATAAGGAGGAATGAAGTCCCACAATTTGACAATCAAAGCATTCTTGGAGGGAGTCATCCAACGACTAAAGAATAATTGAATAGTAGCATAGAAAACCCAATCCACTTTCAGTAAGCTACAAACTTTATCCCAAAGCTTCTTGGTAAAGGGACAATGTAGCATGATATGATCCACTAATTCCCCTTCATTCTTGCAAAGAACCATTGATTAACAATGATGAAACCTCTCTTCTTAAGATTATCAAGAGTCAAAATTTTATTCTACAGAAGAATCCAAAAGAAGAAATTAACTTTGGGTGTCATGCCTTTCACCCAAGCCTTAGCACAGCAGGGTTCATCATGATCATCAAAAGAATTAGCATAGGCAGAGACATTAGAGTACATACCACTAGGGTCAATTTTCCATATCAGAACATTCTCTTCATGGTTTAAAAGGAAAGCATTCAAACACTTGCCAAGTTCAACCAAGTTATGGTCCACACTATGAAGATCCACCCACATATCATCCTTCCAATAATCACCCACAAAAGTACCAAACTAATTCTTGCATTACTCCATAAACCTATTCCACCTTGAATCATCACAAAGAGGGTGGTCCAAGATTCAAATATCTTCCCAAAAAAGAAATTTTCTACCATTTCCCACCTTCCATTTAACCCCTTTCCTTAAAATATATTTAAATTTCTGAGCATTCTTCCAGATCAGAGATCCCCCTTATTCTAAGTCACTATTAAGGAAATGATGAGAATCAAAGTGGTCCCTATTATATTTATCAACCCAAATATTCTTCCATTCCCCCTCTTCCTTGTGCCATTTCCACAATAACTTAGCCAATAACAATTTATTCATTGTAGTAATCCTTCGCAAGCCAAGCCCTCCCTTCCCTCGGGGCATGCAAACATTTTCCCAAGCAATTAGAGGTAATATTTTTTTAATCTCCATTCCAGTACACAAGAAAGTCTTCTTAATTTTCTCAATAGCAAGAGCAAACTTTCTCAGAATTTTGAAAACACTCAAAGCATAAAGCGGAACACTTTGAAGGATAGACTTGTCTGACTGAGGACAGAACCTTTCCAACCAGCAAGTTTCAAGTGGATTTTATCAATTAGCGAGTTCCAAAAGCTATCAAGAGGGGCTAAACCCAAAGGTAAACCTAGATAGGTTCTAGGCAAAGAACCGCTCTCATAGCCAATAATCTTTTTTATCTTATTTTTTCTTGCCTCACTAACATTAATAAAGTAGATCAAACTTTTGCTCCAGTTAATGATTTGACCATCCCATAGTCACCCAAAGCCTTCTTAATATTCCTAGCATTTCTCACTGAAGCCACCCCCATAACAATAGAATCATCTAAAAATTGTTGATGAGAGAAAACTAGAGTAGAAAATGAGGGATTAAGGCCCACAAAGTCCCCTTTCACCACCATATTATCCACCAATCTCCCCAAGCATTCAGCCAAAATAACAAAAAGAATAGGAGAGATTAGGTCCCCTTGTCTAATACCCCTAGAAGCCTTAAAGAAAGAGGTAGGGGAACCATTAACAAGCACCGAGAAGGAGGCCGAAAAAACTAACATGAAGATAAGGTCCCAAAATCTCTTATTAAAGCCAAACGCTTCTAATCCATGGAGGAGGAAATTCTAGTCCACTCTGTCATAAGCTTTTGAGAGATCAAGCTTAAGAAGAAACCCTTCCTTCTTCGACACCACAAGATAATGAATATTTTCATGACCTAAGATAATGGAGTCCAAGATCTGTCTACCAGGAACAAACCCATTTTGCTACCTTAAGATGATAGCTGTAAGAAGGGATAAAATTCTGAGAGTAAGAACTTTAGAAATAATCTTATAAAAAGAATTACACGAGCTAATAGGCCTAAACTGATCCAATCTATCAACACTCGGCTTCTTCGGAATAAGGGAAATAAAGGTGTCATTTAACTCTCTAAGGATGTTTTTGGTACCAAAAAATTCCTTCACACCATTACAAATATCAACACTAATGATATTCCAATATTTATGAAAGATCAAAAAAGGAAACCCATCAGGACCATGGGCTTTGTCACCCTTGAAAGAGAAAATAGCCTTAGGAATCTCATCCATGGAAGGAATGGAGGTGAGGGATGGATTCTAAGCCTCAGAAATACAAGTTGGAATGCATTATAGGAACATATTCTGCTTATCCAAATCCAAATTGGGGTCACCTTGAAGCAACCTACTAAAGAACTACACAGCCTCCCTTTTGATAATCTCTTCATTATCAGTCAAACCTTCATCCATATTAAGTCTGGAAATTTGATTAGCCATCCTATGCTTTAAGGTAGTCAAATGAAAGAACTTAGTATTTGGGTGACTTTCCTTCAAAAAGACCTCTCTAGAACACTGTCTCCAGAACATCTCCTCCTTGGTAATAAGGTCATGAAGTTCAACTAGTTTGCTACTTTCCTCCTCCCTTGAGACCACCTCATAACCATTAGTCTGAATCCTATCTTGAATATCTTTAATTTCCTCCAAAATATTTTTTTTTTTCTAAAAAATGTTGCCAAAGGTATGTTTATTCCATTTCTTAATATTCTTCTTTACATTTTTCAATTTGGCTACCACTCCAAACATTGTTTTACCTTCCACTTTGATACCTCACCACTCCTTAATGAGATTCTCCAAGTCTAGATGAAGAGTCCACATTTTCTCAAATCTAAAGGGGAAATTCTTATGAGAGTTGAGCTTATCAGTAACTAGGAAAATAGGGTAATGAACTAATCCCACACGAACTTGTGCATTAAGTGCACATTTATAATTCAAGAACTACTCATTACCAATAAGAGCATGATCCAACTTGATCTAAATAAGATCCTTTCCAGCTCTTCTATTAGTCTAGGTGTACTCAATCCCATGCAAGTCAAGATCATGAAGAAGATGATGATCAATAAAGTTCATTAAATCTAAGCTATTATCCATATTGGTCTGGTTGTTGCCCCATTTTTTAGATTCTTTTAAAGGGGTATTGAAGTCCCCTATCACCATCTAGTTCTCCTTAGCATAAAGCTTTCTCTGATTAGAAATTTCTTCCCACGGGACCTTCCTTTCCCATTTGGAGTTAGGGGCATAAACATTAGTAAGGACCCAGCTAAAATCATCTTTTGAATTAAAGAATCTAATGTTCATCATATTTTTGTTTTGAGAGATAAGTTCCCCTTGAATCCATCTATTATTTCAAAAAACAACCATCTTGCCTAACACTCCTTTAGAATCATTTCCAATAATCCTTCCTCCCTTGAAAATAGGAAGACATTCCACCTTATCCTTCAACATCTTGGTTTCTTGAATAACAAAAATGTCCATCCTATTGTCTCTAATCATATTTTTCAAAATATCATGTTTATGAGGGTTACTTAACCCTGAGATATTCCAAGAGATTATCTTCATAATTTATGAAATTTTTTTTATTCAAGGATGGTTCTCTGACTACCATCAATAATGCCTCTATTTGCCTTAGTTGTTCTTTTTTGCAAATTGGATGGTCTTCCAACAGATGATGGAGAAGACCCAACATCACCATTCTTGAGGGTAGAACCAACATTCTTAGAAGAAGAACAACCATGTCTATCCTTACAAATTTTAGACTCCCCATTTTTAGAATCTACTTTGGGCCCTTTCTTATTGTTTTTCAATGGAGCAGTCTCCACATCTTTTTTACCGCCTTTCTTTCTACCTTTAAACTGTTTACCAACCAAAATCCAATTGGCATCAAAAATGTCCTCTTCCCACATTGCTTCCTCATCATGAGAAATCATTAGAAGGTCCTTAAGTTCACCTCTAACAAAGTTTCCAGCCATCACAAACTCCTGAACCCTATGTTCTATAGGAAAAATTGTATCCTTTTGGGTTCCCTCTTTGACAATATCCCCCCCCCCCCCTCCTTGGTCAAGATCACCTTATCTTCTGGATTCCTCTTCAAGCAGTCACTATTACGGAACTCTGAAATAACCTGAGCAGAGGCATCCAAGCCACTCTCCATCTCCAAAGGTGAATCCAAACTAGGATGGGGAGCCCCCACATCATAGTTTGAGCTATCTAACTATTCTTGAAGAGGAGCACCATCACCACAAGGTTTTGGGGGAACCTCCACACCCCCAGTCACATTGCCAACCACACCACCATCTGAACACTTGGACTATTCATTTGGGGAGGCAGACTCATCTAAATCTGCCCCTACACCCTTAGAGAGTTCCTTTCTCACCCACACTTTCTTGACCTTCTTAGCCTTTCCTTTCAAAGAAGGACATTTCTTAGCCTAGTGACCAGCTTTCTTGCAATGAAAGCAGGCAAAAGGAATAGACTCAAACTCAATCCATTGGTCCCAGATACAAAGTTTAGATTCTAAAGAGATAGATTCAGGCAAATCCACACCTCTTAAAACTTCAACAAAAAATCTGGCAAAGTTTAGTCTCCTCCTAGAAGTAGTCACAGGTAAAAACACAAACCTGTGTCACCTTTTATAAAGAAACGGGATATCAGAATGTGACAGTTCAACATTAATGACAAAAAAAATGGTATTTGTGTTTAAAATATGAAGATGATGTAAACTAATGAAATGTGTAGAATTGGCTGAATTTTATGCCTATAATTTTTATAATTTTTTTGAGTAAGAATTTATTTATTTTATTTTATTTTGAAGTCTCTTTTTTAACTTTAAAAAAATAGGGTGCAGTTCATGCCAAACACATATATGCAAATCATCTTTTTCTATTTTGATTTGAAAATATCTTATAGATGACATGTATAGCTAGTGAACAAAAAAAGAAATAATTATTTTTGATGTATATTTTCTTTGTTATAAGTACTCAAGTTCAACCTTATCAGAATCCAATAGTTTTTTCCTCTTGTCAAAACTTCCCTATCAAATATATACCTTCTTGAAAAAAAATTACATATTCATGAAGAGGATTCTCTCCTCTAGAGATAAATATAATTTTTTAATTTTTTTGATATGATTTACTATTTTTTTTTCTTTTTTGAGGGAGCATCTTTTGAAATGTTAAAATATCGACTTATAATATTTTGAGATTATAACATATTATAACTAATCAAAACACTCAAAAATTTATATAATGATGATATTGAATTTGAGATCTATAAAAGGGTATTTTTAGTTTTTGAAAAAAATTGAGTTTTGATAGAGAAATGAGATTTGACCAAAATAGGTTTTGGTATCATAAACGGTGACATAGATCTATGCTTTTACCCTCACAAGATCTAAAGAGAGGAGCTCCCCAAAAGTATTAGCAATGCCCTAGAACACATCTTCCACCTGTAATAGCAAGGTATGCCTACTCATAACCCAAGAACTGCTACAGAGGATATCTCGCTTATCCTTACAAGAAAAACAAAAGGAGAGACACCCTTTAGCCATCGCTAAAATGTCAACTTGACCTTTCAAAATCCATTTTTTATGATATCAAAGGCCTGCACATCTTCAATATTGGGTTTGACCCCAATGAATCTCCCAACCAAAGTTGTGTCCATACATGAAATGTTTTTGTCAATAATCTGATCAGGGATTTCGATTAAGTACATACCTTTATCCCTCGTAGATTAATCCCTAATCGATGGGAAAGTAGACTTGCCAATAGGGCGTACCTCAAATAAGTGGGACCATTTTTTAACCTGCTTGGGCCCCGCCTCCTGAGTCCTCCAAAAGCCTACCATCATCAGCATCCCTAGATTCAACAGGGGAATCTTTAGTTGATGCAGATCACTCACCCAATATAGAGGAATTCAAATTCAAATTCCTGCCCAAACACTTTTCCCCGCTCCCACATGCACTCCTCCTCGCCATCTGATCATTCATGAACCCCTTAACACATATCTTATTGTCATTTCATTAACAGTAAATAATATTACAAATTTGTGAAAACCTTATACGAGCAACACATATCTTACTACTATTTTAACAATTATATATAATATTATAAATAAATAAACTTAATAGGAATAATAGATAGCTTATTATCATTCCAATAAGTTGATTTCTATTAAATCTTACAAAATATACATGCTATAGTTTCAACTAAAATATATATACCTTAATCTACAAGATTCAAATTTGTAAAATCTTTATCTAAAACACACACACACACACACACACACACATACAATCCCATATATATCAACCTTAAGTTGGTTCACTTTTAAGAGCACTTCCATCAACAACAGAAGGCTTGTTGAAGATCTATTTCTTGAATCCCTAGTCATTTGTACATTAAAATGGAGAGCTCCAAGAATATGGTTGCTCGTCAACCAACTTTTTTCTTCTTCTATTTTCTGTGGAGATGATTATATTTTTAATGTCATTATTTATAGAGGATATTCCTCTTTTGTAAATTTGATTATACATGCATGTATCTCATTGAACTCAATTATGATGTAGTTTACTTGGTTCATCCTTCAAAGAAGAATTTTGGAATGGGAAAACCAAAATAGTTGAATTTGCAAAGTGTAATTTTTTGTACGTGAATGCCAAAATGGTTAATTTTGATTTTGCAAAGTTTTTTTATGGGCATGGGAGATGGTTGCCTATTGATTACTCTATCTTTGATCAGAAAGAACCAATTGCCGAGGAACAAAAAGAGGTGCTTGTAAGGAAACTTGCAATAGAAAACATAATTGTTTCCATATAACCTATAATAGCTCTAAAATAAAAATGCAATTAAAATCCACATGAAAGAGAATAGACAAAATACTCACAAAAAAATGTGACACAAGATATACCTTGGAAAACCCTCATCAAAGGAAAAAACCCAGCCTCCAATAGTATCCATCGCCATGTATTATTCAATTCTATTTCCATACAACCATGGAATCCCTCAAAATCATAGCCACAACCAAGCAATCCATGTGAATAAGCATAAATCCACACATCACATGCCATGCTTCCAACCTTCACAAATGCTACCTTGGCTAACCTGTTAAGCCTTGTCTTGCTCAACTATTTCCTTTTTGCCTTTTTGTCTTTCTTGTCTTGTCTCTTTAACTACCCTTGTGGCTTCTTATATAGTAGCAAGTCCCACAAAACTACCAAGTAGAATTTACATAAACCATGCACTACCTAACCCATTGACCCCACATTTAATATTTGATATTTAATTACTTTTCCCAATATTAAATAATTACATCAAATATTATCACAATGTTACAATACAACTCATCAAGTATATCCCATAGGAATATTTACATGTTGCACATCTATCTAGATGCTCCTAGGTGCAACATTACATAATATATGCAATATGTGCAACATCCATAATCTCAACAATATTCATATTGATTTGGAATTGAAGTTGAGTGAATGCATGATGTGTATGCAATTATAAATTTAATGCAATCCATTCACTATGCGTAATTTGTTCAAAGTAGTACGAGTACTCATTATAGACCAACAGAAAATAATTAGACAAAGAAAGGATTTTTAACATTTCTCAAATTTAAACAACTTCTAGATTTAATTCCCATGATAGGAAACTCAACCAATTTCTCACTACTATTACAATGAATTAAAAACCCCTTACACATTTTGTAGTGAACCTAAAATGGCATTCACTTTAGTAATTAGCCAATAGGCTTTCCTATGAGGTTGCTCGCAACCTAAAATTGTCTCACACTGGAAAACAGTCGTCGGGTAATGGTTTGCCGATCATAGTTTTCTTTGGTTAGAATTTCGGTGAGTTACAAACTTAGAAAGACATGCTAGTTGTCTCAAATGCTATGATGTAGATCATAGTTGTGGATTTTGTCAGATGCTCATGATTTCAGTTGCTTTGAATAGTTCAAAATGTAGCTATCATCATATGCACCATAGTTTTAAAAACCTTTTCATCATATATTTCTCTTACAAGATCTATTAGGTACCTATCACAATCTCTGAGATGATAAAGTGACTAAAAAGAAGATATTGGTGAGTTGAATGGCGCTACCTCTAAAATATAGGGAAGCATCATTGTAGTCTTTAGCTACATCTTCTCAAGGGTGAAAGTTGTCTAGCAAAATTTGCGCTGCTTTGTCTAGATCGTAGATTAATGTTACCCATTTACCTCAGGTTCATTGCCCTACTCTATAACCCATCTTTCTCAGATGCTTTACTGATTCAGAATTTTGTAGTGGTATTCATTCAAGCCCTTCACATTTCCAATTCAATGCTCACGATTGTGCCACACTTTATTTAATATTTTAATTCTCAGGAGTCACATTACAGTGGTGGGAAAGTGCTAGACCAATATTACTACCGGTGGAAGTGGAGGGCTTTCGCCTCGTGTGAATGGTTTCTTTGAGGCATGGAAGACGTTGAAGGAGTCTAGGAAGCTCCAAGGCATCCTTGTGGGGTGTGCAGACAGTTCCATGTGTGATGGCTTTCATTGTACAACCATTTCACATAAATATTTGTAGTGTCTTTAGAATGGTAATTTCTTAATCTAAATAAAGGAAAGACAGGATACTATCTATGTGTTGTATTAGTCATTCAATAATTATGTTGGGCATCCTATGGAATAAGGAGAAGTAGAAGTGTAAAACCCTAAATGCTCTGATTGCGTCGTCTACCTTGCCGACTTCAAGGAGCACGAGATGCTACACGTGCTTCCAAAATGTAGACACATGTTTCATCTAGTTTTCTAAATGGAGACGGTCACTATTGGTGGCAGAGAAAGAAGGGAGGGTAAATGGAGAAGAAGCGATGAAGAAATAAATTTAAATTTCAGATGATGTGAAACATAGATATCTTGGCACTTTATACAAAATTTATATGGGAAATTATCAATGATACTGCTTAGTATAATGAGTTAGAATAAATTTTTCTTGCATGATCCAAATTATTATTTAAATGTAAGACAAGCATCCTTAAAATAAACTCCATTGTGAAAATGATGCACTATCAATGGACAGTGCAAATTGACTATAACAAATTGTATTGGATTTGTGTCGTTTTCGATCACTTAAGTGCAGTCTAACAATGTGATACAAGTTAATTATTCTTTTAAATCAAAAATTATTGACAAATCCCGTGCACCTTCTTTTGGTGCAAGTGCTAGTATGATAATTGCAAACTAATTGGTTTGATTCATACATGATTAATGAAGATCCCTTGACCTATATTTTTGTATAATCATGATCTATAGAAAATAAATAGTTTATTTTCATTGCAAATATGCATAATGATTTGCATGATGCGATTAGGAAATATGCTACTTTCTTATAGATAGTAAGTGATGAATATATGCGACTTTTTAAAAATTTGTTAATCTCTACAAAAGTTTAAACGAAAAGCTCATCAATAAGTAAAATATGTAATGAGTACAATTTAAGCTAAAAATAAATAGAAATGAAAAAATTAAATAATACTTTACTTTCAGATGAGTACTCATTTTTTTCTACTTTTATGACATTACACTTAACCCTATGTTCATCATTGTAAGTCTCTTCTTTCATGTGAACTTTAAATATGAATCTATTGAAGATGGCCTTGTATATAATTTCTCCTAGTTTGACATCATCTTTTCTTCATCCTTCAATATTTTTAATTCCTTTTTTGTAACACCCATAATCTCTTTACCCACTTTGTCAAAAATAGTAACCCAAGTGAAAGTTATGTGATCTTGCACTATATATTGAAGCATGTATATGTAATCACATTCACAAAAACTCGTATCATATCTTTGACAATACCAATTATAATTTCCATCATTATTCACCTTCTTTTTGCATTGTCTATCTTCAAATTTTAAGGGACAAGCTACATAATAAAAATTATCCACCTATACAAAATATAGAGCAGCTTTTATCACAATCCAACAAGGTGGATTAGATCTAAGTCCCCAATTATTAACTTGTTTCATAGTTTTAAACATTTTATCTTTTCCAACATATGATATTTCCTTTGTAATAGAAGGGGAAGAAAGATCATTCCCTTTTGTATCAAACCACAATTTCAATTGACGTTCTTCTAGAAAATCTGAATTTTAAAAAATTTGGGTTGTGCTAAGTATCCCTACTTATTTTGCTCCAAAATCACTTATGTGTCTAGCCTTTATAGCAAGAATGGGAAAACTTTCGAAGTTACATGAGTTTTGGAGTTGTTGGCCTTCTTTATTGCAAAATCCATCCACATTGTGAACTCCACTATAAATCATGACATGTATTTCATTTGAAGAGTTCATTTTTTAGTTTGTGTGGAATTCTTTTTTAATATAAAATCGCATAGATCAATTGATAAAACAACACCAATCATAGGGACTATAGAATTGTTTTCCATGGCATCAATTTCACTTATTGATATAAAATTGAAATTTTGTTTAGGGATAAAATTGTCTTCCTCCAAATACAACTCAACTATGGAATTAATTTATAGTAAAAAATCTCAATCATTCTTGAAATGGTTATATTTTTCTCCGCAGGTTTAAAGCTCCCTCTTGAGATTGTAAACATTTTCCCAATCTCTATGCAATCATAAAATTTATCTACCACAACATTAAAACATGTAACTCTTATTTTCCCACCATCAAAATCAACCAAATTGAAAAGAAAAACTTTTCCATCTCCTCTCACACTTTTGAAATGATGAAGATGGGTCTTTATAGTAACTATACCCTTGATTGTCCATACACACCTATAAGGATGCAATGTTGCAATAAGAATGATTTTTCCTAGAACTTTATTTATTGCAACATTTAGCTGATCATTTGAATTGTTGGTAGAATCCATGTTTGTATTATCATAACATAAAAAAAATAATAACCAATGTATAAACATTAAGAAATATTAAACACATTAAGGTTTATAAAAAAATCTATTTTTTTTCTAATATAGAAAATTATTTTTGAAAAAAATTCAAAAACAAAAAACTAAGTTTTATTAAAATAAATACATATTATTTAGAAATATTTTTAACAAAAAAAATGTTCAATTTCATCATTATTATTTTACTAAAAGTAACTATATAAGTAAAAAATATATATATATTTGGAAAAATATATTATTATTTTGAATATTTTAATCAATAATCAATAGAATTATAGAGAGAAAATATTCATAAAATTTAGACTTTTTTTATTTTTAAAATATTTTTCAAAAATTAAAATTTTTAATTTTTAATTTTTTCAAAAATAAAAGTAATTATAAATGTTAAATTTTAAAATCATACCCATTAATGATAAACATTCTTAAAGAAATTAAAACTAATATTAAATCTATAAAGACGAGTAAATAAAATTTCACTTATTAACTAACACTTGAATTTTGATTAGATTTATACCCATTCTTAAGAAATGAATGCATACTTTATATGATAATTATTCTTCCTTTAAGAATAATAAAGGACTTAAAGATAACCTAAATAAATAAAACACAAAGATTTTATATTTTGAATTATAAGAGGCTTTAATTATTCCAAAATGCTAATACAAATGAAAGAAAACTACAAGATTTGTTTGGCATCTTGTTAAAAATAATATTTTCTATAGATTTGTTAGATAAAATATCCTAAAGAAAATCCAATCTTATCCTAAAGAAAATCCAAAAAATATTTGATGCTTAAAAATTATAAAACAAAAGAATAACTTAGAATTCATAAATTTAAAATTAAGAATAATTAAAGTTGTGAAATTTGATTTCTCAAGATGAATATATATTTATATTTGTTTCATTAATGAAACCAAATCTATTTGTTAAATATATATAACTTCAATTCTTAAAGGAACGTAATCTCTAAATAAAAGGATAGAAACTTTTAAAGTTTTATCTAAGTGTATAGTAGAATATTCCTAAAAAGGTTTCAAAAGATACTGTAGGATGACTATAGAAAGAGTAGAATTGGAATAATTGTTCTTCATTAATAAATTTGCAAGAAAAAAAATAGCTACAATATTCAAATAGTTATACACATGTTGCACTAATTAGAACTCTTGACACTGACAAGAGAAGTTATGAGATAAAATTCCTTCCAACATGTGACACTATACAATCTAAGCCTCTCCACTAAAAGGGTGAATGAGATAACACAATTTCTCAATGTAGCATCTTCAATTATAAATATGTACAAGACATTTAATTTTTTGTTATTATAGGTTATATTTATTGTTAGAGTAATAAAGTATTTTCTTATTAATTAAATCATATTTATTTAATTATTAAGTCACTTATTATCTCTAGTTTACTTAAGCTAAACTTTGGGCATATAATAATTAATTTATTTATTAATTATTATCATGCAACCTAGGTCAGTTACTAGTTAGGGTTTTGATCTCCTTTTATAAGGATTAATCTCTTTGTAATTTATTCATTTACTTTTGATTATAGCAATATCTCTTTTTCTCATCAATAATATCTCATCAATGGATCTAGGAATTCCAACCTCCATAAATTTTCCTTCTCTCTTTCTATGACAGGTGTTTGCATGCAGGTTATTTTTGGGAGTTGTGGGGTTGATCTTTCATCAACTTCAACATGATATCAGAGCTCTAGATCTGTATGCCCTTATTATGTTTATGAGAGGTTTGGCTTGGGTTTTAGATCTATATTTTTTCTTTCAAAGGGTTTCATTTTTCAAACTTTTGTTGTATTAGATATGGGGGATCACCTTTTTTTCGATGCACTTTGAGCCCAAACGGACATCATTGTTTAGCTCATAGTGCTCAAAAACTCCTATTTTCATATAAAATTTAGCCATTTTGGATATAGTTGGAATCTAAGACAAAAAAATATTGCTCCTAGATAGGGCACATTTCGCAAGGTGGTGATTTAAAGATTTTTCAGCTCAAAATTGAGATTTTTTAGCATGGAAATCAATTTTTTTGGCATAAGAAATGGGATTTTTTGGCATGCAAATCGATAATCCAGCATGACAATCGAGATTTTTGGCATGTAAATCAATACTTTTGGCACTCAAATCAAGATTTTTGTATGAGAATTGAGATGATTTTTGGTACATATCTACATGCTTCCTGAGATAGTTTTTTTTTTGTACAAATTGGCACATTTCTCAAGGTGATTTATGTACTAGTAGGCATGCTTTGGTATTTTGGCATGGATCCTAAGGTAGTAAAAATTTACTTTGCCCTTCTAGCTCTTTTTTTACCTACATGTGGTTTTTTGGTCATAACTTGCTCATCCAAATTCCATTTTTTGCAAATGAGATATTACTAGAAAGATGGTTCTAAGCTCGTTCTAGTGTTGTAGATTATTTCCAATTTTGGTGCTTTTTTATGGTTGTTTTTTAATGTCAAAGTTAGGAGTTCTATTTTGCACTCTAGGAGACATATCTTGAGCATCCGATCTTTGATTTAGGATTTCTTTATATTGTTAGGAATAAGGTGTCTCAACCTTGGATAATTTCTATTCTATTTTTTTTTTTTGTAAATTTTTTTTTTGCAAATAATGTAATTAAGTGTGAGTGTACATATCTAGTTGGCATGTTGATGTGTCACTCCACTTGCATGTGTCAGCATCTTGAATTGTGTGTAAGAAAATCATGACCGAAATGGTTATGACGGGTTCCTATGACACGTAAGAGCTATCTTTGGAAGATTTAATTGTGTGTAAGGAAATCATGACTAAAATGGTTATGACAGATTCCTATGACACGTAAGAGCTATCTTTGGAAGATGTCCTAAAAATGGAAAGTGCATTATATAAGCATTCTTAGGGCTATAGATAGTAGAGAGTGAGTAGTGTATTGTTGGTTGCTACTAGATAAGTCTTTCGTGTCTTGAAAGAGCTTGCACTATAAGTGTGGTATAACCTTTGAGTTGAAGATAATACATTGTGCAAGTTTTGGAGGGGTTGGGTTGTTTTACTGAAAGGTTTTTCCCCACTAGCATATCTTTGTGTTTATGTGTTATTATTTCTCTAATTATTTTCTATATTCATGGTTGACTGCAATAGTATTGTTTACATAATATTGAATATGTAATTGTAAGGATTTTAAAAGAATTTGCACAATAATTTATTTAAGGGATTAGTGTAGGAAGCTATTTCTGCACCTGAGTTTCCTTACAAGTGGTATCAGAGCTTGATCAACTGTTGATCCTAGTTATTGGGTAGGATTTTTTGAGCTAATCTCAAGTTGAGTGGGAGTTTTGTGCAGAGCATTCTAAATCTAATTTGCAGATTGAGATGGCTAGTTCATCATATGAAAAAATGGAGGTGGAGAAATTTAATGGCAGTAATTTTGAGTTGTGGAAACTCAAGATGGAAGACTTGCTTGAAGATTGTGATCTATGGGAGGTGACTTCACTTGATGTGAGACCTACAACAATATCTCAAGAAAATTGAGATCTCAAGGATCATAAAGCTAAGGGTATCATTAGACTCTACCTAGCTGATTGAGTTCTCTTGAATGTTCTTGATGAGAAGACTACAAACAATTTGTGGACACAGCTTGGGTCTGTGTGTCAGGCCAAATCTCTGGTAAACAAGTTGTTCCTGAGGAAGAAGATGTATTCTCTAAGAATGGAAGAAGCAGGATCTGTTATAGATCATCTAAATGCTTTTAATTTATTGATTACACAATTGACATAATCTGGTGTCAAGATAGAGGAGGAGGATCAATGTATGACGTTGTTATGTTCCTTGTCAGATTCATGGGACCATCTTGTGATGGCTCTTAGAAGTACTTTAGTCACTTTTAGAATGGATGATGTGGTGTCTTTTCTGTTATCCAGACAAGGAAAAAGTCATTAGATTCAACTAAGGAAGCTCTTGCTATTCATGGTAGATCCAATGATAGAGGCAAGCAAAATGACAAGAAGTTTGGAAAGGGTAGATCCAAATCTTTTGGAAAATCAAAGACTCCTGGAAAGTCCAAGGAAAAATGTTGGAACTGTGATAAGACTAGGCACTTCATAAAGACTGTAAAGAGCCAAAGAAGAAGAAGAAGGCCTCAAATTTAGGCTCAGAAAAACCTCAAGAAGATGGTGATGCTTTCATTACAGCCTTGGTAGTGCATGCATCTGATGATGTGTGATTGATAGATTCAGGTGCTTCTTTCCACATGACATCTCATCGAAGTTGGCTCTCAAAGAATGAAGTTTTTGATGGTGGAAAGGTGTACTTGGGTGATGATTCTCACCTAAAGATAGTTGGACGAGGATGGGTCACTATCAAATTCCCCGATGGATGAGTATTTGTTTCAAAGAGGAGAGTAGCTATTATTTCATCTCCACCATCTGAACAAGTAGTAAAGAAGACTATGGTTATTGATTCTAATGGCAATGCAACATGTGTACCTAAGGGTGCAAACACATTGGAAGGAAAGCTTCTTGCAGAAAAGACAATGTTGTGGCATATGGGATTTGGCCACATTGGTGAAAAGAGTCTCAAAATCTTGAAGAACAAGAACCTCATTGAGGGATTAAATGATTGTAATCTTGAGTTCGACTTCTATGAACATTGTGTCTATGGTAAAAAAAATCATGTTCAATTTTACTCTAGTTCTCACAAATCTTTTGATGTTTTGGATTTTATTCATTCCAATGTATTTGGTCCTGTAAAGCTTCCTTCAATCTCCAAGTCTGTATTTTTTGTATCTTTCATAGATGATTATAGTAGAAGGATATGGATTTATTTCTTGAAAAGTAAGACACAAGTCTTTAGTCAGTTTAAGGAATTTAAAGCCCGTGTAGAGAATCAGAGTAGTAAGAAGATTAAGTGTGTGAGAACTGAAAATGGTGGTGCGTTTTGCTTAGCAGATTTCGAATAGTTCTGTGAAGAACGAGGTATTGAGAGGCATAAGACAACTCCTTATACCCAACAGAAAAATGGAGTTGCAGAAAGAATGAATAGGACACTAATGGAGAAGGCTAGGATTATGCTTAGTGGAGCTGGTCTTGAACAAAAGTTTTGGGCTAAAGCTATGGCCACTAATTGCTATCTGGTTAATAGATCTACATCAGCTCTTGTTGGTAAGACACCCATGGAGGTGTGGTCTGGTAAGAAGCCTTCAATTAGACATCTTCATGTTTTTGGTTGTGAAGCTAATGCACATGTTCCAAAGGAGAAAATATCTAAGTTGGAAAACAAAGTTGTCAAATGTATTTTCATTGGATATAGTGTTGATATGAAAGGATACAAGCTTTGGGACTCTATGACTAGTAAGGTATTGTATAGCAGAAATGTTATTTTTAGAGAGCTAACATCTTCTCCTATTGTGCTACAACCAGATGAAAAAGAAAAGAAGGAAGATATTGTTCAGTTGCCTCCTACTCCTGAGAAGACTAAACATAAAGACCATGTTGGGTCTAATGATGAGGAGAGCTCTAGTAGCTTTAAAAGTTCAAAAGAAGAGGAAGAACAACCTCAACCTTAGCCCTTGAGGAGATCCACAAGAGTAAGAAAGCAACTAGAAAGGTTTCGTTATTCTATGTTAGATTCCAATTGTGCCTTTTCTTTGATTACTAACACTAATGAGCCTAGATCTGTGAAAGAGGCTTTGGATATAGAAGATGTAGGTTCCTAGATTGAGGCCATGGATGATGAGATGACTTCATTGGATAAAAATAGAACTTGAGACCTTGTACCTTTTCCTAAAAGACAAAAACCTATTGGCAGAAAATGGATTTTCAAGAAGAAATTTTGTGCAGATGGTAGTGTTGAAAGGTACAAAGCTAGATTGGTTGTGAAGGAGTACTCACAGGTAGAGGGAATAGATTATGGTGAAATATTCTCTCCTATTTCAAAGTTGACATCCATTAGATTTATGTTATCTCTTGCTGCATCATATGATTTAGAGATAGAATAGATGGATGTGAAAACAACTTTCCTTCATAGTGATTTGGAGGAAGAGATTTATATGTCACATCCTAAGCACTACATTGTTAAAGGTAAAGAATCATTGGTCTGCAAATTAAAGAAGTCTCTATCTGGTTTGAGACAATCTCCTAGGATGTGGTACCTTAAGTTTGATGCCTTTGTGTTGTCAATTGGATTTTTAAGATTGAAATTAGATCATTGTGTTTATTTAAAATTTGAAAATGATCGCCTTCTTATTGTTGCATTATATGTTGATGATATGTTGCTATTTAGGAAGGGTAAGGGTATGATTTTTTATTTTGAATCCTAATTGTCAGCATAGTTTGAGATGAAAGATCTTGGGGCAGCAAGGTACATCTTGGGTATGAAAATCAGTAGAGATAGATCTAATAGAAAACTTTGGTTGAGTCAGAGTAAGTGTGTGAGATTTGTATTGGAAAGGTTCAACATCGCAGATTGTAGACCATTGTGTGTTCTTGTTTCTATGGGAACAAAGTTATTTGTAGATGATTGTCAAAAATCTCCTAGTGAGGTGGAAGACATGAGTAGAGTACCTTATGCTAGTTTAGTTGGTAGACTTATGGATGCTATGGTCTATACTAGACCAAACATTGCTCAAGTAGTGGGAGTTCTGAGCCAGTTTATGGCTATCCTGGATGGGTACATTAGGATGTAGTTAAGCAAGTACTGAAATATTTGAGGGGTACATCAGATTACTCCATTTTTTATCATGGTAACTCTTCTAGAGCTCTACATTCAATTTGTATTCATGGGTTTGTGGATTCAGATTGGACAAGTGATATTGATAGCAGGAGACCCACTAGTGCTTATGTGTTCATTATGTTTGGTGGTGCCATCAATTGGATGAGTAAGAGATAACCTATGGTTTCTTTGTCCACTATAGAAGTTGAGTACATGGCTGCTACTCATGCTTGTAAGGATACCATTTGGATTAGGAGATTGTGTTCTAATATTGGTGTTAATGCAGGACAAATTACTATTTGTTGTGATAGTCAAAGTGTCATTTGCCTTGAAAAGAATCCAACTTTCCATGCCAGAATGAAGCACATTGATGTGTAGTTTTACTTTGTCAGAGCTATGGTGGAAGATGGAAAGGTAAATTTGGAGAAGGTAGATATGTAAAGAATGTTGTAGATGCATTGACGAAACCAATGGGCATAGAGAAGATCATATGGTGTTTGGAGTCTATGGGCCTTTTAGCCTATAGCGGTTAGTTCCTGTTATGTTCTTGTTGCTCTTACAAGGTGTTCGACAAGTGGAAGAATGTTAGAAATAAGGTGTCTCAACCTTGGATAATTCCTATTCTTATTATTTGTTTTGTAAATTTATTTTTTTCAAATAATGTAATTAAGTGTGAGTGTACATGTCTAGTTGGCATGTTGATGCATCACTCCACTTGCATGTGTCGGCATCTTGAATTATGTGTAAAGAAATCATGACTAAAATGGTTATGATGGATTTCTATGATGCATAAGAGCTATCTTTGGAAGATTTAATTGTGTGTAAGGAAATCATGACTTAAATGGTTATGACGGATTCCTATGATGCGTAAGAGCTATCTTTGAAAGATTCCCTAAAAATAGAAAGCACATTATATAAGCATTCTTAGGGTTGTAGATAGTAGAGAGTGAGTAGTGTATTGTTGGTTACAACTAGATAAGTCTTTCATGTCCTAAAAGAGCTTGCACTGTAAGTGTGTTGTAACCTTTGAGTTGAAGATAATAAATTGTGTAGGTTTTGGAGGGGTGGGGTTGTTTTACTGAAAGGTTTTTCCCCACCGGCATATCTTTGTATTTATGTGTTATTATTTCTCTATCTATTTTCTACATTCATGGTTGACTACAATTTTATTGTTTACATAATATTGAATCTGTAATTGTAAGATTCTAAAAGAATTTGCATAATACTTTCCTTAAGGGATTAGTGTAGGAAGTTGTTTCCGCACCCGAGTTTCCTTACATATATCATTGGAAAGGTCTTTGAGATATGTTTCCAATGATAATGGTTTTTTTTCTAGATTCTACCCTAGGAACATTTAATTTAGTCTTCTGCATGCTTTCATTGTGGTGGATATCTTGGTTGTTTTAGGTCTAGAGATTGATTTTGTTATTTTAGATGATTCATCATGGGTTGTAATATATGTTGTGTCAATAGTATGCCTCTTCTAGTCTATTTAGACATATTTTGTACCATTTATACAAACAAACTAAGATAAAGTGCCACTCTATTGCATTTTCAAATCTTGTACGTCTTTGTATTTTGTTGTACTTGCACTACATTATAAAGTGTCTTTTGGGGTTTCATGTTGGCCATATTCTCCATCATCCTTTGTCAAGTGAGTGTTCCTTCCATGAAATTAGCCTCATCATGTGTCAATGGCACATTTCATTATAGGTGTTTATACTTCTTTTGCACTCTTGATGTTCCTAGTTCATTTTTCTGCAGGAAATATTTCCTTTAGTTTTAGTGTTCATGTCTTACCTCTCAACATCATAGGAGGGTTATGTTGGTTCTATTGCTTTCTTGGTTTGATGGAGTGAGCTATGTATTCAGTATTTGATTCTATGTACTACGTGATTGTAGTGGCTAGATACCTATGCATTTCAGTGATATGAATCATTTACCATATAAACATTCTTTCATTCCTATTTTTGGAGGCCATGAAGATACCTTTCATCTTTGATTGGTCGACTCTTTAAACTTAGTCTTCTCTATCTGGTCATGTTCTATTCAATGGAGGTTCTTCATATCAACAATTTGGTAGTGTTTGCATCTTCATGCTTCAGTGGTGTTCTTCATTATCATCTTTTGTTCATGTCTTCTAGGACATTTCCTAGTTTGGAAGCTTCTTTAGTCCTTTGGTAGTTCTTTTTAGAATTTTTTCCATCTCTTTTTGGAGTACAATTTTTCACATGTGGTTTTGACTATTTCTCCTCTTTTTAGAGATTTAGTTTTTCTATGGTACCTCATCAAGCCTTGTTACCGAGACCCAAATTTTCTTTCAATAGTAGTTTCTAGTTTTTTAGCTACTCCCTAAGTTTATCTTAAGGGGGTGGTGTTAGAGGAATAAAGTGTTTTCTTATTAATTAAATCATATTGATTTAATTATTAAGTCACTTATTATCTCTAGTTTACTTGAGCTAAACTCTGGGCATATAATAATTAATTCTTTTATTAATTATTATCATGCAATCTAGGTTAGTTACCTATTAGGGTTTTGATTTCCTTTTATAAGGATTGATCTATTTGTAATTTATTCATTCACTTTTGATTATAATAATCTCTCATTTTTCTCATCAAGAATGTCTCATCTATGAATTTGGACATTCCAATCTCTATAGATTTTGCTTCTCTCTTTTTGTGACAGGTGTTTGCATGCATGTGATTCTTGGGAGCTATGAGGTTGATCTTTCATCAAAATCAACATTTATAATAGTTGACATCATTTTCAATTACAAATATATAAGACATATCTATGTGCATTTAAAAATACAAAAAATTTGAATCTTTAATGTTTTGTTAAGACATAATATTCATGCTTGAAGTATGTAAGAGACATTTTTTACATGTTTGAAATATAAAACACATATATCCTACTAAACATATATGTGAAAAATTGATGTAATCACAAATATTAGTAATTTGGCTTTTTATGTCTATAGGTAGTTAATGGTATTTGGAATCATTTTGAATTATGAATATGTTTGAAGCATTTTAAATGTTCATTGTTGTATAGTTTATGTTTATAATGTATATGATGACTTTAAATTGTAAAAGCATAAGAAGCATTTGCATCTTAAATACAAGATATTAATATCAAAAGTATATTGGAGACATCTACTATTTTTCAAATATTAAACTTTGTAATTTAAATGTATTAGAACTATTTATTTATGCAGAGATACAAAACACACATATTGTTATCCTTAAAACATCATAGACATATTTGAAAATATGACATAACAAAAAATTAATATTTTAATAGAAGCCAATAACTTTACGGATTGTCCAAATGGAACATTAGAACACATCTTGCCACCATTTCATTCACAATAAGTAATATTACAAATTTGTGAAAATCTTATATGAGCAACACATATCCTACTACTATTTTGACAATTACAAACAATATTATAAATAAATAAAAAATTAATAGAAGTAGTATATACCTCTTACTATCATTCCAATAAGTTGATTTATGTTAAATCTTACAAAATATACATACCATAATTTCAATTTATATATATATACCTTAATCTACAAGATTTAGATTTTTGAACTCTTTATCTAAAAGACATTGTGTGTGTGCATGTAAAAGACAATCCCATATATCAAATCCTTAAGGTAGTTAACTTTTTAAGAGCACTTTATCAACGACAGAAGGCTTGTTGAAGATCTATTTCTCAAAGCCTTGGTCATTCGTTAAAATGGAGAGCCCTGGGAATAGTGTTCCTCATCAACCCATTTTTTTTCTTCTTTTTTGTGTAGGGATGATTATATTTTTAATGCTATTATTTATAGAGGACATTCCTCTTTTGGAGATTTGATTATGCATGCATCTCATTTAACTCAATTATGATTTATTTTATTTGGTTTTGTTAGAAATTTGTTCAACATTCTCCTGGGGATTCATGACAAGGGATTATCTGCCTATTGTGTAGTATAAGTTGAGTGGTTGTATCAAGCATTGACACATCAGTATTTTGATGTAACGACAACTCCACTCTAACAAGTGGTATCAGATCTTGGTCACAGGTTCGAATCCTCAAACCCTCAGGTAATGCTGAGGGGGAGATTGTTAGAAATTTATTCAATGCTCCCCTCAAGATTTGTGATAAGGGCTTAACTTCCTCCTAAGTACTATAAGTTGAGTGATTGTATCAAGCATTGATAGATCAATCTTTTGGTGCAACAAAAACCCCACTCTAACAGGTTTATCCTTCAAAGACGAATTTTAGAATAGGAAAACCAAAATGATTGAATTTGCAAAGTGTAATTTTTGTGTGTGAATGCCACAATGGTTGATTTTACAAAGTATTCTAATGGACATTGGAGATGGTTGCCTATTGATTCCTCTATCTTTGATTAGAATGAACCAATTGCAAAGGAACAAAAAGAGGTGTTCATATCGGTTAGGGATTGAAGTTGAGCAAATGCATGATTCACATGTAATTATAAATAATGCAATCCATTCACTGTATGTAATTTGTTCAAAATTGTAGGAGTCCTCATTGCGGGCAGACAAACAATAACCGGATAAAACAAGGATTTTTAGCATTTCTCAAATTTACACAACTTCTAGATCAAACTCCCATGACAAGGAACTAAGCCAATTTCTCACTACTACACAACAAATTAAAAACCCCTTACACATTTTATAATGAACCTAAAATGGCTTTCACTTTAGTAAGATGATATTTGCAGGATAATTGCTTTGACTTAAAAAGGGTCAGTGAAAATTCATTGACCTATATTTTTTTATAATCATGACCTAAATAAATTAATACTTTGTTTCTCATTGCAAATAAGCATAATGATGTGCACGATGCGATTAGGAAATATGCTACTGTCTTGTAGATAAGAGGCGATGAATATATGTGACTTTCTTAGAATTTGTAGAATGATTGAAATGAAAAGATCATCAATAACTAAAATATGTAATGAGTGCAATTCAAACTAAAAAGAAATAGCAATGAAAATATAATAAAATAAGTCGATGGATAAGTTCATACATTAACCGGGCTGAAGAAGCTTTATACGTTTGACCAATTTTTACCATTGAGAAGACACTTCAATTCTTCCATTATCCATCTCGTAACAGTTCATGCAAATTTCAAACTAGATCTGGGTAACAGTCAATGCAATAAAGCAGGTTTTATTAGCCCATTTTTCCTCTAGGAATATTCTGAAGTAAGAGAGATGTATTATTATAGTTGTCATTTATTGGTCTTTAACTTTATTGTTCATTTCATATTCTCTTATTTTCAATTAGAACTGCAATAATAGGTGGAACACAATTTAATAGCTGGTATTAAAAATTGGAACGTAATTTAATAACTAGCATTTTAATATATGAAACAACTAGAATAGTAACTAATAGCTCACATTTGTTCCAAATTTAATATGTATTGTTAGAATGTACTAAAAGACAAAGTATAGAAATGTTTACAACCATGAATGATGCCACCATAAGATGACTATAGAAAGGAATCAGATTAAGTGTTCTCCATTAGAAAAGATAGAAGTTGAAAGCACCGTTCTAAAAGGAAAAAAAACAACTACAACTATCAAACAGTTATACACATGTTGCACTAATCAAAACTCTTGACACTAACCAGAAAAACTATGAGATAAAATTCCTTCCAACACTTGGCACTATACAGTATGAGCATCTCCACTAAAAGTTGGAATGATAGGTCATATTTATAATATATAAATTCATTTTCAATTACAAATCTATAAGACGTATCTATGTGCATTTCAAATTTACAGAACATTTGAATCTTAAATGTTCTATAAATACATAATATTCATGCTTGCAGTATGTAAGAAATATTTATTCCATGTTTAAAATACTGCATACACACACGCGCACACACACACACACACACACACACACACACACACACACACACACATACTTAGATACAAAACACACATACTATTATACTTAACACATCATACATATATTTGAAAAATATGATATAATAGAAAATAATTATTTAGTAGAAGCAAATAACTTTACAGATTGCCTAGATGGAACATTAGCACATATCTTGTCTTTTGATCAGGTTATAGCACATATCTTGTTGTCATTTCATTAAAAGTAAATAATATTACAAATTTGTGAAAACCTTGTATGAGCCACACATATTCTACTACTATTTTAATAACTAGAAATAGCAAAAACTTAATAGGAGTAATATATATATCTTACTATCATTTGAATAAGTTGATTTATGTTAAATGTTACAAAATATACATACTATAATTCCAAATAAAATATACCTTAATCTACAAGATTCAAGTTTTTTAACTCTTTATCTAAAAGACCTAGAGAGAGAGAGAGAGAGAGAGAGAGAGAGAGAGAGAGAGAGATCCATAAATCAAATCCTTAAGTTGGTTCACTTTCAGGAGCACTTCCATCAAAGAAAAAAGGTTTATTAGGGTCCATTTGATTCATGGAATTGTAGAAATCAAGATTTGTACACATCTTGGTTTTATCAAATCAAGGTTTTGCAAATTTTCGTTCCTATTTTGAGGATTTTACTTGAACTGTTTGTTTCACTCGAAAGATGTGTGTGAAGATACATTTTTATGCGTAAACTTGGAGTTGAAGGAAGACTTCAAAAAGTAGTCCAATCTATTATTTTTACACTCCTCCAAAAACATCACCAAGTTTTGATTTTCAATTCCTACTTGCTAGTAGGAAGTCAAAAAACCTGGTTTTGAGACAAAATTGGAAGTCTCATATTCTAATTCCATTTCAAGCCAATTTTGAAAAAAACGCAAAAAATTTCAATCCAGATTTTGAAAAAGCCAATTCCTTTCATCTTCCATGAACCAAATTGTTGGGTGGGCAGCAGGAAAAATAACAAAAACACAGAACAACACAATGTGCTGCCACACAATAAAATATATTATATTTCATCCATCCTAATCTCAAATGAGTACATAGTGTCTTTTTATAGGCAAGCATATAATATTCTAGAGAAATCTAGCATTAGCTAAGAAGACAAAATATCTACAAACTTCTGAAAAATATTACAGCTAACTCAAACTTTTAGAAAATACTTTAACCAACACACCCTAAACCTAAACTTAATAATCTAGAAGTATCAAACTATTAATAGAATTTAATATTTCTAACACTCCCCCCTAATTTCTACTATCAAAATTTGTAGCATACAAATTTCGATGTGCCATGTAATCTTCATACCTATTATTGCACGAGTAGCATCTTTCAAGGCTATGACCTTTAATTTCTACAAACATTTTGTCAACAATTGGCTGCCAACGGTTTCCTTTTTTCACTAGATCCACTGATAATCTTGATAATCTTGCCTCATCTGTCACAAATGCTAGTGACAGGATTTACCAATAACCTTTTGCCTCTTTGATGCCTTTCTATAATCTGTTTCCCAGTGTTGTTGCATTCCTTCTTACACTTGAACATTTGCACTTGAATAAACCTTTGATCATTCCTGCAATTCTATGCCAATTTGATCCATAGCTCCATCCAAAATCCATTTTCATGCAACCTGCCATAAAATCTTTATTGCACTCTCTATTCCAACATTTCTTATCACAATGATTTTTCAAGCCACAAATATTACAAGGAGTTATATCCCAACATCTATCGTTTGTATGCCCTTTCCTACTACAATGTGAACATTGCACAATCTTTATGCTTTCAATTGATTCTCTTGAACCTTTATTCATCTTTCCACTGTCTACATCTTATCTAAGACCCGCATATTTTGGCCTAACTGTAGTCTCAATCGAATTCCTTAATCCCTATTCATCCTTTTGTAAACCTTTACCTTTGAAACCCATTCTTTCCATAATCTTCAAGCCAATACTATTATCATCATAACAAACAAAATCTACAAAATTCTTGTCATTTACTTTCTTACACTTTTCATTACAAACACTTTCAGCTTCATAAAAATCACATTTCTCAATCCCATAATCACTCAAATCATTTGTGTCACAAAATACATCACATACAAATGGTTTTATATTCAAACATTCTTTCTCTTGTTTCAAAGTAGAAAAATCCTTCTTTAGCATACTATTTTCCTCTTCCAATTTCTTCACATCTTCTTCTAAAACTTTGTTCTTTTTCTCAACATCATCAAACAAATTTAACTTTTCTTCTAATTTTTTATTTTTCTCTTTTAGCTTATCCTCTAGCTCTTCAATTGCCTCTATATGGACACTAATTTTATTTAACAATTTAGACTTTTCTTCTCCAATTTCATTTCTTACTTTTCCCAATTCCTTTTGCAAAATATCTTTTTCACACAATAATTTTGCATTTTCTTTCTTCACCATCACTAATTCTTTGTCTAACTTATTTGTCTTCTCTTTTTGAACTATACCAACTTTTCCCATTGAAACAAAAGAGATTAAACACACTTTATCCCTTTTCAACAACTCGCTATTGTATCCTTTCAATATTTCTTTATGAATTTCTTCAAAGCTTTTGTAACAAATAAATATTTACCCCTTTCAGCAATTAACACATGAAACTTCATTCATTCATTTTCTGCAAACTAGTATAATAACACATCTGAAACAAATCAAGTCATGCATTTTTCTCTTCATAGAATTATAACTTTAAACAACCATTCATTTTTAGCCTTATCTACATTTCCATTTGCTATCTTAACTTCTCAACACAAAATATTAACAAAGCTTCACACAAGCTCAAATCTTACCAGCATTTTTTAGTCATTGACTTTGTAGTCTTCAACTCTCTAGGATTTTGATCCTTTTGCTCTAAAATATTTATCTTTCTATGATCTTTAATTAACCTTGGGCTCTGATACCAATCTGTTGGGTGGGTAGCAAGAAAAATAACAAAAACACAAAAAAACACAATGTGCTATCACACAATAAAATATATTATATTTCATCCACCGTGATCTCAAATGAGTACATAGTGTCTTTTTATAAGAAAGCATACAATATTGTAGAGAAATCTAGCATTAGCTGAGAAAACAAAATATCTACAAGCTTCTAGAAAATATTATAGCTGACTCAAACTTCTAGAGAATACTTTAACTGACACACCCTAAACCTAAACCTAATAATTTAGAAGTATCAGACAATTAGTAGAAATTAATATTTCTAACACAAACGACCCTTATTGAAGATATATTTCCTGAAGCCCTAGCCACCTGTACGTTAAAATGGAGTACCCTAGGAATATGGTTCCTCATTAACTCTTTTTTTTTTTGTGTGTGTGTTAGGGGAGAGGAGATTATATTTTTAATGCCATTATTTATAGAGGATATGCCTTTTTTCGAGATTCAATTATGCATGCATGTAGCTCATTTAACTCAATTATGATTTAGTTTACTTGGTTTATCCTTCAAAGAAGATTAATTTGTAAAGTGTAATTTTCTATATGTGAATGCTACAATAGTTGATTTTGAAAAGTTATCTCATGATGGGCATTGGTGATGATATGCCTATTGATTCCTCTATCTTCGACTAGAATGAACCGATTGTAAGGAACAAAAAGAGTTGTTCATGTCGATTTGGGATTGAAGTTGAGTGAATGCATGATGTGCATGTAATTATAAATAATGCAATCCATTCACTGTGTGTAATTTTTTAAAGAGTAGTATGAGTCCTCGTTGTAGGCCAACATACAATAATCTAACAAAGCATATTTTTTAAACATTTCTCAAATTTACGGAGCTTCTAGATCTGACTCCCATGGCAAGAAACTCAACCAATTTCTCACTACTAGAAAATGAATTAAAAACCCCTTATACATTTTGTAATGAACCTAAAATACCTTTCACTTTCATAATATGATATTTGTTGGCTAATTTGTTTGATAAAAACTTGATCAATGGAAAGCCATTGACCTATTTTTTTATAATCATTATCTCAAGAAAATAAATACTTTATTTTCATTACAAATAAGTATACCTTATGATTTGCACAATGCTATTGGAAAATTATGCTACTTTCTTGCAAATAGGAGGCTATGAATATATGCAACTTTATCATTTATTCTATGAATATGTAAAGAACTATAAGTGAAAAGCTCATCAATAAGTAAAATCTGTACAATGATTGCAATTCAAGCTAAAAAGAATTAACAAGAAAAAATCAAAACTTGTAGAGAAATCATGGTGATGGAAACAATGTGAAATCTTTGCTTGCAAATCTACAATGAAATAAGTCAATGAACAAGTTCATATATCAAGTGGGTTGAAGAAGTTTCATACATTTGTCTCTTCATTGCCATTGAGAAGGTGCTTCAATTCTTCCATTACCCATCTCGTAACGGTTCATGCAAATATCACACTAAAGCTGGGTAATAGTCAATACAATAAAGTGGATTGTGTCAGTCTATTTTTCCTCTGGGAATATTATAAAGTAAGAGTTGTATTATTATAGTTGTTATTTATATTATTCATTTTGGATTCTCTTATTTTTTATTAGAAAAGCAATAATAGTTGGAATGTAATTTAATAGATGGCGTTAATGACTAGAACACAATACAATTTAATAGCTATCATTCTAAAATATGAAACAATTGAAATAGTAACTAATAGCTCACATTTGTTCCAAATTTAATATGCATTTTTAGAATGTACTACAAGATGTCAAATGAGTGTCAAATATTTTAAAATTGTACAAATGTTTACAACCATGAATGATGCCATTGTAGAGCCTATCTAGTTATATATAATATATAATTTTGTTATAATCTAAACTATATATATATATATATAATATTTCATGATGTAATAATATTTAATAATTTATATTAAATCAAATTAAATAGAAAAAAAATGATGGAAGGTGTGCAATATTGTACAAGTGGAAGAAAAGGGCCTATTTATTTCTAGGAATTGAGGATGAATTAGAATATTTCAATATTCAAATTCTCAAATTCTTTCTTTGTTTTTTAAAAAGAAAACTAGAATTGGAATTTTTTAATTCTATTTTTCCCAAAATGAGCATACCAATCTTCCACATGAAAAAGGTGGAATTGGAAAAGGAATTCCAATTCCATTTTTTTATAAATCAAATTTTGTAAAGATTCTAGAGAATGCTTTGTTTTCTGGGGGATAAATAAAATTTGAAGCATTTGAGCTCTTTGACATTTGATTCTCATTCAACAACAGTTAGGGTTAGTAGATGTTAGGAGTACATGCAACTACAAAGGCATAAATAGTTCATCGAATCTAATAAGAAAATTACATTATTAGGTATCATTGTAGAATGACAGATGAAAAGCTCGGGTCTCGAAAGCAACCTGCTCTGTCAGTCATATTTCAAAATCCATGTTTACTAGGCTTAGAAAAATAATGCTAGTATATTGTTTTTGTTTCCCTCTTTGCCAATCAAATTTGTCTCTTTTGGTTGGGGAGTTCTAGTTCAGATTCTGGTTGTTTGTCCCTTTGCTGTTCAGATTTTTGCCCTTTTCTCATCAAATTCCAACAAGGATTTTCCAACACAAAAAAAGGTTTGTACTTGTCCATGCTTTTGTGTTCGAAATGAAATTAATAGAAATTGGATGATCCAATAATCTTGAGGTGGATCGAAACCAATATGTTTGATGCAAAACTCTTCAAAACTAGTAGAGTCAAATAATTATCACAAGTAGATGTAATGAAGAATATCTCCTATAAAACCAATGTTTTTATAATTTATATTTTCATTTCGAGAAGAAAATGTATCTTCTCATTATGAATTCCACATGAACCAAATGGTCCTAACCATCTTACCAAAATCATTTTCCAAATTTTGAACTTCCAAAATTGTTAAATATCATAATTTGACAATTCGAACATTATTTAATTCCAACAACCAAACAAAACCTAAATTTTTCAGTTCAAGACCTTCTAGTGTGAGCATCAACAATTGCAATGTCACTCTCCTTCACATAGCTTGGTCTTGGTAGTTTAGGGGAAAATACTACATCACAATCTCTCTTCCAAATTCAAAATCTCACCCCCTCCTCTGCCTTTATTTGCCACTAAACATCAATTTGTTTTATTTCTATAATAGGATTTTGTGCATATCATGAGGAAGATTATTGGAATTAAATGTTGGATCACCTCATTGAAAGAAAAAATCACCATCAACCTCTTCATTTTCATTTTCATATTTGCAATGGGCGAGTCTTCTAAAAATATTTTGATTGTTAGATAGAAAAAGGCAAATACTAAAGAAAAAACATTGGTACACAAGGCATATGATGTTGGAGTCCTATAGATGCCAAAAATGCTATTGTACATTTTTATTTATTTATATTTGTCTTATGCCACAATTTTTTCCTAATGGGCATCACTAAAGATTATACTTATGTGGGGAATGTGTTTTTTTGTTGTTGCTTCACTTTCTAGCTCCATCCCTTAAGGTTTTTAATTAACTTTGCATGATTCAAATTGGGTGCTAATTATTTAAAATAATTTAATTTAATCAAAAAAATGGGTAAGTGCACCAAGTTGTGGTGCCAAAAGGGGGTATAAGTTGACACGTTTTTCCTAAAATCAACATTTTTTGAACTTCAACAAGAATTTGAAGATAGTTATGCTCAAAATTTTAAGATATGACAAAAAAAAAAGTCGTAATCCTTTGAATCTAGTTTATAAACTACTAATTTTTTTTCAAAATGGTTTAGTTTTAGGTCCTCAAAAAAGGGGGCCACAAAAAGTGGTACTGTTTATTCCCAAAAAGCATAACATAGTACAAAGTGTGGCCCCCCTAAAATTTTAACTTTTTTTTTGAAATCCTTTAATCGCTCTGGTCAAAAGTTACTTAACACTATGTAGTTTATCCCAAAAATTTTAGGGAATTTTATAATGTGTATTTTTTTTAATGAATTTTTTATCTAGACACATCCCAAAAACATGAAATATCTATGTGTTGCCCCTATAAATAATTGAAAAGTAATCTAAAATCAAAACTTTTTTTTCAAAGTGTGTAGAATGGAGTCTAGTTTCTAAAAAACTAAGTTGTTGCAAAATTCGATGAACGAACTAAAATCTACAACCCAATTAGTACATGGTGGTTTTTGACAAAAAATGGACATACATTCAAAAGGAATTATAGATGAAAGACTTGAAATAGTTCAAATTAAAAATAAATTATATGGTTATATAGCTAACATAGAGACCTACAATGTCATGTAACCTGATCTTATCGATGCCTAACCACGAGAAATCTTGAAGGAGAGCACACAAGAAAAATCAATCATTTTTTGTATGTTTGCAGCAAAACACGACTCAGACCTATTTATAAACTCCAAACCTTTGGGTTGGATCTCCAAGGAAAACCCAAGCCTTAGGCTTGGTTTTAATGCAAAACTTTGAATAGCACGTGTGCCTTATAGCATGTGCATGCTATAGCATGCATGCACTACTTAAAGCTTTTGAATTTGGGTCTCAATAGCATGTGCGTGCTATAGTGTGCACACACTATTGAGACCTAAATAGTGCATAGAGAAGGAAGAAGAGATGAAAAGCAAGAGCAAGAGAAAGGGGGGGGGGGGGATGGCTATGTGTGTGTGTGTGTGTGTGTGTGTGTGTGTGTGTGTGTGTGTGTGTGTGTGTGTGAGAGAGAGAGAGAGAGAGAGAGAGAGAGAGAGAGAGAGAGAGAGAGAGAGAGTAGGGGATGGGAGAGGGGAGAAAGAGGAAGTGAGAGAGAGTAGCCTGGGTGGCAAAGAAAGTAGGGGTGGCAAAGAGAGAGTACGAGATGGCAAAGAAAGAGCCAGTAAGAGAGTAGCCTGGGTGGCAAAGAAAGTAGGGGTGGCAAAGAGAGAGTACGAGATGGAGGAGAGAGATTGAGAGTAGGAGATGGAAGAGAGAGGAAGTGTGAGAGAGTGAGTAGGGGTGGTAGAGAGAGATTAGGTAGTGGGAGAGGGAGTGAGAGAGGGAGAGAGAGAGAGAGAAGGATGTGAGTGTGTGTGAGAGAGAGAGTAGGGCATGGGAGAGAGTGTGAGAGTGTGAGAGAGAGAGTAGGGGTGGCAAAGAGAGAAAGTAGGGGATGGGAGAGGGGAGAGAGAGAGAGCGCAAGGGATAAGGGAGAGAGAGTAGAGAGGGGGAGAGAGAGAGAGAGAGAGAGTAGGTGGTGGAAGAGGGAGTGGGAGAGGGAGAGAGAGAGGAGGGATGGGAGTGTGTGTGAGAGATCTAGAGAGTAGGGGATGAGAGAGGAGAGAGAGGGTAGGAGATGGGAGAGGGGAAAGAGAGAGAGTAGGGGATGGGAGAGAGAGAGTAGGCAGTTGGAGAGGGAGAGAGAGGGGGGGAATGGGAATGTGTGTAAGAGAGAGAGAGAGAGAGTAGGGGATGGGAGAGAGAGGAAGTGTGAGAGAGAGTAGGGGTGGTAGAGAGAGAGAGTATAGGATGGGAAAGAGAAATTGGGAGTAGGGGATGGGGAGAGAGAGAGTATAGAATGGGAGAGAGAGATTGAGAGTAGGGAATGGGGGGGAGAGTGAGAGTAAGCAGTGGGAGATGGAGTGGGACAGGGAGAGTGAGAGAGAGGAGGATGGGAGTGCATGTGTGTGAAAGAGAGAGAGTAGGGAATGGAAGAGGGAGGAGAGAGAGTAGGGGATAGGAGAGAGAGAGAGTAGGCCATGGGAGAGTGAGTAGGAGAGGGAGAGAGAGGAGAGATGGAAATGTGTGTAAGAGAGAGAGAGAGAGAGAGAGAGAGAGAGAGAGAGTAGAGAGGGAGAGAGAGAGTAGGCAATGGGAGAGGGAGTGGAGGAGGGAGAGCGAGTGAGAGATAGAGTAGGGGATGGGAGAGGAGAGAGAGGGGGGACAGGTGTGTGTGTGAAAGAGAGAGAGTAGGGAATGGGAGAGGGGAGAGAGAGATAGAGAGAGAGAGTAGGGGATGGGAGAGAAAGAGAGTAGGTAGTGGGAGAGGGAGTGGGAGAGGGAGAGAGAGAGGGGGAATGGGAATGTGTGTAAGAGAGAGAGTAGGGGATGGGAGAGAGTTTGAGAGAGAGTAGGGGTGGCAGAGAGAGAGTGAGAATAGGGGATGGGAGAGAGAGAGAGCATAGAGAGGGAAAGAGTGAGAGAGAGAGAGAGAGAGATAGTAAGGGGTGGGAGAGGGAGTGGGAGGGAGAGAGAGGGGGAATGGGAGTGTTTGTAAGAGAGACAAAGTAGGGGATGGGAGAGAGAGAGTAGGCAATGGGAGAGGGAGTCAGAGAGGGAGAGAGGGGGGAATGCGAATGTGTGTAAGAGAGAGAGAGAGAGTATGGGATGGGAGAGAGAGGAAGTGTGAGAGTAGGGGTGGCAAAGAGAGAGTCTAAGGTGGGAGAGAGAGACTGAGACTAGGGGATGGGGAGAGAGAGAGAGAGAGAGTAAAGGATGAGAGAGAGAGAGATTGAGAGTAGGGGATGTGGGAGAGAGAGAGTAGGTGGTGGGATACAAAGTGGGAGAGGGAGAGTGAGAGAGAGGAGGATGGGAATGCATGTGTGTGAAAAAGAGAGAGTAGGGAATGAGAGAGGGGGGAGAGAGAGAGAGAGAGTAGCTCAAGAGAGAGCAAGAGATGGAAGAGAGAGAGTAGGTGATGGGAGAGGGAGTGGGAGAGGGAGAGAGAGGGGGGATGAGAGTGTGTGTAAGAGAGAGAGTAGGGGATGGGAGAGAGTGTGAGAGAGAGTAGGAGGTGGCAGAGAGAGAGAGAGAGAATGGGATGGGAGAGAGAGAGAGTGAGAGTAGGGGATAGGAGAGAGTGTGAGAGAGAGTAGGAGGATGGGAGAGAGAGTGAGAGTAGGGGATGGGAGAGAGTGTGAAAATGTAAGAGAGAGTAGGGGGTGGTAGAGAGAGACTAGAGAGGAAGAGAGTGAGATTGACAGAGAGAGAGAGAGAGAGTGAGAGTGAGAGTTAGAGTGAGAGAGAGAGAGTAGGTGGTGGGAGAGGGGAGAGATAGTAGTGAGAGAGAGAGAGAGAGAGAGAGAGAGAGTAGAAAATGGGAGAGAGAGAGTAGGTGGTGGGAGAGGGAGTGGGAGAGGGAGAGAGAGGGGGGGATGAGAGTGTGTGTAAGAGAGAGAGTAGGGGATGGGAGAGAGTGAGAGAGAGAGAGAGAGTAGGAGGTGGCAGAGAGAGAGAGAGAGAGAGAGAATGGGATGGGAGAGAGAGAGTGAGAGTAGGGGATGGGAGAGAGTGTGAGAGAGAGTAGGGGGATGGGAGAAAGAGTGAGAGTAGGGGATGGGAGAGAGAGAGATAGTAGGCAGTGGGAGAGGAAGTGGTAGAGAGAGATAAGGGGGGATGGGAGTGTCTGTGAGAGATCTAGAGAGTAGGGGATGAGAGAGGAGAGAGGGTGAGAGAGAGTAGGCAGTGAGAGAGGGTGAGAGAGAGAGAGTAGGTGGTAGGAGAGGGAGAGTGAGAGAGAGTAGGGGATGGGAGAGAGGGGGGAGAGAGAGAGAGAGAGAGAGAGAGAGTAGGGGATGGGAGAGGAGAGAGAGTAGGGGATGGGAGAGGATAGAGAGTGAGAGAGTAGGGGTTGGGAGAGAGAGAGAGTAGGTGATGGGAGAGGGAGTAGGAGAGGGAGAGTGAGAGAGAGTAGGTGATGGAAGAGGGAGTAGGAGAGGGAGAGTGAGAGAGAGAGAGTAGGGGATAGGAGAGGAGAGAGAGACTGAGAGGAGAGAGAGAGTAGGGGATGGGGGATGGTGGGATAGGGAGAGATTTATTTTGACATAGTGTGTATGCATTATAATGCGCATGTGCTATAGTGCATACGCACTATGTCAAATCACCCAAAAATAGTAAAAAAGAAAGTTTGGGTCCCATTTCATCCATTCTCTGCTTTTGGTCTATTGTGCATTCTATTGTTCTGACAGAAAACACGGGTTTCGACATAGAAAACACTATTTGAAGACTTTTTGATGCTAGAAAACACCAAATTCAATAATTGGAAATGCTATTTGAAGACTTTTTGAATATTCTTTGTATAGAAAAGGTTAGTCCAATCCTTTTTAAATATTGTTTGTTGTATATAGATACATATTTGATTATAATTTGACATGTTGTTTAATATATAGTGAATTCATTGAAATGTGTATATTTGGATGAAATATTATTTCAAAATGGTTAGAAATTTGACAAGTTGTTTGATATATATTGTGCATTCATTCAAATAATTGTAATTTTTATATGTATTTGAATGATTTGTAATTTACACATTGTAAGTAATTTAGATGTTTGAATAATTTGACATGTAGAAATCATCATCATGCCAAGTAAGAAACCAAAAACTCAAACAAATGAAGATAGGGAGATAGATTTGGAAATTAAAAGAGATAAAATGAAACTACTATGTGAACAAAGAAAATTGCAAAGCAATAATGAATAATTGACTTTTGAAGAGGATCAAGAACCACTGATACAAAGAAACAAAGAGGAAGAATTGGAAAGGCAAAGAGAACGAATGAGACTGTTACGCTCAAGAAGACAATTGAATTGTGAAGCTACACCATCTTCCAATGTTGGAGTCATATCATCCTATCATGTTGAAGAGACACTAATTTGTAGATCCAACGATGTACACACTCCATCATGTCATGTTGAAGACACAACATCAACACATCAAGTAGGTGATATTCCATCTTTTGCATCTTGTGATCTTCAATTCAAGGTACACAATACACACAACCTTATGTTGATGTTCAAAATGTTGAGGGAATGGAAGAGATTATAACACCTTCTAGAATTCATTTTAGAAGACCAAAATATTTGATTGATATTGATACTAACATTTTGAAATCAATTCCTAACAAGATTAGCAAGTGTACTTGTCAAAGAAAATTTAATCATATGTGGAGATTATTATTTGAAGAATTAAATATTACATGTCAATGCTAATTATTTGTTGAAATGATGAGGAATTTTAAATTTAGGCCTATCATGAAGATTCTTGGGGTAAGAACGATGGACGATTCAAATGAAAAAAGCATTGTAAAGAATCTAATAAGTGCTTATGACAAAGTGGGTTCCAGGCACCAAAGATAGTAATATCACAAGATGAGTACTTACATTGAAAATAGTAAGTAGCCAAATGAAGAAATCTTGACTCATGAGAAAGACAAGAAAAACATTAAAAATTGGTAGAGGTACTCTAAGGAGAGTCATGCTAAGGCATGAGAGATTGGAAGATCCAACAAAAAATGAGTTCTGAAAATTTAGCGATAGACTACCATGAAAGGATAAAAAAATTAGTGAAGCTTTGAAATCATTGATCGAATATTTTTGGAAAAATAACACACATGTTTCCCCTAATCAAAGAGATATTGTAAGGAGGATTGGTAGCCAAAATTACAACCAACATGCGAAACATTTTTTGGACACAACTCAGACACAATTTTTTGCAAAATTTATTGGTATGTATCCTCAAATTTGAATAAGTCAAAGATTTTTTGAGATGGGTAAACCCTTTTATGTCAAGATAAATCACACACACACAACTTGTTTTTGTAGGATACATATTGAATTTTCTAGCCATTTTGATGTTTTTAGGCATATATGTGTGTTTTTGCATTCTAAGTTTGTTTTGCAGGATTGTGACATGAACGTGCCACCAAGATCTTCAAGGGAATTCATATCCAACATTTTATGTGAAATAGAGGATGACCAACAATTTTACAAGACATCATGCTTGGATGATACATGCTTATTTTGTGGTTCTTTGCAACTTTCATCAACGTGTCAACATATGGATAGTACAAATGCAATTGGAAATGAAATAGTAGATTACAAAAAATTTAAGACTATGACATAAGCTCTAAAAGATGGGAAACATGGCAAAAGATGTGATTTAGTCATTGAAAAGATTCCAGGGTATGAGTTCATGAAGATTTTTTGTGAAAATATTATTTACGAGTATGCAAGGCATACACATAGAGCTCGATGGCTGGATTTGCAATTTAAGTTGTGCAAGGATACATTTCCACTGGATACCATTGTTTTGATTGTAGACTTTGTAGAGAACTACACACTACAACCACAAAATGAGGTGCAAGAAAAATATTATACTTCTCAAAAGGTTTCCATATTTTTCACATAACATTCATGCATTCACCTATAAGTACAGAGGATGACATGAAGATTTTGAGGGAGTACCATTTTTACATCAGGGATGATCAATCACATTCTATGGAGTTTGTACAAGGTTGTTTTCAACTATTTTATGGAGATTTGGCTAACAGGGGCATCATATATCATCAACACATTATTTTGTCAGACAATTGTGCATCTCAATTCAAGAATGCATAGATGTTCTATTGGTTGAGCAGGATGCATAGGTTGTGTAGAATTCAATATATGTGAAATTTCATAGAGGTTGGTCATGGAAAGGGAGAGCATGATGATGCAGGCACATGCATCAAAAGAGCCTTAGCTCATGAAGAACTAAAGTACAAAGATGGAGCAATATTGATAGATACAAAATTGATCGTCTAGTGGTGTAATGCTACAATGGGTCCACATAAGGATGGTGAGTCTATGGTTCATAGATTTTTTTGGTTGATAGATAATACTAACATTGCACCATATCAGGATTGTTGCACACTAACATGATTTAGTGAGTTGCACTCTTTTAGAAGCTTTGAGGTAGGTTCATGGAGTATCCACACATGAAAAATGGCATGCTATTGTCCATCATGTGCAGAGAAAAATTGGGATGACTGTGAGTTGAGTAAATGGGTGGACAAATGGGATATATGGGTTTTGGACCCAATTGACACCTATCGTCCCCCACAAGCACTGAAAATTGTACAAATGGATTTGTCTATTGAATTTGATCACTTGTCTGATCTAGTGCAACCTGGTAATATATATATTTATATATCTTTGTAATTTCAATATGTAATTTTATAACTTTTACCTAAGTATTTTTTGAATTAATGACTGCATTTTGTACATTTGTCACTATAGGCTATGTTTTTGCTGTTATTGCACCTAAAGACAATGAAGAAGGAACAAATTATTATTTGTGTCATTGTGTCCAAGCCAAACAAAAATTGGATCACTCAATTATAGATGGTGAAGGTTTAGAGTACCATGTTGGTGTGGTGGTTGTAACTAACACATGGCTTAGACAATATTCTATGAAGAACCCTAACTTGTGGTTATTCAAGGATTGGAAAATAGAGAGGAAAATTCTTCATTATTCAAACCTTGTTGTCGCATCAAATGTCCACTTGATAAAATATGGTGGAAAACCACATAATAAGATTCTTTAGAAAGTTCGCGAGTTAGACCACGAGGCAATACTTGAGACATTAAAATGTAGAGCAGATCCAGTTGGCTCATTAGATTGAATTGGATCCAAATAAAATGTTGCAACCTCTCCCCCAAGACTGTCCACATGAAAAGGTGGGTATTGTTATTATATGTAAGTGATGAGATAAGTTTAAATCACAGATTTTATGTTTTGATTTGTTTAGAATCTAGATACATTATTTGAATTTATATTAGATTCTTTAGTAGGACCCATTTTTAGATTAGTCATTTGAATAAGTGAAAGTTTAGAATTTTTTGTTTAGATCAAAATATAATGAAAGAATATGAAAATTTTTAGAATGTGAATTCTTTTTGATGTAAAGTCATGATTGTGTCCATGTAACTAGAAACTTCAAACTGGCAAAATCAAGGATACAATGGGAGAAGTTTCCAATACTCATCAAGCAAGGGTTATCATACAACTCAAAAAGCAAGGATTTGTACAAATGGATAATTCTTAATGACAACCTAGATTCAATTTTTGTCATTCTTTAATTTTAGTGGATTAATCTTATCTTAGATTTTTTACCGTGCTAATTCTTCATTTGTAGGTCACCAAAGAAGAGGGCTAATAATGTTGAAGCATTAGTGACAAATGGTGAGATGCCAAAATCATCTATCAAATAGTATTATCAATTTGCATCCTCAATTTTTATTAGTGCTTTTTGTTCAAGTACCATTGTGTGTTAATCATCTTATGCCTAGGATTGCAAAGGATCACAATCATCAAAAAGTAAGAAGGAAAATAGGTCTCAATATTATCATAATGAGGTAGTTACAAATATAGTTCTCTCTAAGGATAATGTTGTTTAGCCGATGTATAAGTTGAGAGAACCAAAATACTATTTAGGTCTACTGAAAATAAATAAAACTTCTGATATTTTAGGATATAAAATGTTTATTGATGGATTTGACAAGAATTAAAAGTATACAGACAATCAATTTACTCTTCCATAAAATGGTTCCTATGTTAACAACTTTTACTATATTTCTTGATTTTATTCCAGAATTTAATGTGATTGTAATATTGGTTTGTAACTAAAGGAGGACAAAGGAAAAAGAGTAAACAAGTTGCATCTGTAAACACACCAACAAATGGAAGTAGAAGAAAATCTAAGGGAGCTAAGGAAGTGAAAACTATAACAGATCAGGACCAAATAGGGATATCATTAGATATAGGTGCAAGGAGTTCAAATGATGAACCTTTGGTATGTAAACTCAAAAATACCATTTTTGGTTTTAAACTAAACTTGAGTATGCATTTGACTTATTTATCCTAGAAAATGCAGAATGCATGGAGATCGCATGCATGCACTAATTAGTAGACTTTTGGAGTCAGGATTCACTTCAAAAATATATGAATAACATGCATAGGTATTGGAAACTTCTCAGATTGCTTAACATACCCGTCACCTTTAAAAATAGTTTCTACAAAGACAATACAAGGCATTTCGAAAGACATTATAGTGATCTTTCATAGCACTACCTTCCTAAGTGGCTAATGATGGTGGTTATAATGTTTTAGAATGTTAGGACTAGTTTCAAGTCGATATCAACCCATTTGTAAAGGCTCGAGACTCATTGGTGTTTCTATAAACCTTGGGTCCTTAAGACCTATAGGGCATTTAGTATCTAGGGAAATAGGTAGAAATACCTTAAATAAGGATAATTTAAGTCCTAGGGTCATTAGGATAAACTAGTCTTTTTAATAGGTTAATAAGTCCATTTAAATGATTTGGTAAAGTTTCATCACTTAACAGTTTCAAAAATTCAAAAGTTACAAAGTTATAAATTTGAAATTTCAAATTATAACTTTCATGGACATTTAGGAGGGAATTAGTTTCTTTTTTTTTTAAAGCCAAATTAAACCATCAAACCAATTTGGATCAGTTGGGGTAGTTGATAGGATTTTATTAAATGTTTCACAAATCCATTGTACAGGTAAAGAATCCATGGTAGGGACTGCTACAACAAATTGAATAAAAAAATTACGATTTCTTGCAAAGTTAAAGGGTATTTTGGTATGATTCAAAGTTATTATTGATTGGATTTCCTTGGAAAATGTTTTGATCATTCATATTTCATCTCTTTGAATTCTTTCATGTTCTAAAGACCCTACTACAGTCACTATTAATCATTTTGGTATTGTTCAGTCTTTGGAAAATCTGATTTTAAGATAGTTTTGTGTAGATTTCACACTATGAATGTAGCACTCTAATTATCATAGAATGAAATCTTATTGACATACATAATATCAATTTAACATTTATAGTATATTACTAATCTTGGAAATGCAAGTTTGATTAATTTATGTGGTGATCACCATAAAGAAGATTAAGAAACTAAGTGAATTTGGAGGATAGGCTAAAGGTTAGAGAGTTTTGGCCAAACAAGGGCACTATTTTATGATGGAATGTGTACAAAAAAATTTTATACAAGGTGTTTCAAGCTTTATTTGTTGCAGGAAACTTTGGGAAGTGTGACATTGAGGAAGCCCTAAATTTAAGGGTTTCGAGGGCACAATTTGGGACTTTGGTACCTAGAAACCTCTTGGAGTCAAACTGACTTCATATTACTTTTATTTGAACCAATTTATGACACTATGCAAAGATTTGGAGCCTGAGAGTTAGAATGGTTAGCACTTCCTTTGTAAATGCATAAGAATTAGCCCTTAAAAATCTAAGAAATAGTGAAAAAAATCATATACCTTCCAAAGAAACCTACCCTATCCTTTTTTTATGTTAAGGTAATCCATAAAGGGTACTCAAATATATAATTTATTTTTCTAGTGTTTTGGAAAAAGTTGAAGAAAAATCCTTGTGAGTGCTGTTGTAGGGGTACAAGGCATGTTATTAGGCCTAGTTTGAGGAATATTGAAGTTTTGATGTCTAAACCATTGAAGAAAGTTTGAAACCTATTCAATTACTTTGGATGGAATATTTTAGGGCTATCATATCACATCATAAGACTTTTTGGTGGATAATTTACCATTTCACTTATTGAAGGCACTTTTGGTCACTAGATTCAATTGTACATTTGATTGAGTTTGTATTTGGACCTTCGATCCACCATATTCCCTTGCCAAATTTGCATCATAGACCCCATCTTCTCCCACAAACTTGAAGCATGAAATTGTCAAATTTGTAATAAATTGCCAAGAATGGGCAAACTTAAGCCAAAATGGCACACATGAGGTTTAAGGAGTTAAAAGTCATTGAATGTTAATGTCATAGTCAAATGTAATGTATTTGGTTCATCAAAGTCATAGTTAGAGACAGATAGGAAGTAGTTAATGTCATTTTCTTGATGTGTAGAGTCTATTTGGGGAAGAGAAACACGGGAATGAAGAGGGAATCCTGAGGGATAAGCACTGCTAAAAATTTGCAATGGTTTGCAACAATAAAAATTTAATACTCTACATTTCATAGTGTTCATTGTCCCATGACAATCATTGTAACAAAAATTTGTATTTTGGATTGAATGTAATTTGTATTATTTAATGTTGTAAGTGTATTTCTTAGGGTCATTAAGACATTTCCTTTAGTGTTATGTTGTCTTGATTTCCTTTTATTGATTTAAAGCAAGGGACTATTGTGCTAGTGACTAGCATTCTAAGCACAATCAACATTTAGATTTGTAGCCAACAACATCGAGTGACCATCCCACCCTTGTGGTGACTATAACTTGGTGGGAGGGGGTTCATTAATGTAACAATACATTGAAATGTCATGTTCTATTGCAAGAAAATGAAGTAAGGGCCTTGGAGGATCACTATTTGTTGATGTTTGCTGTAGAAACTAGTGCTTGTTTTGATACCAATCATGGCTAGGAGTGATTGAATGATTAGAGGGGCTAGATAATGGTTGGAATGGTCTATTGGGATGCACTGTAATCCATGGAAGGGGATCTTTTAATAAAAATGGATGGGAATGTGATCACAGTCTAAAATAGTGAAGAAATCAGCATGGAAATGGTGGTTAGGTACAACAATGGGAGTTCTAGCCATGTGAAAGGAGTATTTTTTGATTTGGAGCATCTTATATGACCAATGTAAAGGTGTATGATCAACCAATTTGATCTAGAATTTTAGGAAAGGGTTATATTGGTGATACCCTAGATTTGAGTGTTTGAAAGAAGGTAATTTGGGATTTTGGGGTTCCAGTAGGTCTAGGATAGATTGATTATGGAATTGGGGGTTTTATGCCATGAATGATGATTTTTGAAAGTTACAAGGTCTGGGAGTCTATTATACTAGGAGTTGCTTTGTTAAATTAGCCATTTTCATGCTCAAAAATAGGGCATTAGGATTAGAATGTACATTTACGACTACTTTAAGTGGTTGAAGGGCTCCAACAAATAATCCAAATCTCACACAACCTTCAAATTTTCTCCAAGGATTGAACTAATGTTATGTTCTACTCTCACAAGTGTATATCCCTCCTAGGAATCACTGAGGAAAGTTTCAAGTCTCACCACTCCAAGCAAGACACAAAGCTAATCTGAACCCAACTTGAGCAAATAGAGCCAACTCCCTCAAAATGGGTAGGGATTTTGTTGTTCTAGGCTTTACAAAGTCCAGCAAAGGCTTGGAAAAACTTAGACTCAACCTAAATAAGGTAAATCCACTATTGGTTGCACACCCAACAACCCTTAATCTCCGAATGTTGATTTTGACCAATAACTCTAAAACTCACCAAAGGACCCGAGGAATAAATTATAGATTTAAGCAACCTCATTAGTACATTTGACCCCATTTTTAGACCAAAATTTTTCAGCATCTAATAAAATGGGGTCAAATTGGTCGAAATATGCAAGGCAACATTTTTTTTTTAATTTTAAATACAAGCCCGTGTTGGTCAAAATTTCAACCAACACGGGCTTACACTATGTCAAAAAAATAAAAAGCTCCTTACTGCCCTAATTTTATTATTACGTGACTAGAAGACAGCTTGTGCGATTAATTTTTTGCTACACTGCATTTTGTGGCGCCAGGATTATGTACAAAAGCAAGGTTTGAGGATTACATGCCAATAGCATTTTACAACTTCAATGCAAATCGGGGTTTGACAGCTTTAGTGCAACCTCCAGAATAGTAAGGGTTCTTACCCTTCTTTTCTTCATTAGAAACACAAACATTTTAGTTTAATCCAATGGCTTTGCTCAATCATTTAATGCTTAATCATTTAATGTTTAATGCCAATCATATGAGCCCTGTAATGTCTAACGCCATAGAATTTTAAGGCCACCAACCGGCATCCCCACATTCCATATGAGATCATTTGAACATAGGGAGATCTCCAAAAAATAAATGATTTTAGAGATAACTAAAATAAATGTGAGTACTTCAAACTTATCATAAGAAGGAAATCACTTATTATTTTCTTTTTTACATTATGGATGATTTCAACTTTCAACTTCACCAAAAGACCAAGGATCCGTTGAAACATTTCACTATTTTGAATGCAACTAGAATCAGTATATTCTAGGTTTAAATGTGTCAGATTATAGTAATAAGATTTTTGTAGATACACTACTGGATATTTTTGGTGTAGACATTTTTTGTTCAACAGTTTGATTTTTTTGATAAGTTATCCTTCTCTAATTTATTTAGGCAGAATTATGTGTTTTTCATTCAATTTGCATTTGCATTGAAGGTATATTAGAATTATAGAGCACATTCTAAATATCTAATCTACTATTCTATAGACTTCAAACCCCTATATTTTATAGTTGTACATCCCTAAACTTTTGAAGCAAATTGTATTCTATCTCAAAACTTCAATATTGCTACATCTTTAGGAAATAGTGAAGTCCAATCTTGAAAATAAAACTTCAATTGAAGTCCAAAATATAAAGCTAATGCCAAATTTGGCTATACAACTAGTTATTAGAATCGTCATTATTTAGCATAGATTTATGATCTAGATATTTTGATTTTAGTGTCTCTCTATGTATCAGGTAATATTAGTGGTAGAGGAATCGTATCAAATCAATTGCTTACTAATTAACATACATCTTTACATGGAAGTCGAGAAGGATTTATGCTTAGGTCAAAAAAATTTAAGTAAGCTGAATTTCATCCATTATATAGATTCCTTATCAAATATTTGGAAATCATAGAGTACATCTTGTTAAAATGGAATTCGATGAATCCAAACAGAAAATCCCCTTCAGAATCTAAGCCCTCTATTTTATTTTGAGATGAGGAATGTTGATCATTGCCTTAACAAGAGGAGCCTGACTATGAATAATTTTACATACCAACAACTTATTTTCTTTGGGGCTCCTTTTATCTCTATGGTAAGTTTACACATTTGATCCCTGCTTTACTAGATTGAAATTACAAGCAACACATTCTAGGGTCATTGTATGGAAGCTAGTATAATGCAATAAACTCAATTTCCAAGACTACTAGCCATTAATGTGGGAGCCTAATTTCTCCTCACTTCTAAGATCAGAATAACAACAAATTTAGTATTGAGCACAACACTTTACATGTTATAGATTCTTTTTTATTCATTGATACTTATAACTAGTCTCCTTAGGGGAAGTGGCTGTATACACATCATTTAAAACATATAAACCATTGGCATGATAACCATCTGCAATTAGTTTCTATTTAAAAGCTATTTAATTTTAATAAACCAAAGCAATGCATTAGCAATGAGTAAGAGTTTTCATAGTTATCTTCATTTTACACCATAGGTTTAGTGTTCAAGCATGTAGCAATTCACAGTTTTTATAGTATTTTAATTTTTTTAAACTACTATTAATAGAAGCAAAATTGAGTTGTTAATTCATAAATCTATATTCTAAAACTCTTTAAAATAGTTTATTTTTATTCAGAGGGTTCCCAAGCTACTATGCAATATCATATTTGTAAGCTGCAATAAAGATTTATTTGTCAATATTTTTTGAGGTATTTGTCAATAACAACCGATTGGTTAACTCAATATCATTCTTGAGTTGAAAGCCACCTTCATAGTATAAACAATAATTTGGATGCATGTATACCTTTTTCCTCTCTTATAGATGATGAATAATTTGGGTTTTTACTCTTTTTGGTTCCTTGGATGGGAATTTATTCTTTCTTTTTCTACCACAAATAATGAAGAGGATGAGTATTTTACTCTTTTTTCTTCCTTGCAAATAATGACTATGAATACTAGTTTACTCAACTTCAGAAAACTCTTTAAAACAAAACTGCAAGAAGATAGATCAGGAGCAAATCTTGATTTGGTTGATACACGTTGAACAAGAATTTTGGAGTAAGGGACTATAAAATATTTCTTGCTTAAAGGTGTGGTTTTAGAAATTGTGGTTTGAAATGTGTTTCTTTGGATTCTCTTAAAATGTCTAATAATTTATCATTATAGAAACGAGAATCTCAGACAAAGAGTTCCAAAGTACTTGAATTATTTTCTCCTATTAGGGATCTTGAGACTTAAGGTTTGAGGTCACTAACATGAGCTTACCCTTAAAGGCTTGCACGTTTGGTAAAAATTTGACGGGGATTCCTAGCTTAAACCTTGAAATACCAAGAACCTTTGCTGCTTAGCTTTAAGAGGGTATGGGAACAGGGGTTTTTTTGATAAAATTTTAAAGTTTTCCTTTTTCCCATGTTCAAAGTTGGCTGCTGCAAGGGACTTTAGGAAATCTCTAAGATAGCACAGGGATGTTGGGGATGGGCTTGCATCCCCTTGGGATTTCCCAATGAGGATGAATCCCAGGAGACACCCCTAGGGGAAAGAAGGAGGATGTCATATCCCTATCCCTAGAACATCCCCTTTCACTAGACATAGTATAAAACATTGGAAGGATCAACCTTAAGAAAAATTTCAAAATAGTTCATTGGATACTCAAAGAAAAGTGTATCAAAAGATTCCTAATAATATGTAAACAAAACAAAGTGGTTAAAGATTGCTTTCAATATTCAGGTCCAATTTGTCTCTTCACCAATGATTTAGATTAAATCATTCTACAACTTTGCACCAGTGTCTAGACAACTTGCCTACAATTATGAGTATACGAATACACCATATCTCCATTGCTCCAGTTAAGGATTAATGTCTTGATTCAGCTAGCATATTGAATGTGGCAGAATTATGAACATGATAGTCAAACAATCAGAACTATTAGCCCAGGGCTATTAGAAAAGGTCGAAATTAAAACACTCTAACTATTGCCTCAATACATAATTAGGAATTAGTAATGAATCATACCAAACATCTTCCATGAAGTTTCAATAAAGTTTTAGTGTACTTATGACCTAGCTATTTTGATAGTAGTGTGTGCTAAATGCTTCAACAATGTTTCAAACTTCCTATTTGTACATGCAACCAAAAGCATGACAGTCTTACATCTCCAGAGGATATATATAAATAATAGTCTCAACTGATGACAATATTAACAAGACACTAGACAATGTATAAATGTACCAAATTCCTTCTTATGAATTGTCCGTCAAGATAAACTTCCAAATTTATGATACTCTCGTTATCCAACATACACATTTTGCTTAGAATTAGAACAAATACTGTTACAAAAGTCCTGAAACTGGGGTCTAAAAAGCCAAAAAAATTCACATAATTAGAGGATATAGAATTTTACTGACTGTAAATAGTAGGTATGTTCTAGACAACCTGGCTTTTCAATTGGGGACCTAGGTCCCTATGTAAACAACTAGTATGATCAGGTTCCCATATAAATAACTAGTGTATTGATCACAAGATACTGGCTATATTGACTAGGCTGCAAACTCTTGTTTAGTAGCAATATTGACCAGTTTACTTTGCAGACACTCTAGCATTGTATAGGTTTTTAGAATTCAGATTCCATTCTTTTGTTATCTTGGCTTTCTTTATGTATGTTTTATAGTTGTAGTCACCCCATACATGCACACACATATCACAAACATGGTTGTTACCACAATGATAAACACTCGTGTTGATGACAATATGTCATGGGGATCACTTGGATTCATACTACATGACACATTTAGGCATAACACTGTTATCGATGAACCACATTCATGGGTTCCTTGAGAGGGGTATTGTCCATGGGGGCTAACTTGTAGGCTCCATACCTATAAGAAAAAGGTGAAAACATATGGCCCCAGCCAGTTGGGCTGAATTTCCTTCTTTGACTAGGTGACACATTTACATTCATTTGGATTTGCAAAGAATGAGATTACCTACCTTAAAGTTATGAGAGTGCTTTCTAATAAGCTCAAAGGCGTAGAGTATGTTCATCCAACATTTTTAACTCATGCAAATGATTCAAACTATTAGTGTCATCACCGATCACTCCTTTAAGGGAGACACATAATGATGGTATCTCTAGTTTAGGGGCATGATAGCATTGGCTATGTATACTAGGCTATAAGGAGTAGATCATGTATCTATAGAGACATTGCTGGAATAAGCCCAAAAGGCATAGTTAATTGGGTATGCCAATCTCTCCCATTCTTAGTTACAAATGTTTGCAATATTTTCTCAATGGTCTTGTGAGAGGCTTCTTTCTAACTATTGGATTGAAAATAATAAGGTATAGAGAAGTGATGTAGGACACAAAATATTTTTGTAACTATTTTACCTCATTTTAAAATTATTTCCAATTATTTGAGACAATAGTGGAAGATAAACCAAAATGAAATTAGATATTGTCTATTAGGAATTGATAGATAATTTCAGTGATGGTAGACCTTAATGGGCCCCCTTCCACCCACTTACTAAAATACTATGAGGTCATGATGATAAAAATATGGCCTTTAAATAGTGGCAAAGATATTTTTTCAATTATATCTAAACCCCATGTCTAGAAGGGCCATGGAGAGTTTTGAGCTTAGTGAGCCTGTCCAAGAGCTTAAATCAAATTTCTATGTTGTTGGCATTGTGAGTACTCTTGATAAATGAAAAGGAGTCTTTCTCCATAATTTTCTAATAGTATTGCACATGAATTACCTTTTGAACTAGGGCTTTGCCACCTATATGTCCTCTAGTGGGGCCTGAATGAGCCTCTCAAAAAATGAGTGGTATCTCACCCTTGGTTAAGTATCATTGGAGGAGACCATTATAGGATCTTTGATACAAGACATTTGACAAGACAAGATAGCATCCAAAGAGTTTTCTTATTCTAATATAAGCATTTTCATCAACTCTCTCAGGAAATTTTTTTTCTCTTTAGTTATTGATAGATGCCAACAAACCATTCTTATGAGTCTACATGTACACAGATGGGATCACCAAGGCTTGGTAATTCTAATACTACATGAGATCTCAACACTTGTAGCACAAATTGATATGCATTGGTGATGATTTTGAGTCAGATCAAAGAGGCTACACTAGCCTTTGCATCCACATACCAATTTTCTCTCTTTGAAATACTATCTATGGTGTAGTAATAGAATTGATTAAGATCAATGGTAATTCTATATACTGAGACAACCTAGATTGGTTCCCCTTAAGTTGTTATTGGATTCACTATCAACATATAGTTTCTATGTATATGAAGGCTTTTAATCTCTATAGGAATCACGATATGTACCCACATGATTAGGGTTTTGTACTCAATGATATAATTAGTCTAGTGGAATTCTAGGTAAAAGGAACAAGGAATTAATTTTCCTTCAAGGGATATCAAAATATCAAAATAACTAGAGCTTGCACCCCTTTGACACTTATTTTTGTCATGTACTTTAATCCCAAAGATATCACTGTAATGATGGCATTGTGGTAATTGTTGTCTTGCATTTTGGTGTCATATGTTTTAAACACTTGATGGAATTAATAAAGAAGCATTTGTGAGTTCTCTAACATTATTGTCTATTACATTTCCTGTATATTCTCGTATACATTAAACTACACCCTATAGAGAAAACATGGGTTGTCCAAAAACCTAATTCCATCTTGGGATGGATTGAATTCAAGATTCATGATGTGCTTCATTCCTAAGTTTATGGAATTATCAAACATGTGAGGTTTCCATCCAAAACAAATTTGTAGAGAGGTCTTGGTAATATTTTGGTATTCTATGTGTAATATATTAATTGTTAAAACAACCCAATATGGGTCAAAGAAGAAGCCAAAATTTGAAGGAAGATACATCTAAGCCTCTTAGATCAGTTAAAAACTAAAAGTATTACTAAAATATCTTAAGTAGATTGCCTTCTTTTATGACCTAACTTTTGATCAATTTCATATATAATAATGACTATTGCATGCCTTAAGTATTCAATCAATGTGATTGGACTAGATTTATCTTCATAAAATCACATCAGTTTATTTTTTAAGCATCATGCTACATGGGAGCTAGATAATTGAACCCCGATGAGTAAAATGCCTAACCTATGATCCTTTTCAGTGATGAAACTCAAGAAAAGAATTTTCTTTTCCATTTGGTATAAAAAAAAACAAGTTTATTCATTAAACAATCATATGATTTTTCTATTAGATCATATTTTGTTCTAGATTGGGCTATTATCTCTATAAAAATAATCTCGAACCTATTTGAAATTGACAAGCAGTTTTTGCTACATTTTGAATGATCAAATATCAATAGTGTAAAGCTTCTAAGATTTTGTTTTTATTTCATCTACCACACACAAGAGATGGTTGATGTCAATCAATGGATAATGTTGAAGCAACTTCAGATTTGATGTAAAATCACCAACCAACAAGCGGCTTCTTACGCACATTAGCATAGCATAGCATATGCGAAGTAATATGTCCTACAGTAATAGAGGAGGCAATGCCCAATCACCAGATAGCCTAAAATTTTATGCAAAAGTGTGATACACCTCAAAAGCATCAACTCAAGCTCTCCAATATGCCAATATCTTTTATTTCATTATCAAGAAAATTAATAGAGTGCATATTTACTTTATTTAGTTTTTTGGGTATTTGATAGCTTATAACTTTTATAAAACTCTAATTGAAACTTTGTGTAAATGATTAATAAAATATTCTCTCTTTCAAATGGAAGACAAAAACATACCATAGGCCCATAGGGATTTCTTAGAAGTGAGTTCCAAATCCTTAGAATATCAGGGAATCTAAACTCTTGTGTGAAAAGCAGAGTAATCCACCTGAATGCATAAAATTGAGGGTTAGCCTACACAATCCAAGCAAGAAGAAGCATGCTCCATTATATCTTTTCCATAAAGTAGAATTTGATAAACATATAATGATTTCCCATCTAAAGGATATCTTAACATAGATGAAAGGTTGGGTTTCTACCATGGGATAAAAGATCACTCTCTTCAAGACACATTAACTTGCATCCAAAGACAAATTATTGTACAACATTAAGAATTATATGATTTTCAATAGAGATCACATTCACTTGTGAGTTAGGACAGGTTTCTTACTACCCAACAGGATAACACCCCACCTTTAGCCTCTCTCATATGGCCGGTCGAAAATGAAGGATGCAAATCTATACAAGTCCTAGTCTATGGTGATTTGGGACAATTATGGATAGTCTCTAGAAATAGAATTTAAAGAACAAATACAATGAAAACAACACAAAAACGTAATGTGAATCAAAATAAGACTCATTTTCCTATGAAAAAACATTATTGTGCTGTAATGGTAAAAATCAAGTAGAAGATCTTCTCCTTCATGTTCAAAGTTTATGCTCAATTTTAGTCTTGAGGGACCCTTAACTAGTGAATCTTGGATAATTATTATTTGATTTTAGGAACATGTATTCATTTTCTTATATTTTTTAGCTTAAATTACTTAATGTTCTTATAAATCTTATTGATACACAATCATTTGGATTGGAATGCTTAGGACTCTGGCTGCAATTCTAAAGAGGAATTATTGGAGCTTGCTTTCCTGCCTTGAAATCATTCCACCTTTAGCTCTTGACATCTTTAAATTGCAAGACAACACCACTTGTCAAACATTTGGGTTTCATATTTCATCTAAAATCAAAATGCTAAGAAGAAAAATCCAATGAAGACATCCTACTTAGATGATTTCTATGAGTATAATATCTATTCTTTCAATACAATTTGCTTTCTGTGGTTTCTAAACAAAATGAGAATTTCAATTAGAACACTTAATCACAAAATTCATCCAGTCTATTTTCTCCTTAAAGAAGATATATAACAGCTCCTTTCTCATTTATGGATTCCCAAAAAATATTTATCAACACTTACCTTGTTGCTTGTAACAAAATGTTGCATTTCTAAACTTAGATCTACAAGAATTTGAACCCTCCAAATATAATTTTCCTTTATAAACTCTAAGGTTAACACTAAATCCATTTGAGTTTAGATATCTTGATCTCTAATTTCTTTTCCAAAATCATCCTCGAAGGTGAAATTCACCAATCTACTCTTCTTATATGCTTATGGAATTGTTTTGTATGTTGAAAAGAATTTCAACATCCAACCTTTATAGATGTTTGCATCCTAAATTCACGTCCCTTGATGTTAGGCCCAAATGCTCTAAGGATTAAGTTTTTTAAAATTATACAACCACCATGAGGCCAAACTTGCATAAGCTAATTGATTTGCAATTAAGTGAAATCTAAATTCTTCTTTTGACCCTTAGGCCAACCCACTCAGGCCTATTTTTCAACAAATTTCAATTGCAATTATTTCATGGCTGAAATTGTAATGATCTTAGGCTCACAAGTTTTTGAAATTTACCCATCTTTTGAGCTCACATGTTCTTGATTGAATATTGCATTAATATGTTTCGATCTTTTAGTCATCTTCATTAGTTGATACATTAATCACATTAGTCATTGCTATCAAGATTAGTCAAGGCATGCTACTGTTAGCACCTAAGTAACTTTCACCTTATGAGATCTCTTTGAGTCATTTTGCAAATAATTAAGATACATTGTCTATAAATCCACTTTTGCAAACATCTAGGCCTTCTAGAAATTATAGGATTATTTTAGTTACATTTGAGAACATTAATCAACAATTTCCATATGTGCAGTTATAAACATTAACTATAACATGTCCAATTTATTTGCAAATATGTTTTCCTATGAAGAAAGACCATGCCTGACAATATGAACCTAGAACAAAATAATGAGACAATGGCTGCATTATGGGCTCAATTTTGAAGAAAACCTGATAAATGTTATTGTCCTTGCAAAAAGTGTAAGGGCTTAAAGAATCAAAGAGTCATTGTAAGCAACATGGTCATGTTGAAGGGGGCCATGATTTTTGTCCATTGCTGAATGTGGATTTCCTACTAGAGGAACATGGAGGTGTGAATATCCAAGTTGAGGATAACACTCCCATGGAAGAAGATGATAATGTGCCAGAGGACATGATTGAAGATGGTATTGGTGCAAGTGATGAAGAGGCTTACAATGATGGTACTAGTGAACCCAATAATGATGATGAAGATGGTCTTGATATACTTCTACTTAAGAAGGCACATGAGCCCTTATACGAAGGCTCCGAAACAACTCTACTCGCAGCTATAGTGTTGTTGGTGAACTTAAAAGTTATGAATGGTATATCCAATGTAGCAATGTCACGTATGCTAAGGTATGTCATTTTTGTCATCTTTAATGTTAGCATATAATTACTATTCATTATATTAACAATGCATATTTGTTGTTGTAGGTTGATTACTGAGTTTTTCTTACCACCATCAAACATTTTTCCTCGTTCCTACCGAGAATTATCTAACATTATAGATAATATTGGAATGAAGTATCAAACAATACATGCATGTCCCAATGATCACGTTCTATATCATAAACAACATGAATTTGCAATAGAATGCCCTAATTGTCATATTAGTAGATATCGGTCAGATCAAATAACAAAAAAAATGCCTTACAAGGTTCTTTGGTAGATTTTCATTATTCCATGTCTTCAATGGTTATTTAGGTGCGCTAGCTTGGCACAATTTATGGATTATCATGCATGCAATAGAAGTCAGGATGACATTAAATGAATGCCTACCAATGGTTCTACATTTAAAGAGATAGAAGAAACATGGTCACACTTTAAAGAAGAACCTCATAATCTGAAGCTTTCATTGGCGGCGGACAGTGTCAATCCATATGGAGATATGAGATCTATTTACTCAGTGTGGCCTATTTTTGTTATTAACAATAACATTCCTCCTTGGATGTCCATAAAGAGGGAGCACATAATGTTGTCAATGATTGTGCTATGTATTTTTTTCATTTTATAATTATCTAAATTAATTTATAAATACTGCATGGAAATGGTCATAATAATTATGTAATATTTATGTTCATTCAATTGCTAGGTAAATACCAAGTTAAAGATATGAACGTGTATATTGAGACCCTAATTGATGAGTTGTTGAAGTTATGGAATGGCATCACTATGGATGACATCTCTAGACTGATAGGACATTGACAATTCCAATTCCATGCAATGCTTGTATGGACAATACATGATGTCCCTAGGCTAACTCATTTTTGCGATATGTTATATTGTTAAGATCACATATTTTTGGTCAGTTATAGTGCTTACACATTACTATCAAATGCTTAAGTTGCACATGATAATTGTATATGATCTAATTATACATGATCTTTTAGGTCTTCAGACAAAGGAAAAATTTGCATGTCCAATTTGTGGTCCGAAGATGAAATCTCATCATTCAAGAAGTTTAGGAAACTAGGTGTTTGATGAGTTTAGACACTTTCTCCACAATAATCATAGGTATCGAATTGCCAAAAAATATATTTTCAATGGAAAAGAAGAGACATCATCAAGGCCACAAAGAATGACACCTCATTTATGGAAGTTGGAATACGATCAACTAAATCATCGAGGTAATGTCCAACTTGTTGTCCGAAGCTTAAAATTTGTATTTTGATATTGTCTTATATTTATTAATATTTTAATCGATGCTCATAAAGGTCGTCAAGGCATCAATGACCAACTTCTTAGAGGAATGAAAAGTTATCCTACTCAATTTAGTAGGTTATCGTACTACAAGGATCTCCCAATCGCGCATTTGTTTGATGTTATGCATATTAAAAAGAATGTAACAGAGACACTATGGAAAATGTTGGATGAAAGGTGTGATAGAGAACAAATTGCCAAAATTTGTACTAACATTCATGAATCCAATCATGTACTAAAAGCTTTCATCGAATCAAATAGCAATGGAGACCACATAAATACAAGTGCCCTTCCTTGGTTATCAATGGAGCAACAAAGTGATGCATTAAAAGAAGTCATAAAAAAAACAAAATTTCCAACAGGATTTTCTACAAATATAAGCACTCTTCTATAGACACTTAAAATTGTCTCTAAATACTATATTAATTAATTTTAATATTGCCTGTGACATTGTAATTAATTATTAATTAATTAATTATATTGCTCACATTCTTCTACTTATTCAATTAAATTAATTAATTAAATGAGTTCATTCTCTTAAGTATTTAAATCTAATTTAAATACTTCTAACCTTAATGTGTTAAATTAATTTAACACATGATCCTCCATGTTTCCCCCTTTTAAAATAAATTTTATTTATTTAAACTCTCACATCCCATTAATTCGTCTAAACCCACGATTAAATTAAATTTCATTTAATTTAATCTTAAGCCTAACCTAGAGCCTAGCCTATAACCATCATTTTCATCCTCTTAAGCCTACTCCTTCTCTAATCCCACTTAATCATTCCCTAATCATCTCTCTAATCCCCTTCATTAGCTTAAGAGTGTGCTCATACATGTGTGAGATGGCATGCCTACACACTCCCCTTGGCACTCTTGTCTCCCACTCTTCTTCTCAAGTTTACTCACACATGTGTGAGCAAACTTTGAATTCTTGACCATTTGCATGGTTGCATGTCACCTTATGTGGCATCTACATGGATGCCACCTCGCCAAGCCCTCCCTCAAGCCTATAAATAGAGGGCTTGTCTCAAGCATTTGCATCTCCCATCATTGTATTGTTATCATGCCATTTTGAGTTTTGAGTTTTCATGCTAGGGTTTTGCATTGTAGCTTGATTTGCATAGTGATTTTGTAAGTTCATATTAATCATTTGGTAGCTGATTTAGTTTGCATCTTGCATTGTTCATTTAGTTTTCTTCATGCATTTGCATTTCCATTCCATAGCTTACATTCTTAGTTCCTTTATTGCATATCATCTTCATTATTGAATGCTTTCAAGAATGGCTTTCTCCATAGCCATTTTTTGAAGTGTTCTTCATCTCACATAGCTTAGGATCTTAGTGCATTTTCATTCACATTTGCATTCACACTTGCACTCACACACTCAAGAGATTCATTTATTGTTGTGTTTGGGAGAGCACACCAAACATATCCCCATCTTAACACACCAACAAGGCCTCTTATGGGTGCCTTTGTTGAGCTGTAGAGGTGGCTAGAAGATTGGGTTTGTTAGTTGCTTAGGGTTGCAAAACCCAAGCAAGAATTAGTTAATGTTTGTTCTTTTCATGTTGATGAATCTTTGATGCACTTTCAAGATTTTTATCTAATTTTTGCTTGTTAACCTATGCTCTTAATAGGCCACATTTTCTAGCACACACTTCTATCAAAGAAAGGTGATTTTGGGCCAAGGTTTAAAACACATGATTGACATACCTTCGTCAAGGTAAGTCATGTTTTCTATTTATAGTATATTTGTAAGATTGAATGTACTACCAATTGCATTATTTAATAATATATTAAAATGATCATTTTTTAATGATTGTAGTTCATCCTACCTCTATCCCTTCTAGAATAGTTTGACAATACTATTAAACAAGTTATATATGATCTTCAAAAATACATGAGGTTAGAAGTGTTTTTTCTTAGATTTGTAGCTTTTTATCTAAAATTTATTGTATAATTTTATTTGAAATCTCGTTTATGTGTTTTTGCATGTTGAATCTCTTTTAGGTGGTTATCATCCAAAGAAATTGATAAAAAAGATATAAAATATTGGAAGAGAAAAATTCTATAGCTTATGTCTGAAATGCAAAAGTGTTTACCTCCAACCTTTTTCAAAGCTCAAGAACACTACCTCATACATCAAGTTGAGGATATTGAATTGTGTGGACTTGTACAAGCTAGATCAATGTGGATGGTTGAGAGGCACTTGAAATTTATGAAGGGCTTGGTTCGACAAAGAGCACGTCCTAAGGGTTCTATGATAGAGGGATATATGATATACAAAACCATGGTGTACATTAGTGAATATCTTCCAAAGTTTGCAGCAAATATCCATGTAGATCGCATTTGGCATCCCAACTCTAATGACAAATTCAAAGGGGGGTACCTAACGAGGAAAGGTATTTGAGGAGGGTGAGAGATAATTATATGTTTTTTTTTTGTAGTTTAATAATTCTTATCCATCATCAATACATATAAGTTGTTTCTAATTGGTGTAATTGTCTTCTTTATAGTTGGTCGTGAGTGGGATGCACTACAGTTGTATATTGCAAACAAACTTGATTTGATGATGGTATGAATTGAACAGTCTCAAAAAAATGGTCACTCATTAACATGGGATGGTGTTGCATTATTGGTTAAAGAAGCTCATTGGAATGGAGATCCCAATGTTATGCCAATGGTACTTGATCTAATATATGGCTTAAGAGATACAAAGGTATGCATAAGATTACTAATCATGAGATATAAGTTTAATATCAACTTATAGATCAATGAGAAGATTCTTGACATGTTTGAATAATTGTAGTTCAAACACCACAAAGCTATTTACTACCATGGCTATAAATTTTGCACAAAAAAAGTTAAACTAAATGAAGAAAACATGTGATTTCAAGATAAGTGTTGTCTTCACAGTCACTAATATTTCTTCTAGAACTGACATGCATCCTCAACAATATAAAAATTGATACTATGGAACTTTGGATGATATACTTGAGTGCAACTTTAATTCATTCAAAATATTTCTATTTGTCATCTAATGGTTTAGGTTACGACTGAATCAAAATGATCCTGATAGGACTGTTATTGAACATGATAGTGGATTTACTATGATTAATATGAGGTCATTTGAACCAGTCAGAGATGAGCCCTATGTTCTTCCAAGCCAATGCGAGAAACTATTTTACTTTGGTGTTCCACACAACCTAGGTTGGTCATTTATTATTAGACATGACCCAAGAGGAAGGCCAGTAAAGTATAATGTGATCGAAGAAGAAGATATTGAAGAAGAACAAGAGGAAGTAAATGATTACCAGGAACGATAGTTACCCAGTGATGATGAAGAAGAAGATGGTGATGATTTTGGTCATGCTGACAATAATGGTGATAATGATGATGATGATGATGATGATGATGATGTTGATGATGATCATGATCATGGTGATGAAGATGGTGATGATCATGGCAATGATGTCATGATAATGATGGTGATGAAGATGATGATGATGGCGATGAAGATGGTGGTGGTGATGACGATGATCAAAGTGACAAGTATGATGATGGTGATGATGATGATGATGATGACATGGATGAAGATCATGATGATCAATGAAATGTCTAGGTAGGATCAATGTCAACTATGATGGGATCTTGTATGACCAAATTTTTCTTTCCAAACCATATGTGCACATATAAACATTAAGTAGAACATGTCAAATATTTTTTTAGATATAAACATTAGTTACACTAAATTGTTAACTTAAGACAAATGATTTACATATATAATCTACTTTATTATTAATATTTTTTTTGGTAAGTCTATTACTTTAATTTTTTTTGCTGATTTCTAAGACTTACTAAAAAAAATTCACAAGGCGATATGGATACACCATCTTAGACACCTTCAATAGAGGTAAACATTAATTATTGTAAATTTTAATGTTAATATAGAAAAAAATGTCATATTATTATGTTCTTTTCTTTATGGCTTTGGAGTTATTTTGATGAAATTTTACTAATATTTGATGTCACAAATGATAGGAAAAAGCTAGAATGATCACTGATCAAATGCGATCTAAAATACGGGTTTCATATCTGCATGGCATCGCCCTTAGTGCTGACCCTATGTTTATCAGCCAGAAAATTAAGTAAAGATACACTGATGAACTTGTTAACATTATCATTGAGGGTGATGGAAGTGAGGAGAAAGATGCATTGAGAATAGAATTGGACCATAGAATCCAACCTTTGAAGGTAAGTAGTAATTCGACTAAAGCAATAATAGAAGTTCAATAGATATTAATATTTTATAGTATCTTATGGATCATGATCTCTAATTTTATGTGTTCTTGTATAAACATATGTTCCAATTGTGACATCACATGGTGAACATGGTGAGGGTTGTTGCGCACAACCTTCGTGTAAGTAACACTTTGTTTGTTTTCATCAACATTATAACACTTACCTCTTTTTTGTGGACATTTCTAGCTAGTATCCCATTTGATCTTTATCCATTGCAAATGTCTTTTCTAATAATATTCTATTCTTCATCTCATGATGAAGTGTGGAATCCTCCTTTGGTTGGTGGTCTAGTATTGCCTAATGCATTGTCGGCAACAAGGACCATGAAAACATCCTCATCTATGCCCACTACAACTGGTAAAACCTTATTTTTCTAAAATTTGTAATGTGTTATATTTTGTAATGTATTTCTACAAGTTGATAAACAATGAAGTAGCATATCAATGCTTAAATAATGTCTACAAAAGCTTGCATACACAAAAACACATGCATACACATGCCCCCCCCCCCCCCCCCCCCCACACACACACACACATACCCACACATAGAGAGACATGGAGATAGGTAGGGAGGTAGCCTTTAAATTTTGTCTTGTATACCTTTTCCTCATGACTTCTCATCTACACTTTCAACATTTTTGGGCTCATGACCCTTGACTATTTCTCCCTGTAATATGTTGGTACAAGAGTACACTTATATTTACTCATCCTAAACAGACAGGCTAGAATGAATATTATTATTCAGGTGATGTAATCGTCTATTCCTATCTCTACCTATTGGTTTCACATGCAACATTTAATCTCTACATGACTTCTCATTTTATAATTTTTCTGCTAACTTTGTGTTGAAATTACCAGTAAGAATAAAGCCTTGTGGTGTGTCATCCACACCACATTTAGTGTAGTTATAGACATTTATGAAATTTTGTTTTTATCACCTTTTTCTACCTACTTGAAGAGTGTTGACTAAGTAAAATTAATAGCTTGAGGTATATAAAATTACCAAACTATTGGTTGCAAGTTGTGTTTGGTCTCCACTTATTTAAACATGAAGTTGTTGCAAAACATTTGTTAACATTAGTAATGGCATATACAATTGATAAAATAATGACAATTGTTGATGGAATTCTATATAAGTTAATGTAGGTCATATGCCTTGAATTCTTTGGCCTGTCAAATACTCTTGCTTCAAATATACTCCAAACTTCATCTAGATTCTTTTGTGATGCATTTACTTGTTAGAATTGCCTTGAACAACACAATCACTCATCTACATTTTATTGAAAGCAAGAAGCTCAAGCACCTAAGGCATTCTACTTCATATAGCATCCTTACACATAGGAGCTTTAAGCTTCAAAGTATGTTTTCCATTATGTTGTAGATGATTATGTGGTTAAAGCTTACAAGTAAAGCACACTCTTAATTCTATAAGATTACAGTTGCCAATTTGAACTACTTTACTAATGTTCTAGATTTTGTAGCCCATTGGTTATGCTTCTCTTTCATGCTAGGCTAGAAGTTATCTCCATTCATGATAACGAATATTCATTTTAGCAACTTTTAGTTCCTTTGTATTATGAAGCTCTTAAAGCTCTGGAGACTTTTTTTCTTATTTTAGCTACTATTACTATGAATTCAATTTGAGTTATAATGAGGTTACTAAAGCTCTTGAACTTTGAATGCCATCAATGGTGAGTAAGCTTCCTCATTAATCTCTTTTTGTAGTTTCTACATGCTATATGATGTGGAAGTCTTGACATTGATTTTTTTGCCAACTATTGTATCTTTTAGCAATTTTGGTTTGGTATGCCTGTTTGTAAATGCTGATCAAAGAGATGTCATTTGGATTATATAGATTCCTCTTATTTTTCAGATGACATTTGGATTATATAGATGTCTAAATTTAGTACTACTATTGAATTGCAGCTAATAGAATAGGAGTACATAGGCATCAACATTATCAATTTTGGAGGATTGAATTTATGGAGCTTTAATTGGCTCATCATCTGCTATAGATTCCAAGATTCTAGTACTGTAAGTTATTTATAGCTAGGGTGATAGTTAAAGTTGTAAATAATAGTGATATAGGTTATTTGTACCTTAAGGTTACATTTTTCTTAAGGTTTATGGTTTGCACAAGCCCTTTGATTTGATTATTGTGGCAGCCATAGTTCTCTAAGATGCAAGTGTGGTATTGCATACTTGAACTAGTTGGTCTTGTTTGTCTATATTTGTGTACCTTGATCATCATTGAAAGCTAGGTTAATTTGTTTGAGTTGCAACTGAATTTTCCTATTTCTGATAGTAGACACAATTTTTATGTTAAGTGCATTTGTGGAGTGAATTGTAGTGTTAGCTAATTGTCAATATTCATTTTTTATGAATGTTAGAGGTGGGGTCACTTTTCCTAGGCGTTCAATTAAGTGCATTTATATGCACATGTGATTGGTTACATTGAAACTATTTCCTCAACTTAAACCCAAGGCATCATTGTTGTAGCAAAGAAAAATCTAATAACATACATCGTTATGATGATTTCTGATCTCCTTTAGTAGCCCTATAGATTTTGAAAATATAATTCTGAAAGTGACAAAACAACCTATTTCCTCTGTTTACCACCTTGCTCACTTCAATTTTTGAATTTTGAACATTGCATATTGTTTCTTCAGCACAAATGTGGGATTGCACATTTATACCCCTTTCAAAGCCTTTCTAGTTTCAAATTTCTTCTTATATGGTTTATCCAGTCTGTTTGAACATATTTCTTGTAGATTGTTTGCTCGCTTCGTGTATTAAGAGACATATGACATTAACCATAAACAAGGTTACTTCTAATGTATATTTTCCTCAAATCATACTTTTTTGGAGGAAGCTATTGTCATCTGTAAATATTGCGAACACACAGAAAGATTTTCCACATCATTCAATTTGTGAATTTCTATGTCAGATAAGCTGGATAATTGACAAGGGATATCCACAATCATTAGGTGCAAAATTTACATTTGGAAAGGTACCTATTTACATAGATAATTTCTATATCCCATGCATGCCAATTTACTTAGTTATACCTTAATCTATGTTACTGCTATATTAAGTTGATTGTTGGGATCAACTTAAGCCATAATTTCCCTAGACCATATTTCTTGAGCAACAATATTTAACTTATGCCCTATTATCCTTACAGACTACAACAAAAGAGATTAGGGTACCTTTTATCTACACATTGGGACATGTGTGAGGCAACTTCAGCATTAGGAGCAAATTTATTTTAGGAGGATATTGCAAGTGAATAGATTTATTGGCAAGCTAGCAAAGAATACTTGAATTGTCACTATGTAAGTTATCGCAAAAAATCTTGTGAACCCACTTCTCTAAAGAAAACAAAACTGGGAAACTGTATGATTAGGGTAAGGCAACCCCTATGATATAATACAAAATCTTTTATAAAATATAGGTAACTAGTAGCCAAACATATGAAATTTCTTGGCTTGAAAAATACCCTGTAATCTTGATAGGGATGACCATTAAATGTTGTATAGACTTCCCATTTAGATTAACAAAGTTAAATATCTGACATAAATTGAAGAAGTTTCAAGTTTAGTCAATATTTTACACAATGATAACTAGATCATGGTAGAGATAGAAAGCAGGAGACAAAAAGAATCCAATTTAAAGCATCCAGATGTCTAGCTGACCACTAGAGTAATTGTTTTCCACCTTATCTCACTAAATGGAAAAATGTAATGATAAGTGACCTCCACTGAGAATTATTGAGATGCTACTAGAGCTATCGAATATTTTCTACTTCTCAAAGTACACAAAGACTGAATCTGGCAACCATCCAAATGTGTCTAGAAAAGAGGCACTTGCTTCTCTGTTACTATCAAGAATCAAGACCATTGATATCATACTAGCTACTTCAGTACCAATAGGAATACTTTTGCATTGATTTCTAAGAAACATGCCCTTCTTTGAGCATTGTATTCTCTTGCCTTCAAGAATTTCTGTAGAAAACATTATTAGCATAGGCCATTTCATTGCCACTATTCTAAAAAACCTTAGGGGTAAAATGATAATCATTGATGTAGATAATACTTTAGGTGTTAAGGAAGTGTAGCAGAGATTAAAATATTTATTATTTTCCATTCTTACTAATCAAGGTTTTGGGGGTGGAATTCTTCTTGTGTAATTCAAGGGAGAACATTGTTTACAGTTTACACCCTTTGTTGATCTATGTTTGTGTTGTTCACAAAAATGATTGTACTATCTTTCTCTCTTCAATTCCTACATGGAGTTCCCTTAGAGACATTACCATGCCAACCTAGGATATCAAACAAGTAGTTTTGAGCAACTTTATAATCATAGGTAACAAAGATAAGTGGTAGATGATGGTTAGACATAGAAACCTATCAAGTAAATTCAAAATATAAGGTCTAGAAATATTATAGTATTTTGAGGCCTATTTTACAAATTGAGCACTTTTGTAGTGTACACAATTGAATATAGGTTTTTAAGTTTTTTAAGTTTTTAGGACTTATGTGTGAATATAATGATCTCAACTACCATAGATCTAGAATCTAGTATTTAAAGAAGAGAATCCCTTAGGAATTAAAATTTACCATAATTTTGATCACTTCATTGCACTTCCATCCCAAGGGATTATACAAAACAATTGCCTGAATACATAACAATGAAGAAATGTACAATTCAATTAGTCAATGTAATATGATTAGAATGAAAAGCCACTGTAGATGAATCAAAACTATGTTAAATCAAAATATAAATGAAAACTACATGAGACTCCTCCCAACATTCAATTTGGCTTTAGATTTGGGGCAGTAGCTAATATTCATAAGAGGGCACTGTGAAAGCAAGACATAAAAGTTATAGATTCCTAGTTTTAGAAGCATCATGTTACTGCCAGAGAAGTAGAAAAACTATTCAAATAAGAATGTTATTTGTGTATGCTTCTGAGAATTCAAACTAAAAGTATGAACTTCTATGTTCACTTCTTACTTTGAAATAGCAACTGCTTCATGGAAATAGATACTACACTATCTAGTCCAATATCAGACATCATATTTTGGACAATGTACCTATTCAAGTTCTATATTATCCCTTGAAATACTTTCTGAATATATTTCCTCAAATAAATTTTCCTTTTTTGGTTTTGTCTGAGCTCTTGATTTTCCATTCATAAGGTAGACTAATGTTGAGCTGACTACAATCTCAGTCTACAAAGGAACATTAACCAAAAGTATACTTCAATGTCATGCTAAGAATGGATCGTTAATTGATAACTTGTCACTTGAACAGCCTACATGACTACTATAACCAAAAAAAATTAAACTTTGATAAAATTACATAAGTAGCAATAAGGACTTGAGATATTGTCCAGTTTAAACCTCTAGGGAACCACATGAAAGACGTGCAGCATAATCATTGGCCACATGTTTTGAAGTACCAACTACTACATCATGGTGTTGTGCAACTACCATTGCTTCTTCCAAAGAATAGGTGTTAGGCTATCTCTTATTATTGACTACACCTTTCATAGTCTCTGGTATTGTCTTCTTCTCTGGTAATATAATTTACATTTGTTTCTAGATAGCAAATTAATTGGTGATATTAACAAAGTGTGATTGGTGGTGTCTCTCTGTCGTTCAATTCATTTGGTGTCTACTTTAATTGTCATGATGTTTTAGTTGATAGACCAATAGAGAGCAATACTGCTGAAGCTAATCCATTTCCTAGAGTAGTTCGTGTGATTAGTACTGGTTCATATGAAGGGACATTGTTTCTTAATAAGAAAACTATGTTTCCATTAAAAGAATGAAAGCTTCCAGGTGCTTTAAAATTATTATTATTTAAAGTGTAAATTTAGTTTAATTTTACATTACTCATTTTGGAATGATAAATCCTTTATGTTTTTGTAGGTAATAATGCTTTCTTTGAACATCTTTTTCATATGACATTGAGACTATTTGGACCCATCATACGTAAAAGGTACGTAGTTTCATATCATTGCTACATAATTTTTCTTTTCTTCCATTTATTGTAATATATTAAAGTTATTGATCTAACAATCTATTTTTTTTTTAAAGGTGGAATTTACAAGCTATGGAATTAAAAAAATCAGCTGATTACATCTTTTGAGGAGAAATTTGGAAAAAACATTTTTGACACTAGCCTACTTCTCAAAAGAGTAGCAAAGCATATAAAGACTGTGAGGGATCAATATAGAAGGGCTCTTAAGGATAACCCAAAGTATGACCATCCTCCTATGATTCCACTAATGGAGTGGAATGAAATAATAGAAGATACAAAGAAGAAAAGGCTATGTGAAGATAGAGATAATGAAGCAACACAGGGCAAAAAGAGGTATGTCATGATAGTATTAAGTAAATTGTAATCATGCACTAATTATTGATATTTGTAAATATATAATCTAAGATGTTTGAAATTGTTCATAGATTGTAGGACACATCTGTGACTACAAAAGTGAGACTAGAAAAGTTTGGCTAACACAAACTTGGCTCTGGTGGCTATATGAATCTCCAACCTTGACTTGTAAGTAGGAGCAATAAAATTTATTCTTCTTTTTTAAATATAATGTTGCAAAAAGTTTTGTTTAATGAAACCATACATGGAAAACTGATGATATTAAGCAAAAAATGCAAGGCACAAAATTCAATGTGGAGGTCATAGATGAAGATAGAAAAATTGCCTTGAAGGAAGGCTATAAAGTTGTGGTTGCACGCCTACACAAAGAATCTATAAGCCTTGCCCAAGAATCCAGTGCACCAAATGATATCTCACAAGTAAATTGGTCAGATGAAAAGTAAATGAAATTGAATAGTTGAGAAGATTCTTTCTTGGTATTAGTTTTGAACATAAATTGACTACATAACAATGTGCATAACATTTTACTGCATCCTTCATATCCTACCACAGAACCTACTCGTGACGAAGGCCATGATGTGCATTATAGTGGTGGAGGTGTTAATTTTCTATTGGAAATTAATTATGAAATTATGAATACAATTTAACATATTCAATTGCAATTTGACGTGTATCTTTTTTTTGAATATTTTAGAGCATGTTGAACATCATGTTGAAGGAGTGGAGCATGTTCCAAGTGTTCAACATGTTGACATGGCGGCGGATCAAAATGTTAATGTACATGATGTGGCATTTTCAGGTAAGAAAAATGCAGGTTATGTTGTACTAGTACTTAATTATAGACTTATAACAATTAGAAAAAGAAAAAGAGTATGCCAATTTATCCCATTCACTTGTTCTTACAACAGAACCCCCTTTAGTGTGGTAGCCTCCTACTCCTCCAAAGAGAAGGAGCCATCATAATTTGACATTACACATGCTAGAAGAGGAGGAGAATGATGTAGATATGGATGCTCCTATGAGTGCTTTTCTTAAGAGAGCTTAGAAAAACAAAAAAAGAAATGATGTTTTAAAAATCTTCTTTGATAAACCTTGTTGGATAATGAAAGAATTTTTTTTAAAGTAATTATGTATGAATGATGCATATTAATATTGATTTTTATTTTATGTTAATGAATATTATTATGTGTTAATGAAGTCTTGATTAGTATTGTGTATTAATGAATTTTATATCATATTAATGAATGTTATGTGATTGTATTGATTGAATGTTATAGTTCATAAATGGATGAATGCATGAATGAAGTATGTAATTAGATGATAATGGGTACTTTAGATTGATGTTAGGCGAGGGGATTGAGGCCAGATGAGCTTCCACCTTCATGTGATTGGCCTTGTTAAGTAGAGAATATTATAGTATTCTTGAAACCAAGTGAAGCTTAAACTAACATAAAATGGATACTTTGCATGTGGTAAGTCTAAAATGATCCACGACTATTGTTGCCCATAACATAGAATGAAAATGTGATATGCGATTTATGTGTGGCTACCTAAAATGTTTGATATTTGATCATTTTGTTCCCTTTATATATTTACATTCTCAAGGTAGATTTGGCAAAGTAATTGTGGTCTAGCAATTTTGACTTTTGAGTCCTACTAAACTTGTTATTGTTGAATATGACTAATAGGTGATAGTTGCCTTGAGAGAATTTGGGCTCGAGTCATCAAACTTGATTCTTGGAATTGACTTCACCAAGAGTAATGAGAGGACTGGTACCAAAATCCTCTCACATAGAAAGTTTCAGATTTGTTTAGTTTAACTAAATTGGGCATAGAAAGATTCAGATTTGGCATCAAAATCCTCTCACATAGAAAGTTTAAGATTTGTCTAGTTTAATAGAGCTTTTGTTGAAACCTTACATGACCATGAGACTCTTCAACTACTAATTTTTGGAATTTGAAAATAATCAATAGTTTTCCATTCATCTTTTGTCAAGAACTATTGGTTTTGACTTCAATGAAAAACACATCATGTGGTAAACACATTGTGTTTTCAACACCATTGACAACCGTCCAGTGATCCTGTCTTTCCATCATGATGTCACCATATTTCCATGAACAATATTGAAACACACTTTTCACATTGTCTCAATAGTGTCATGAATAGATTTGAAACACACAAACACTGCCCAAGAGTTATCATCCTCACAAGGTGGTATAGCTAGTGAAAGCATTCTGAACATCTCACAAACAACACTCTGAGATAGCACCTTTTGGCATCAATGACAAACATGCTTAATCTAAAAAAATGAACATTATATCTAACTTTGTTATTTGTTTTGATAAATTGAAAGCCATTGATGCTACCAAGCACAACCATATTGTGTTAAGTGCCTTTTTATCAAGGACCCTTCATCTATCATATTCGTCAGCTTTTTTTATTGTCCACCAAATGACAAGAAAAGATCATTCTAATATAGATACTCTTTAGGGTACACATAAGCATGGCTTTCTATTCTTCACTCTGACCTCTGGTAGGTCATGCCTCATCTTCAAGGCATCTTCTGTTGACAGATTGCTAGGGGCTGGAAGCATAGGAGTATGTTGTAAAACTCCATACTCTTCCAATTGCTTGACCTGGCATAGTTAAGGTCTCATTCTCTGTTCCTTGCCTCATAGCTAGCTTCTTTGCCACCTTTGCAATATTGAGTGTTAAATCTGCTGATTTGACTATGGTTGTGTCTGATGATATCCTTATTCACAATTTTCCATACAATTATTCCTACTCTTGAATCATGGTTGGCTTTTACTCAATCAAGTAATACTCAATGGAAACTAAGGCATCCTAAAACATTAAGTATAATGATATCATACAGTGATTAAACTCGAAGCTGAAAAAATCATTGAATGAAAAATGGGGCTTCATCAAATTATATTCAATAGAAACTAGGATATCCTAAAATATTAGAAATAGGAGAATTCATAAAAGGTGATCAAGGAACATGAGGACTTCTCTAATAACATCTATCTCATCTAACTATTTAAAACATAACATATGCTATACTTAGAATGTTCTATTTAAACTAAACTATTTTATAACTATTCTATTTTTCCCTCCATCTATAATGAAAGGAAAATAAACTAGTCTTATTATTCCATTGGTAAATGTTGTAACAACAGTAGGCAACAAATGATGATAATGGAAATTTAAGTGCATCCATCAAGGACATGCTCTTTTAACCATCTAGTAATTTTATTGGCATCATTTGTTTTAGATCTAAAAATGTGGAATTTTGTGGTTATATAATCTACATACAGAGACTCGGGAAATGCAACTAATGCTTGGGAGTTGGTAAGAATGTAAACCCTCTCTTATTGTAAATGCCAATGAATTCATTATTGTTTTCTATGCATAATTTTACAATTGAACAAAATGAAAGGTCTTATTTCCTTTCAATCTATTCACAATAGAATAATTTTAGCTCAGGTACACTGTTATTTTGTATCTTTCAGTACATAAAATCTAGGGCAAGACAAAATTTTTTTTAGCTATGATTGTTGAAAGATTCAATATGTATGAAGAGTGTTTTGCTTAAAAACACAAAAGTTATTCTATTTAAATGATTCTCTATATATTATAACATGAAATGTTTTTGCATTTGATTGTGAGCTTGTTTTATAAATAGTTAGGGTTAACTCCATTAACTACCATAAAGAATTGATAGCAAAGAAGATAATTTCTCTTAATATCTTTAAAATGGATCATAAAAAATGATTCAACATTAATTCTCCAGCATGATGTTATAGAATGATGCATTGGCAAAGCACAATAATGCAAAAAAACTTCAGCAATGTTTTATGTTTCTATCATTTCCTTTGACACTTGACAAATTATATATCTATAGTGCTTCTAACAACAACATGATGATAACAACAACAGGCAACTTTTGATGATAATGGAAATTTAAGTGCATCCATGGGTATTAATTTTTTTGTTAGAACTGTTTAAGGAAAAATATCATTTAAGAATACTATGGGGGTTGAAACATCCTATGGTTTTATATGAAAAGTTGCAAATCATCATAGTTTTGACACCAAAACTTTATATCAAAGTATTTGCAACTTGGTAGATGAAAAGGCTCTAGATGTAAAGACAATTAACCAGTGAGTATTGACCATACCTTCTTAATTATATGTTTTAGTGCACTACATTTTTCTGGTATGATTTCTTTATTATTATATCTTGACAAAGTTTCATGGGTTCACAAGGGAGCATTTATAAATATCAATGGGTGGTTCAAGTGAGTGTTGAAATTTTTCAAAGGAATCACAAGGATGAATTACTAGATGTTCTAGAGATCGATGTAGATCTTGTATATAAAAACTTATTTTATCTAGTTTTCATAAAAAAGTAAAAGCAACAAGTACACTTAGAGTTATTTTTGGAGTACTACCTAAATATTTAGGAGCTTATAGTGTCTTAAATGTCTACTTTGTTGGACCTTTTATGAATGTTATGTAGATAGTAGATTGAAGAAAAGCAAGAACTTCTTCTGGGGCATACACCCAAGGTAGTAGTAAAGACATCATTGTGCAAGGAGAATGTAAGCATAAGGCCGATGACAGTAACAATTTCTTGTAGTCCATAACATTTAACTAGAACATGTAAAAAATGTAGTAAAGGATTAGTCCCTTGTACACAGTGTAGTCCCTTGTTTGTAGCCCATAACATTTAACTTTTGTATCAACATTTCAGATGATATTTCATAATCTATCTTCTACATTAACTAAGATGCCTACTCTAGAGCTCCCATTTTGGCATGAGGGGGGGAAGATGCCAATAAAGGTTGCGCTTGCCTTTATTTTTGCATGTGATTTTTTGGTCTATTCATTTAGCATAAGGATTTTTTTTCTCTTCAATAACTTTAAGCAAAAATAGATTTGTAGACTGAGTTTCTTTAGGAATTCTCTTTTAGTTGAGCTTGCAAGGGAGATCAGCTAGCAAAGATGCTTTGTTAGCTTTTAATATGCTTCATAGATGAGATTGCATTATATGGTTTGAACAAGATGTGGAAAAAAAATCAAGTGTGTGATATTTCAAAAGATTGAAGATGAGCCCATTCTCAAGTGTAGTAATGAATCTCAAAGCTCCTTCATCCTGAGCATATCATGTCCTTCAGATGATCTTTCTGAAGCTGCATCAATACTGTATCCTTCAAGTGTTTGATTCTTCATCTTTCTTCTTATCGTTTCTCTGATTGTATTGATTTTTGTTAATTTAAGAGGACACTAGACAACATGCTTCTATATGTGAAATGCAAAAGTTGTCACTGAACATGAACTATAGAAGAATTTATATGGTTTAAAGGGATGCTACCCCACACTTCTCATCACCACCCTTCTAGTCAAACATTTTTCTTGAACTTGTGGGATATTATTATTGGGTAAAGCTTATAGTGTTTTTAGAAGGGTATACTATACATTTATGTTACTATATTAAAACACCCTACCAGAAGAAAAACGTACTTGACAAGTTTCTTAGTGGTGTAGGGCTTACAATTATATGCAGGAGAATGCACTTATACTCCAATGTGCTCTTGCTGTTGGGCTCATGGGTTTTTTTGTATGGGGACATGGGCCATTTCTACAATTGTTTTGTGTATGTTCTCCGAACCAAAACCTGAAATTGACACTGATGTTTTTTGAATGTAACTTCATTTTCCATATAATCTTCTTGTAAGATTCACAAAGTGATTTTATAGATAAATTTGATATTTGAGCTGACAATAATGCTCTTTTCATTAGAAATTCCTATTATAGTTAGTGCCTATGACTAAAATCATGATCTTTTGTAGCAGAATTTTGGGAACTGGAAGAAGAGCAGTACTTATTATTTTATTGAGCCTTATTTGTGGCTAATCATCCTATGGATTGGTGCAATGTTGATTTGAAGGTAATACCATTATAGATCTTGTGTTGTTATTGTGCTTATTGGGGCCTGCATTATATTATCAGCTGTCTTATCTAATGCTTAGTGTATTTTGAATTTGATTGCTTGGATTTGGAATAAATTGGTAGTAGATATTATTTTTGTTAAGGGAAGTGTTAGGTATATTACAGTAATGGATTTCTTTCTAGGGCATTTGATCCTTTTGTGACTACCTCTAAAACAAGTCAAGCTATCAAGCAATGCCTCTTAAACTTTGTGAGATCGATCTTGACTATCGTGGCATTTGCATATTCTACATCTCGATAAATCATAAATCATTGTCAACTATCTTATCATCTGTATATCATATGACTAGGTAAGCTATTGAATCATATGATTGCATAATGCATGTAGATTATATTAAATAATCAAATATTCCATATAATTTTGTGTAGCATGATTCAGCAGGTACAAAAATCTACCACTGAGCACAAGAATAGCCTAGAAATTAGAAATTTATGCTATCATCATTTGTTTTATTATTCTACAGAACAATTCTTATGGTTTAAGTTTTTCAGGATCAATTTGTAATTTCAGTCAAAAATCTCTATATATCTTTTCTTGCCAGATAGGGTTGCTTAGTTTTTATGTAAATGTCTTTGCTTTTGTAGCTTGGAATTAAATTCACCACCAATGCTCTTTATAGTATAGTGGGGGTGTCCGTATTGGCCTTGTTTGTTTAGCTTCTAGGCTATTTAGAAGGGGGTCCTTGCTGGAGGTTTTGGAATAGTATTGTTGACTCTAGTTGGTCATGAGGTAATTAATATTACTTTATTTTGCAATCAGAAGGGGCTTCACCTTAGCTATGGTGCATTGTTAATAGTTTCTTCAAGTGTTTGATGTTGTAATGTGTGCTTTAAGTTTTAGACTTTAGTTTATACCTGCCAACAACAGGACTACTTTGCTTTGCAATGTCTTTTAGACTCTTGTGGGGTAGATGTTACACATCCACACCCTGGAGACATTTCCAGTCCATCAATAGTGGCAGTAGGTTTTCAATATAGATCATTGTTTTCTTTTTTTCTGGTTCACACAATTCATATGAAAAAATGCTTATCTTAATATTTTGGGTTTGGTGCAAATGTCAAGTGGTTGCATCTCAAGACTAGCTTGAAGTCACTGTTAGAACTCTTTAGAATAACTGAGAGGGGGGGTGAATCAGTTATCCAAGGTCCAATGATGTCCAATATAGTTTTTTCTTCTAATCCTTAATGGTACTTAACTAAAATTATCATGCATGCAATTGAACATTAAACAACCATGAAAAGTAAACATGCATCACACCATAACACTACAGATTTGATGACCCAGAAACCCTCCAGGAATAAGAAGGTAAAACTGGGGTGGGGATGATACCCACAAAATAACTGTGCAATTGATTTCAACCACTTCTGATGGTCTACCATGTTAAAGGCCTGTCCTATTAAAGGCTACAACATATTGTTAAATGTGACCGTGTTAAAGGATTTAAGAACATTCAACTTGGAATGTCACCCTGTTAAAGGATTTACATAGAGCTATTAGGCTCACCCAAGTCCATGGGATTGAAATTCACCTTCTCAAAAGAATCTTTCATCCCTCTCTAAGGATCTCCTATCCTCCTCCTAAGGATCTCTTTATCCTTCTCTTAAGGATCTCTTTATCCTTCTCCTGAAGATCTCTTTGTCCTTCTCCTGGGGATCTCTTTATCCTTCTCCTGAGGATCTCTTTGTCCTTCTCCTGGGGATCTCTTTATCCTTTTCCTAAGGCTTATCCACCTAGCTGTTAAGCTAACCTAGCAATGTAGGGTTTCAATATCTAATACAATGGTAAGAAAATATTAGAATGGGATTTGACCCGATACAAATTGCAACCCTAACTATGCAGATTTCAGATCACTTCTTTAGTTCTCTTCTTTGCTTGGCTTTCCTCCTTTGCAATGCTGACAACTTGTTCACCCTTCAAGATCTATCTCCTTGAGTTCTTCCACTCATTATGCCAAAGCACTCTATAGTCACTTGGTCAACTCAAAGTCTTGATACTCTATTCTTACTCCTCTTGGCTTCTTTGCATGATCACACTTATGACCAACTCCCTCTCATGCATGCGCATTTGATCTCTAACTTGTAACTCCTTATAAAGAAGTTATGTTCTCAATTTCTCGCTCAAATCTTTTGAGAAAATGGCATTGTTTTCCCTCCAATTTGCTTCTTCTAGAAACTTCATGATAAATCTATTATCATTCGCCTTGAATTGGTTTGCATGGTTACATAAAATTCTATGATATCTACTCATCATCCTTATCATCCAACTAATTCACAAAATTCAATGTAACAAACTTATCGCTGCTGATCTGGAAAATTTTTGACTTTAACAAATAATGTAGCAACTCAGCATCATTAATTTACTGATGCTTAGCTCCTTCTGTGTTACTCGGCTTCTACTATTATTTTACTTGTGCTCGATACCTATAGTATTTTTGCTTTCCTCAACACTTGAATATTACTCGGCACTTAAATATCACTCGGCTCCTATATCTTTCTCGGCACTTGATCTTCACTCGACACCTAAAGGCTGCTCGGCACCTAAAGATCACTTGGCACACACTAAAGTTGAACTTGCTCAGCTTCAACTGAGAATCTGCTCATCTCTCTCCAATGAATTTAATTAATCCTTACATCTTTGATATATCTCAGTGTGTCTATCCTTTGTATCTTAGAGTATGTCATCAATACACTATTTCATCAATGGCTTAGCTGATCCTTATACTTCATTACAACATCATAACTTCAACCTTTCTCTAGGTACTCTAGTTACATCTTATTGATTTCCACCTTGTCAATCAACCAATTAATAGTATTTGGATCACTTAAGCAATTGTCATTCCTACAAGTAGCAAGTTTGACATCAATGACAAAACAATGATTGAAAAGTTCTTTACCAACTTTCTCTTTATTCATGGTCTTTTCTATCATTTTCAACAGTCACAAAGTATGCAAGCCTAGTTTGTGCTCAGGCACACCGGCAAGAGCTCATTCAAGATTTGTATAAGGCTTGGCAAGATCCAGTATGAGGCATTGTCATTGGAGGAATGATAAAGTAGGAATCTCTGGAAGCAGTACATGGTCAATGCTCAGGTATAACTCAAACCATTCCATTCTCATAAATTTTACTCTTGGGCTTAAAAGTACTATTTTGTCATTTTAAGTAATGGATAGATGTGAAATTGTTAAGCTTTGAGTACAAATGAAATCAAAGATTATTTGGTAATCTATTTAATGGTAATGGTTACCTATCAATATTCCCATAGGCCCTGTAAAGAATATGCCAACTACCTACAGTCATACACATAGATCGAGAACTGGATGAAAAAATGTAATAGTAGTACCCTTAATACAAGAAGAACAAAAATTGAAAATAGACTATGATCCAATGATAGGTGGTTTGCAAACCACTTGTCAAGATGGATTGATTATTCATGTGATAAATGTTCCCCAGTTCTTCAGACTGCCTTTGTGGAGATTATCATTTCATGCTAGTTCTGATGTAGTCGTCTACTCAACCTATGTTCCGAACCACTCCATATCTTCCATCTCCTTGTCTACGTGTGCCCAAAATTCTTTGTTGTTAAGCTTGAAATCATTTTGAATAGAGGCAAGTTGAGTTCATTGTTTGTTGACAGATCCTTTGAGATCATCAATGAAAAGTGATAGTGGAATCCTAACAAGACATGATGTTGCCCTTTCTCCTTCTTTCTAGCTATTTGATTTCATTATTTTAGTATTTGTGTCCATTGATGGAAATTCAACTATTAAATTCTTTAATGTGAAAGAGACATTTTTCTTTCACTTGAACTATGTGATGCAGATTCAGAAATGTTTTGTTGGCTGGAAACCATTTAATCAATTGGATATCACTAGATGAGTTGTTTCAGCACCTAAATGTTTTAAGGGAATAGTAGATTTTCATTTCTTGCTTTCAATGTAATGGTGAATGGGCATTAAATATGTCTTTGGCATGAGGTTTTTGACATTGTGGCTTAGCTTTGATGGAACTGATCACTGTATTTAATAAAAAATGATATCAACTTTTCAAGGACAAGTCTTGATAATTCTTCATGAAGTAAACAATATTTGAATTGCCAGAGTTGAACTCTAATATAGAATTTTCTACTTATTACCTGCACTGGTTATGTTCAAACACCAAAAGAAGTGTTTGAGCGAAGCCTCATTAATCTGTGGATGGAAATTCAAGATCCTAATGGATTGTTCAAAATGTTGATCTTGATGGTATCTATAGACCATTCAATTGAACTATGTATTTGTTGTATCCTTCCTCCAGGAGGAGGATTCAGTCGAACTATTCATCTAGGATTCCACATTTTGCATGCATGTCTACCAGGGTAGTTGTAACTTAAACAAATATATTCTCTCAATATATCTATTTTGCGCATATCCAGCAACCATGACTTTTGATGACCACATTACGATTAAGCATCCTATCAAACAATTCACGACTTATATATGCTTCTATTTTGCAAGCATGTCTCCCAAGGAAAACGCTACTACTTCATCTACACCATCTGAAAAAACCTTTATGATTTGATGGATGCCTATAGCTTATCCCAAAGCTCTCATTCAGCAGTTATCAAATGATCAATCAAGAGGAAATAGTTGAGAGCTTAGAGTGACACAATTTCAGATGATCATATGAAATGAAATGGGCGTGCGAGTAGAAAGAAACTAGAAAGACATTGTGTATAGATCAAGGCATGAAATGGATGGTTTTCAAGTACTCAGCATAGACACTCAACATTCAGTACATATCATCGTTCGAGATCAAATGGGTGTGTGGGATTATACACATAGTGAATAATAAAAGAGGGAATTGAACCCTCCCTGAGGCTCACACTTGTTGAGGTCCACTTCAACAATGGCCCTTCCTATGAAATTGCTATCTAAAACCTTTCCAATGAGATAATGTGTTATGAGCTCTTCATCAGTGGGATGGAACGTGAATCCAGGAGGCAGTTGTGCATTACCCATATCATGACTGTAACTAAAGTTAAGAGCCTCTATTATTGAATTTTCTTCCCTATCACCCATATTCATTTCCTTTTCTATTCATGCTTCACATGGGAGTCTTTTTATATGATGATTTATTGTCAATCATGTCCACTCACTACCAAACAATTCATATTCTAAAAATTTGAGATGCTAAAAATTTTGTGGATGTGCAGGCCATCGAAACATACTGTAGGGAGGATGAAGAACTTATTATCAACTATTAGACTTAGGCAAGTCATACAAATTGTAGAATCTTAACATATGGTTGTTCAAATTCTGTATCTCTTAAATGATTTCCTTTTAGCATATAACTTGTTGTGCATAGTTGCCAAGTTTTCTTATTGTATCAGGCATATTAATGAAGAAGCATATTAGTTACTATCAGTGTTTACGACAGCTTGATTAGTTATTCTTGATGTTTTTTCAGGAATTCTATAAAACAATTCACATGCCTTGCATATGATATGACATTTTGCATGCATCGTGCACTCTCTCATCCATCTAATGATGGATTACAGAGAGTGATCTAAAACGATGATGCTAAAAACACACACACAATCAAATCCAAAATGAACTTGCATTACAAATAGATTGTGGAAATCTAATATTGTTAATTTTGCATGCATGTCCACCAGGACAATCATATGTTTAAGTTGTGATTGTCTTGGTGGACATGCATGCGAAATTAACAATATCAAATTTCCACAATCCATTTGTAATGCAAGTTCGTTTTGGATTTCATTGTGTGTAATTTTTAGAATCATCATTTCATATCACTCTCCATAATCCATCATTGACTGGATGAGAGAGTGCACGATGCATGCAAAATGTCATATCATATGCAAGGCATGTGAATTTTTTTATAGAATGCATGAAAAAAAAATTACACCCAGGTGTTGGTAGAAATTTCTACCTTCATTGGTCGAAATTTCTACCAACGCCTGGGTGATTTCAACCTTCATTGGTTGAAATGTCTACCTTCACTGGTCAAAATTTTCTACCTTCGTTGGTCAAAATTTCTACCTTCATAGGTCAAAATTTTCTACCTTCATTGGCCAAAATTTCTACCTTCATTGGTCAAAATGTTTTACCTTCATTGGTCAAAATTTCTACCTTCTCGGGCAAAATTTTCTACCTTCGTTGGTCGAAATTTCTACCTTAATTGGTTGAAATTTCTACCTTCACCGATTAAAAAATTCTACCTTCATTGGTCAAAATTTCCACCTTCATTGGTCAAAATGTTCCCCCTCCATTGGTTGAAATTTCTACCTTTACTGGTTGAAAGTTTCTACCTTCATTGGTCAAAATTTCCACCACTCCCTAGCAGAACTCACACTATGGCTCTAGAAGGTTTTTGGTCAAAATTTTAACCAACAAGGTCATTGGTCAAAATTTTGACTAGGAAAATTTTGACCAGTGGGTTGGTCAAACTTGGTCAAACTTTGGTTGAAAAATGGGTCAAAATTTCAACCAATAAAGGTCAAAAAATGGGCCCAAATGTACTAGTGCCTTTTCCTAGTTCTTACTAACTCCAAAGTTGCAAGGACCAACTCCACTCTAGCATATCCTAACCACAACCAAGTACACAGACCTAATTAGCCACTTTAGGCTTGGTTTTCAAGGCAAGTAGTCAAAAATGGGTGCATGGGATCTAGTCTCCACTTCTAGGTTATTCTTCAGGCTAAAACAAGGGCACTTTGTTCAAACATCAAGTCCTTAAACCCTTTTTGTCACTTTGTCCACTCGAATTTCTCCAAAACAAAGGTCAAATACATGCGAATATTTGATCTGGGGCTCGTCCCCAAAAATCACCAACACAACTTCCTACTCCCAAACTGCCAAAATCTGATAGAGTACATCCCTAACTTGCTCCATACCAGGGAAGAAGGAAATTCACTGGTAGGAACTCAAGCCAGGGTCATTTTTATGACCAAACCCTAAAATTAAGGGTTTCACAAACAAGCACCCTAAAAAATTTGATAACTTTTGCAAGGTAAATGATGAAAACTCCAAACCAACACCAAAATCTTCTAAAAAGATAGCTTCAACTTCTCAAACTCCAAAGATCATCTTGCAGACCTTATATTTTGTACTGTACGGAAAAAAACTAGTAAATTGCACAGGAAATTAGCAAATTTTATTGATTTTGGGAGCAAAATACAATTGAATCTTCACACCCTCACCATCCTTGAATGCTTTAAGCCTAAATAGGCCATTTCCAATAGGTTTAACCACCCCTTGACAATTTTTGAACTGTTGGATGTTACATTTTAAAAAGTTATCAAAAAAAATGCAAAATTTCCTAAGCAACGTCTTTTTAGCAATTTTGTGCTTATGACAAGTTTTATTGCAAGAATGTTTGCAAATGGAATTTACTCACTCGTAGGAACCTTATTAATGTTCTAAACACCTAGACATACCTAGAAAACATAAAAATGACCAAAAATCCACTTATTGGACCAATTGATGCCCAAGGCTTATAGTTGTACCATGGGGTCTTGTGTCCATTACAAGGTGGATGGGTCATAGGGAGATCCTTATTACATCATGAAAAGAAAGAGGGTTAGTGATGCAAAGCTTGCAGCCAAATGCACTTCCAATTTCCAAACAACACCTTAACTTTCCTTAACGATTGCAGACTAATCCAAAGGGCTTCTAACAAAGGTATACTCTACCCTACAAGTGGACTCCACTCTACATGCCCAACCCTCTAACCTAGGGTTCTCAACTGACTTAGATCAATCACAACTTCTTAGGGACTCCCCTTCTCCAATAGGCCTAAAAAGGAAAACTCTCCCTAGATGGGTTTAGAACTCAACTTTCCTGATACAAAAGGTTTCTATGGACCTAACCTCTCAAAAACACCCAACTTTAAAGTTCTTAAACCCCTCACAACTGATTTGCATAATTGTTACCAATATTTCTAATAGGGCTAATCCTAGCTTTCTCGATCAAACTCCCAAAATTTGCAAAGGTACACACTATCTTTGCACCTCTTTAGACACCCTTTAACCACCTCTTAGAGATTCCAAAAGATCAAACCTTGACTCTGTTCCAGCACCAACTAACACCCACTTTGAGTCACAGACCTAATTGGCCAGATTAGGCTAGGTTACAAAGGAAGTATGAGTAAATGGGTTCATAGACCTGAATTCACCCCTTGGAACTCTTCTTCACATCCAATTAATCCTCCACAACCTTCACCTAGGTCAAATCAATCAGTTTGTAAGCCTGAACCTTCTTTCTTCTTCAAATCTAGACTAGACATATAGCAATGTTCAGTCTAGGGCTTGCTGGTAAAAATAGGTAACCTACACCTACAGTTCTAAATCTTTGCCATCTTGAAGTACCCTCTCCTAACTTGCATTCCCCAAAATGGCATTGAAATCCCACAGTGGAATTGCAAGTTAGGAGGCCATCTTGAAGAAACCCTCAAATTTAGGGTAAATCTAACCAACCTCTACAAAAATTGATTAACTTTTGTTGTAGATAAGATAAAGACTTCAAACCAAATGTAATGGAACACTAACTCAATCCTCTATCCAACCATACCAAACTTTCACTCCTACCAATCTATATAGGCCATATAGAATTGAAACAATAGAGAAAAAGGCAAAAATTCTGAGTTTTATTCAATGTTTACTGTTCACCCATCCGTACAATGGGTTTCTCCTCTTGTGGAAACCTTAAATACATGTCCTTCAATGGTCAAAACCAATTTTTGAATGGTTGGGAGGATTTTACAACTCCCTTATAGTTTGACAACTTATTTTGCAAAAATTGTTGTTTAGCAAATTTTTGCAATTAGCAACTTTTCTTGCATTTTTGCAATTTTTTGCTCTTTTGACAATTTTTGTCCCAATTGCCCACCTATGCTTCTAAATCATGTTAAATGACTACTAAGGTGCCTAAAACCTCCTAGGGAACTACAAATTCCTTATTCCCACCTAAAACAACCTAGATTGACCAAACAAATGACCTTTGGTTCAAATGACATCCTAGCTTATAATGGCACCAAGGATTCATTTGACCGTACATGTGGTCTTGACTCTTCAAGATTACATCATTTAACATATTTCTATGCAACTTTTTCTTGGTGCCCTACACTAGTTAGGTGCTCTACACCATGGTGAAGAGTTGGATCATGGTAGATAAGCATGCATGCATGGAGATCACATGCACGCACTGATTAATCAAAATGGGCAAAATGAGGATTTTGTTATTCTAGGATTTTTCACCACCAGCAAGGGATTGGGACAACTTAGTCTTAACAAAAATAAGGCAAATCAACCACTAGTTGTACTCCCAACAACCCACAACTCAACTTGCAATTTTAGACCTAATAGCCTATTAGGTCTCGTAAAACTTATTTTTACCAATAACTCTAAAATTCATCAAAGGACCCAGGGAATAAAATTTTGATTCAAGTACCCTTTTCCAAGCTCTAACAAACTCCAAAGTTTTAGAGACCAACTCCACTCCAGCATATCCCAACCAACACTAATTACTCAGGCCTAATTAGCCACTTTAGGCTTGGTTTTCAAGGCAACTGATCAAGAATGGGTACATGAAATCAAATCTCCACTTCCAGGCTGTTCTCCAAGCTCAAACAAGGGCACTTTGTTTTTACACCAAGTCCTCAAACTCTTTCCATCATTCTATCCACTCTAATCTCTCCAAAACAAGGTCAAATACATGTAGATATTTGACCTAGGGCTTCCTTTAAAAATTCACCAACTTGTCCTCCTAATCCCAAACTAAAAAAATCAGATAATATACAACCCTAACTTGCTTCATACCAAAGAAGAGAGAAATCCACCCGTGGAATCTCAAGTTAGGGGCATTTTATTGTCCAAACCCTCAAAACAAGGGTTTCACATACCAGCAAGGAACAAAATTTGATAAATTTTGCCAAAAAAATGATAAATTCTTCAAATCAAAGCCAAAACCTTCTAAATAGGTAACTCCAACTTTTTAGTTTAGAAGATTCATCCCCCAATTAGTGGATTCTGTACAACACATGAAAAATTAGAGAAAAGTGTTGGAACAATAGGAATTTTATTGATTCTTGAAAGAAAATACAATTGAAACCTCTATATATCTCCCTCTTCAAATTTTTAGAGCCTATATAGGCTATTTACAACTGATTTAACCAACCCTTGGTCAATTTTAGCTGTTGGAAGTTGTATTTTGAAAAGTTGTCCAAAAAATTGCAAAAGTTGCTAAGCAACTTTTTTGCAATTTTGCAATTTTTGCGCTAAGACAACTTTTATTGCAAATATGTTTGCAAATGGACTCAAATCAACACTAATAAAAAAGAACATTAATCAACACTAACACTAATCATTTTCAACACTAATCAACAAGAACACTAAAATATTGAACTCAATCATAACAAAAGATAGATTATTATACTTGAACTCATGAAAAACACTAGCTCATTGGTCAAGTTGATCACATATAAGTATGGATATCTAGTATGTTTGGATAGTTTTTTGAGTCTTCTTTTTTTTTCACTTGGAATGAGGTTATAATTCACACTACAACTCAAGATATTCCCATTTTACTAATTGTTGTCCCCATTTTGTGCCATTATTTAGGGTTTCATCTATTTTCCCTCATATCTTGAGATTCCACCATGGGAAATTAATGACCCTTGGTGGAATCCAAGTTAGGAAAATTTTTTTTATGTTCCTTTTGGTTTTAGGTCAAAAGAATGAAGCTGGAGAGAAAAACTTGATGCCCTAGGCATGCAAGATCCATGTGCATACTAGAAAATCGTAGCAACATCTTCCATAACTCGCTATCGAGAAGGTTTCGAGGCTTGAAAATTGGTATGTAATCATCTCACATAATCCCACTCATGTTACAATTTATGGATTGAATTTTTACTCAAGGGGTAGGGTACTTCGCTTTTTAATGGATGCCTAAGTGCCTACATTCCTAAGTGAGCCTTAAAAAGCTCAGTTGCTGCATACTTCTCTTGAGATCCCAAGGCTTTAGTATGTTGTATAAAACCCAAAAGGGTATGCAAATCAGTGATTCTTTTCTTTGGGTTGTGAGGAGATGTTTGTAATTTTCCATGTTCAAGGCTACAAGCCTAGTCTTGAGTTTGTGAAGCAACTAGCCAATGAAAGTTGCATAGTTTGAATCTAATGTTGGATTCATGTTAGTTTGGACCTAAATAGACCCTTTCCATGCTTGGAATTCACCCCTGGTCCTTATTTATATTTGTGGGCTTTTGTGTCAAATAAGCCTTGTGATGCCCTTAAGAGCAACTAGTGATTAGTTGTCTTTGTGATAGGTTTTCCTTGTGATTGGGGATTCCTAGGAGTGGTTGGGTTGTGATAACCATACCATCTTATCAAGCACTTGTGATAGGTGTTTTGGGGCTGATTGGATTAACAACGACACTCATTGTTCCTTAACCTTTAGTGAAGAGGATTCTAGGAACCTTGTCCATTCCCACTACTCGTTCCATTGCATCAAAGTGGTATCAGAGCCATGTCTCTTACTAAAAAGGAAGAAATACCTTTAAGAAGGAGCAATCTAAGGCTGTAGACCTTGATCCATTTGTGATGATGTAAAAAGAGAAAAAATGCATAAAATGTTGTCCTCTTACATAAAATGTTTTCCTCTTGCATTTTTCTATAACATCAAAAAAAAAAAATTGAAGATTGGGATACCCATTTCACTCCTTTATAACATATCAAAAGATGAGGTATGGTTGGTTTGGACCAAGTCTCTATTGTTACACTATGGGCCACTTTTTAGGCATAAAAATGAGCAATATAGGTGATTTTTCAAGGAAAATAAGATTTTTATATTTCTTAGAAGGTTATAAAGGTCCTTAGGGTCATTAGGTTAAGTTTTAGGCATTTAGGAGTTAAGATGTCAAAAATTGCAAAAAATTGCAAAAGTTGTCAAAGCAAAATTTCAAAAATGCTGACAACTTTGTAGGAGCTTGGGAATTGGTGAAGGTCTGAGCATTTGACAATAAGTTATTTTACTATTTCCAAACCTTTTTCAAGTCGTATAATTGGAATCAAGTGCAAAATGTAAAAATTGCACTTTTTGTGCAAAGTTACATTGTTGAAAGTTGTAAAAGTTGCTCAAATTTGAAATTTAGTGGAAAAAGGGTCATGGGATCAAACTTTCTCTTCCATTAGCTCTGAGTGGCCAGGTAAATCCTATCCCTAACCTCATCCCATCCCATTTAGTGCTCGAATGTTCTCAGGCACGTCGAACGCAAACATCCCTAAGGGTCACTAAATGTCATAGGGCTGTGATCTTTGATGGGGTATATCTTAGAGCTCGTGCGAGGTATAAATGTGATTCTAGTTCCTATAGGACTATGTTGCAAAGACCTACAATAACCTCTCTCTCTTTTTGGAGATCATCCTCTGCGTTGATTTTGTGATGCCATCTCGAGTGATGCTAAAACTTGTAGTGTTGGCCAGTACAAAGTTGCCAACTACCAAATCTCTCTCACCTTTCATCATGGGATCAAACCATTTTCTTTTTTAGCTTTGAGTGGCCGGATAAACCTTATCCCCAACCTTGTTCAATCACGTTCAGTGCTCGAACGTTCTCGGGCACCCCGAACCGAAACGTCCCTAAGGGTCACTAAATACCATAGGGCTATGATCTTTGATAGGGCATATCTTGGAGCTTGTGTGAGGTATGGATGCAATTCTAGTTCCCATAGGACCGTGTTGCGGAGACCTACAATAACCTCTCTCACTTTTTAGAGATCATACTCCATTTTGATTTTGCGATGCAATCTTAGGTGATGCTAAAACTTGTAGTGTTGGCCAATACAAAGTTGCCAACTACCAAATCTCTCTCACCTTTCATTGTGGGATCGAACTGTCTACTCCATTAGCTAGCTCTGGGTGGCTAGGTAAACCCTATCTCCAACCTTGTCTCATCCTATTCACCACTCAAACAGTCTCAGGAACACCGAACTAGAACATCCCTAAGGGTCACTAAATGCCATAGGGCTGCAATCTTTGGTGGGGCATATCTCGGAGGTCGTGCGAGGTATGGATGTAGTTTTAGTTCCTATAGGACCGTGTTGTAGAGACCTACAATAACCTCTCTTACTTTTTAGAGATCATACTTCGTTTTGATTTTGCAATGCCATCTCAGGTGATGCTGAAACTTGTAGTGTTGGCCAGTACAAAGTTGCCAACTGCCAAATCTCTCTCACCTTTCTTCATGGAATTGAATTTTCTGCTCCATTAGTTCTGAGTGGCTAGAAAAACCCTATCCCCAACCTCATCCTGTCCCATTCAGTGATCAAACATTCTCAAGCATGCCGAACTGGAACGTCCCTAAGGGTCACTAAATGTCATAGAGTTGTGATCTTTGATGGGGCATATCTCAGAGCTTGTGCAAGGTATGGATACGATTCTAGTTCCTATAGGACCATGTTACGAAGACCTACAATAAGCTCTCTCACTTTTTAGAGATCATACTCCATTTTGATTTTGTGGTGCCATCTTGGGTGATGTTGAAACTTGTAGTGTTGGCCAGTACAAAGTTGCCAACTGCCAAATCTCTCTCACCTTTCATCATGGGATCAAACTGTCTACTCTGTTAGCTCTGGGTGGCCGGGTAAACCCTATACCAAACCTCCTCCCATCCCATTTAACATTTGAATGTTCTCGGGCACGCTGAACTAGAACGTCCCTAAGGGTCACTAAATGCCATAGAGTTGCAATCTTTGATGGGGCATATCTTGGAGCTTGTGCAAGGTATGGATGTGATTCCAGTTCCTATATGACCATTTTGTGGAGACCTACACTAACCTCCCTTTCTTTTTGGAGATCATACTTCATTTTGATTTTGTGATGCCATCTTCGATGATGCTGAAACTTGTAGTTTTGGCCAATACAAAGTTGGAAACTACAAAATCTCTCTCACCTTTCATTGTGGGATCAAATTGTCTTCTCCATTAGCTCTGAGTGGTCGGGTAAACCCTATCACCAACCTTGTCCCATCTTTTTCAGTTCTTGAACACTCTCGAGCATGCTAAACTCTAATGTCCCTAAGGGTCACTAAATGCCATAGGGCAGCGATCTTTGATAGGGCATATCTAGGAGCTCGTGTGAGGTATGGATGCGATTCTAGTTCCTATAGGACCATGTTGCGGAGACCTACAATAACCTCTCTCACTTTTTGGAGATCTTACTCTTTTTTGATTTTGTGATGCCATCTCAGGTGTACTAAAACTTGTAGTGTTGGCCAATACAAAGTTGCCAACTACCAAATCTCTCTCACCTTTCCTCCTAGGATCAAACTATCTGTTCTGTTAGCTCCTCGTGGTTAGGTAAACACTAGCCCCAACCTCTTCCTGTCTCATTGAGCACTTGAACGTTCTCGGGAATGCCAAAATGAAATTTCCCTAACAAAGATAATGACACATTAAGGGGCTTAAAACAGTTTATAAGTTTCTATTTATCTCCCCCTTATTGAAAATATCATGGAGAAAACATGGTGTGATTTGTAGAAGGATAAGATTATAAAGGGCTCATAACTTTTCCTCCTCGTCATAACTCATGATCTTAAGGGTTTATTAGAGGTAGGCTTAATATGGCACATATTCTAATGTGCCATAGGTTTATAAGATTGTGTCAAAACTATCAAAGAAATGATAGAGATCACTATTTTGCATCATTATGAGGGTTTACAAAGGAATAATCAATGCATCACTATTTTGCATCACTATAGAGACAACGTTAATGATAAGGGCATTACGAAGGAATGAGATCAAAGGAAAATATTCAAGGCAACAATAGTGAGTGTGATGAACAACTTTTTAAGCCTTTGTAGTAGTTAGATCTTTGCTTCATTAATGTTTCATTAAATCTTGAGAATCCTATTACATACACCCTATTTTTCAAAGTGCTAGGATCAACAGAAGTGTAGCATTAAAAATATTCATCCAATTTTGGGGTGGAAGTTGGGACATTTTGAGGCAGCATGTTTTTCCAATTCTCATTAAAAAATGTGATGTCATCTTTTCCACTCACATTAGGGCTAAAGGTGGGTTGTATTTAGCATAGGTGAAACACCAAGATAGTCTAGATTCAAAGAACTAGGAACTAGTTGCATCATAATTGTCTCAACATGATGCCATAAAAGTATTCCTCTTCAAAGTTCTTCTCCTCCTTAATTACAACGATTCTGATTCCACAAGTTGCTATGGGATAGATCATATTGTTGTTTCTGGGATAATATTTTAATATGCCCAAACATAATGAATGAATGATAATAGCTCTTTGGATTTAGATAGGGAATTAGAAGTTAAATTTCTCTATCTTGCCTTTAAGTAGTTCAAAATTGATTTCATTTGTTTCTATTGATTTTGTAGCACATTTGAATTGTGGTTAACTTTTTCAAAGGTAATTCTTACCATTTGGCAACACATATACATACTTTACAATTCTTTAAAAAATGATGAAAAACTATTGATGACTAGACCTACCATATGAATTTTATATATTAGTTTGTTAACAACATGGAATTATTTTCTTTAGTGTTTCATCCTAAGAAGTTGTTTTAGAAATCACATATTGTTGAATTGATTGCTTTATTATTTATTTAACTAGCAATAATGTACAAAAAGTTAGTATCAATACTAAATATAATAAAACTAAAACAAATACTTGTGTGTAATTTTAATCATTTTATAATCATAAGAAAGTGTTACTTATATATATTTAGTTGGTCAAATTCATTTGGATTGGTTAATGGATTCATGTTGAGCTTCCAATTGTTGATCGATAGCCATTAAATGAGACCAAGCTGGTTAAAAGTTTGTTGGGGATACTTTTGGAGGACTTTATGACATTATTGACACTCCCATCCCCAACTCATAAATAAGGAAAAATATGGAAAAGATGACATGATCTTGGGTTGAAGTAAAATCTCAAGAAGTGATGCACTTAATGAGCCATAAGAAACCTACATGTACATTCCCCAACTTATAACAAATGGCTGGATATAAAGGCTCCATACGCTGGCCAAAAATGGAAGCCAAGGAAGTAACTATGCATGTATCAGCACAGTCTCCCTGCGAGGATCCCAAGTATCTACTATTGTTATTAATTTGGGCGTCACTATATGATCCAGAATGTTATGCAGTACTGAAGCATGTAGTACCCTATGTCTCTAGAAAATGTAGCATAGGTTTAGGGTCCCTTGGCTCCTAGGAATTTGTAGTAGCTATTCTCAGTACTATAAGATTAACTTCAATGAAGAGTTGAGTGTAAGGAGTTGGAGAAGCAAGTTCTGCTTCTGTGTAAATGCCAAAATCATGAGGCTCGTTCCCTTGCATAAGCCTTTACCACAATGACATTACCTCTAAACCATACAAAGGATGCTAAAGTGGTTTCCAACCTTGAAACACTCTTATAAACAATGCCAAAGCTAAACATTATGCATAATAGAAAACATCTTATCTAGTGTAGTACAAGATTGTGCAATTCTACCTATAAAATTCTATCTTCTATACTGTACAACATTGACCAATTGTGCATATAAGGAAATATATGCATTGGAATACATGTGAGTGCCAATTACAATTGGTATTCTATGATGGAAGATCTAACATATGGAATTAGTGAAACCTTGAAAATCCTATTAGACTCTACATCATAACTAAACCTTGAGAATCCTATTAGGCTCTACATCATAACTAAACCTTGGAATTAATGTAATGTATTGTTTTCAGTTTTAGATTTGTTACATGTTTGTAATAATAATTTATGATAAATTTTTAGATGCATAACATAGAAGGCAGGCTTTAAACATGAACAAGAAGCTAATAAATCAATATGACAATGACATAAATTGCAAATGATAAATTTTTGGCTTTAACACTGATAAAGTTTATTGCTGATCAATATTGTATCAAAAATTCAAATTGATTAGGTATTGAATTAAGCTTGATAAACAAATGATAGAGAAGGAAAACTTTAAACATGAACAAGATCATAAATCATATGACAATGACATATTGGAAACGATAAACTTATGCTTAAACATTGATAAAGTTTATTGTTAATCAATATTCTATCAAATTTTTGAACTAATTAGGTATTGAATTTAATGTCGTACATGAACATATCTAATTTAATGTCATACTGAACAAATATATAATGTAAAATGATAAACAATAATGTCATGTACATTAAGAAACACATAATATATTATGATAACCAATAATGTCATACATGAACAAACATATCATATATTAACCAATAATGTCATAAGTCTAATAATGTCATGCATCAAATAAATGTTATACATCAAATATGAAATGTCATATATATATCAAATGTATATCGAATATGTCCACTGACATAAAATCCAACATATATGTCTGTTGATGCCTATACATGCACATGTCTATCAACTATATCTTCTCCTTCCCATGAGGGGAAGGAAAAAAATCTCTAGAGGGTTTTGGTCATCGTGTGGAGGGAGACAGTGGCGATGATGGGGTCCTCCTCACACACTTGCTTGTCCTCTTGTTGAGGCTCTTCTTTAACTCGAGCTGATACAAAAAAAGTAGATATGAATCAATAATTATTATACATTGAAATCAAATATATGTACACAAAAAATTAATTATTTTCTTACTGCCATCATATAGTTGCTCTGCAAGTCCACCTCGAAGGCTCGTGGACGATTAGGTGTGACAAGACCCTACAACAATTGAATCAATATAATCACTTATAAATAACATTAGAAATTTTGATACTGACTATTATAAACAAAAACTAAAACGAAGAAAATTCTTTCATACCTTAGTTAATGGTTGTGAACTAGCCATAGTTGTAGCCACTCCATGATCGACGGACTATCGGAGATGAGGAGTCTCCGATGTCAAGAGTTGCATGTCATACAATACACATTAAATGTAACATGAAACATGAAACATGAAACAAATATAATCAAATGAATTAAATTAACATCAAACAAATGTACCTCTACGAAGCTCGTGTCACATCTAGGCTCAGAGTCTGTAGTGAATGTCGGTGGTCTTGTAGAGAACTGATGCACATGCATAAATTTTTTTGTCAATCCTTCATATGATTACTTAATAAATATATGTATTCATCTAAATGATTGAATTGATACATACCTTTGGACTCGTCGAGGGGAAAAAACATGGGGCTGGGGGATCACTACTAGGCCCGCCAATACTCTGACCCTGAATTTTGAACAAAGTCAATACATGCTAATTAATTAGTCATTCACTATAAATATGAAATGTGATCAAATTAGTTTATTATAATTGTAATTTACTTGTGTGTCAATGCCAAATGTCTCATTCAAGAACTGATCAGTCACTAGCCCATCATCTGCACCATCCTTAGCATGACTGCAAAATGTGCATAAGGATCCACATGATGTGCACATGTGATGACAACGTGCAAAAGGCTCCTCCTCAACTAATGGACTCATGCAATGAATGAGGGTCTGTGTCAAAGCTCTAATAGTCCCTAGAGCATTGGCCTCTACATGTTCCTTCACAACTAAAGGAATAGTCACATGCTCACCTTGTGGCTTGACCATAGGTGCCCTAACTACATTAGGGTCACAATGTGCCCCCGGCCTCTCAAATGATGACCCCCCACCTCTACCTTGAGAGTCTAATATATCAAAATAATTGGGGATCTCCCCAGGGACAAACTCACAATACAATTTCCTTAAGAAATACATGGGGACCTCATGATTATTGCAAGGAGGAGCAGGTATGAGCCCATTTATAATATTTTTTCTTTTTACAAAGCGCGTATGTGCTATGGCTCGGGTTACCCAAGCCATAGTGCGTACGTGCTATTGAAAATTGAAAAAAAAAAACAATGTGTCACCTTTTTGGCACCACAACCTGGTGCACTTACCCCAATGATTTTTTTTACATAACTACATTATAAGATAACACGTGTATGAATCTATATATTTTTATACAACATTTTGTAATGTTAAAATTTATTTATACTTTCTCTTATGCCTACATGTGCTAGTGTTTATCATGACGTTGAATTAGTCCTTTAACTTCTAGCATACTACAACTTGTTTGTATATGTCATATTTTTGTTTTATTCTATGTTTTACTTCAAGTTTTATAATATATTTTTTGCATTATACATTTTAATATTTGAAAAATTGTTCAATGTCATATAAATGAAAATTTATAACAAAAGTAGTCCTAAATATAATAATTAAACAATTGATAAACAATGTATAAATATTTTACTAGTTGATAGAAATCATGAACAAAAATAATTAAATAAACCACCAATTGAATAAACTACCAACTGATGAAAACTAAAAATTAAAGTGACCAAATTTGTTACCAATTATAGAAATCAATCAATAAAAATGATGAAATATGTTACTATTTGATGTCAATTAATAATTAAATTAACTAAAATAACTCTTAATTGACATAAATTGGTGAAATAAATATGACTAAATAGATGATTGATTTATGAAAAAATGATGATTAAAATTACTTAATATACTATCAATGGACAAAATGAGTTCATACAAATGACTAAATATACTACCAATGAATAAAAATTAATGACTAAATAAATTTCTAGTTAACAACAATCAATGACAAAATATACTACCAAATTGATCGATCATAAAGAATTGATAAATAACTAAAAACTGTGATATGCACAAATTTGGTACTAATGGTCACAGGACCAAGATTAGTCATTTCTACGCAATTTTTAATATATTTGTCATTTATTATTTGTTTTTCTATAGTACTTACTCAAAATTTTGAAGAAAATCACATTCTCTCCATAAGTCCTAATTTAATATTGAGAGCACAAGAAGAACAAAGGGAAAACAATTTTATTTTTTAAGATTTGCATTCAATATATTTTTAATGATATTCATAACTTGGCTTATATAGCCTCATTTTTCCTCACATAAACTATCTATAGGAATAACTTCCCAACACCTAACTATTTAACTAGTTTCTTTTAATAAATATAAATCTACAAACTAACCTAATTATTGTAAAACTCTAGGATTCCCCCCTTAGTGCATTAAGTCGAAGAAGAATGGAAGTTGCAAGTGGTATTAACCCAACACTCTGGAGACTTTGATGAATTACTTGAACCAATCCTCATTTCTCACACAAGAAACATCAAACTAATTGCATGAATGGATCTCCTGACTAGAAAACTTGGAGTTGTCTTCATAACATGAGTGTTCCCATCTCCCCTACACAATGAGACACATTTCCTCCAAAATTCTACATCTTCTTCAAGTGTGTCTAATGCCTCCTCCAGTGCAACATATGAGATGTCTTTCCTCTGAAATTCCACATCTCCTTCGAAAGTGTACATTTCCACTGGTGTTGTAGAAACAATTATCATTGATATGTTTGCACATGAGAAATCTTTCCTTTGTAAGTCCACTTCTCTTCTGAGTATGTCTATCACCTCCTCAAGTGCTCGACATATCACCAACCAAATCATCCTTTCTCCCTTACTCCTCAAAGGGACAATCATGATGCCAATACCCCTCTTCTCTTTAGGGACACAAATATGTCAAGCTCTATCTTCTATTCAAGGATGGATCTATCAAGTTGTGGCTTTACAAGGACACAAATAAATGCTTCTTGTGCAATAAATATCTCTTTACAAGAATAGCCTTGATAGCACAAGAACTTAATGACTTGTACATCAAAATAAGGATGTCAAGTTCAACCATCCATTACAATGGAAAGATCTATTATAGTTTTGATGATCTTTTTTTCTCTTATCTTGAACACTAATTCCTCTTCATACAAAATATAACCCCATTTTCTATTTCTTAGTAAAAAAGACTTGATCAAAGAGAAATAATTGTTGGTGTAAATATGTATTTACTATTTACACTTTACTTAAGTTTACTTAGGTTAATGATTATAAATTATTTTATTATTTCTTAGGTGAGACACTTGGGATTTTGTGTACTTTTATGAGTTGTCATGTTGACAACACAGAAGTAAGCAACTCTAATTCAGCACATAGTGTCTATAACACTAGAATTTGCATAATTAACTTAGTTTTCATGTAGACAACATAGTTATTTGCACTCCTATTTTAGCACATGGTGTCTACAACATTATTTTGTGTGCTACACCTTTGTAGGCTTATCCTCTCATCATCGCACTTACTCATGTGCTTAATGGAGGATAACCCACAACTAGTGGACATGTGCCTAGTTGTATGACTTATAATGTTGTTGATTCTTATGCATTCTAGAAGCATTCTAGAGGCCTTTATATATAGGCACTCCTAGTGTACTTTCACATTGAATCAAATACATATCGATATTTTGATCATACTCTTTTGGTGTACTGTTGTGCTTGTGCTTGAGTTCCTTGATCTTAGGTGAATTTTTTCCTAAGGAAAATTCTTACATGGTATCAGAGCTTGAAGAATGTCTCTTCACATAGTCGTTCGAGACCATTGTTGCTTTAGCACCTCGACCTAGATCTGGAGTATCACAGTCATTAGGAATGTCTAGAGCTAGAACAGACCTCACCATTGAGTCTGAAACATCGATTCGGTGAAAATCAACTATAAATTCACCTATGTTGGGCCAAAGTCAATTTTGAGGCAAAAAAATTTTGCAAATCAAAACTCAAAGGCCCGATTTGCAAGTTCAGTATGGTCATTTTTCAGATCTGAGAATTTATTTTTTCTTTGCTTTTTCGGAGTATTTTTTCAAAAAAAATTAATCCCTACAAGGCTTATAAAGAATTTTTTTTTGTATAGACACCTCAACCCTAAGCGGAATATTCCAATCCAGCAGTATTTCCTCACATTTTGGCTCATATCAAAAAGTTTGGCATACAACCCCAACCAACGTGCACACAATCTAGGGGCTTAAGCCACCATAGCCGCACAACCTACATACCTCGAGTGACCTACATTTGTTTACCATTCGCGACAGTTGTTCTTTTAAACAACTTCTTGTTACCCCCCACATTGCATGTGGGACTAAATCAATCCCCCCACCGTCAGATTTAACATTGCTAGTAGCTACACTTAGTTCTCTGCTCGTCCTTTACACTGGCGTTGAGTTCGATGACTGACAAAAATCTTCCATGCGTCAATGCGACAACACCTTCCTTTGACACGCACCCTCCACATGGTGCTTCAACTTGCAGACACACAACATCCTAACAGCAAAGCAGTGCCGCATCATAAGACACACAAACATATAATCAGCTAGCCATACTGAGACATGTTAGACCTTGCCATACACTATCGTACAGTGCAGTGCTGATGCCATTGGCCACATCATCTAGGGAGGTTTTTTTTTTTTCTTACGTCAGCATTTTACGGTGTTAAATTTGATTGCCTTCTAACCATCATTCCCAGGCACTTTTTAATTGTTGTGATAGCCATTTTTCCATCAAATTTAACACAGTAGTTTTCTACCTATACCCCTCTCCAGATGCAGTTTTGATTTGACAGTCTGACTTTGGGAGGCCATAACTCAGTCATTCGGACTCCAAATCAAGTGTGATTTTTTTTATTTTGGGTAAAATTTCCTGAACTTTTCAGTGGTGCTATTCTTTTTTGGTTTTGGTGCACGGATTTGTCAGAAATTGCATTTTTTGGTGACTGTACATATCCAATCCTGCATTTTGCAACTTGAAACACTCCATACGAGCTCATCTGGACACATTTTCAAGTACCATTTTTTTCTAAGTGCTTAATTTTTTGTCTACTTTCTAGATTTTCAATTAGATTATAAGGTTGTGTGGACAAAAATATCACTTTCAAACTTAGGGCCTTTTCTGCATTGTATTACTTTGATTACTTTTCAAAATTGTTGTACATCTGAGCTATAGTGCTTAGTGATAGATTTGAGCCTCAAAAAGAAATTGTAAACAACAAAATCATAAGTTCACTTTGTACACTTTGACAAGTGACCTATTGTACATGCACTACATATAAAATGTCAAAAGCATCTTTTTTGGGAGGGTCTTTTGATTGAGTGAATAGGGGGGTGTGTATTATGTTTTTGTGTCTCTCTTTTGTGCTCTTTTACTTTTCTGCATCATGGGTTCACCTAAAGGTCCACTTCTAACTTCACACAATTATTCTACATGGAAAGATATTGTGTGGAGTAGATTAATGGAAAAAATTTTAAATCTTTATGTTGATGGTACAATCCCCAAACTCACTAATGCTACAAAACTCTTTGATTGAAAAATTAAAGACCAACAAGCTTTAGGTATTATTAGGACTTGTGTACATAGAGATCTATTCTTCCACATTTCCAGTTTCAACGAAGCCAAACCTACTTGGGACAAACTTGAATCATTGTATGGTAAGGTGGATGAGGAAAAGGGATACCAAATTTAGGATGACCTACTTCTCTTGGATCCAAAGATTTTTGACACAATTCAAGATTATATCAACAAAGCCAATGAGTTTAGAGCACTACTTAAAGATTGTGGCAATCCCATGAAGGATGATAGGTTGATTCATCACATCCTAAAGAGGCTACCTATAGAGTATGCTTCCTTTGTTTTGAGTTATAACACTCACAGGTTAACCATGGGAAGTGCTTTCCAAAAGCCTACTTTTGATGCATTTGTAGAGATGTTAATTTTTGAACAATCTAAGTTGATAGACATGGGACTTCTCACTTCATCAAAGACCAAAACATTGGTGGCTAGTGATGAGAACAAATTAAGTCAAAGTGGAAAAAGTTCTAACAACAAGAAGAAGAAGCAGTGGAAGCAAAAATCACAATCTCAGACAGAACAATCCTCCTCGCAGCAAGGCAATTCTTCTTCCAACAAGAAGGGAAACAATGAAAAGGAGGACAAACCTCTTTGTGCATATTGCAATGAACTGAATCATGATGAACATCATTGTAAGACTAATAGAATCGATGAGTTGGAAAACCTACTCAAGAAGAACAAAATTCAAATGCCAAATGCTTCCAAGGATTCAACTCCAACCACTTCAAAGGGAAAAGGGAAAGCATTTATGGTTGGTTCAAGTTCTTCATCAGAATGGATTCTTGACTTAGGTGCCTCATATCATATGGGTTCTTCAAAGGGTGACTTTTCTTCATTGAAGAAGTCACAGGTACCACACATCTTTGTAGGAGATGATACAAAAATGGAAGTTGAAGGGAAAGGACATGTGGAGATGGAAAATGGAGAATTCAAAGACATTCTCTATGTTCCAAACCTTGGCTCTAATCTCCTCTCAATTTACCAAATCACTCACTTTGGAGATGGCAACAAAGTTGAGTTCCTTCCAGATTCAGTAATGGTGCACAGTCTAAAAGATGATTCATTGGTTGTAGTGGGGAAAGTCAATGATGACAAGAGGCTTTATTTTGTCTCCCACTTTGTGCCTAAGTCTCCTTCACATGCCTTGCTGACTCAATCTAATTCACAAATCAAACCATGAGCGGTATGGTCATCTTGCCTTCCACTATCTTCAACAACTTTGCTAAAAAAACATGGCCAAAGGTCTATCTACAATCAACTTTTCTAAGGATGAATGTTCAACATGTTCAGTTATATGCATCTAGAGGAGAAGTTTGATAAAGGGAAGTCTTCAAGAGCACCAGTTGTTCTTTAGTTGGTTCACATGGTACTAGCAAGTCCTTTTGCAGTGACTTCAGTCAACCAGGGTTGCTACATACTTACTTTCATTGATGACTTTTCATGCTACACATGGGTCTACTTTCTTCATCATAAAAATGAAGTGATTGATAAGCTTCAAGCCTTTAAGAGTCATGTTGAATAGAAACCAAAGAAAGCCATCAAGGTTCTTTAGATGGATATGAAAGCAGATATGTGAACACAAGACTTAAAGACTTTTGCAAACTTGAGGGTATTGATCTTTAGAATCCGCCAACATTCAATCTATACAAGACACATGTTGCAACACTGAGGATACGAACTCTTCAGTCCATGGCAAGTTGCATGATACAAGTCAAGTCTCTTGATCCAACACTTGAAGTCAAAGCTGTTAGTAGTGCCACTCACATACTTAATAGGTCTCCTCATAATGCCTTAGATGGTAAGACTCATTTTGAGGCATGGTGCAACAGAAAATTAGTTGTGAAACACTTCAAAGTCTTCAGTTGTCTAGCATGGGCAAACATATCTTCCAGGGGATGCAATGCACCACCACCTAGGCCTTTTACTTTCATCAGATATGACGACGGCATATAGACTTATGGATCCTAAGACTCATGAGATTTTTGTAGATAGGGATGTGCACTTTGAGGAAATTTCACCCAACTTATCCTCTAATCCTCTCTGCACTTCATACACTATGAAATTGATAATGACACCAATGATAGTGATTCAACAGACTCATATTTGTGGGATCCTATTGATAGATGCAGAGAGAGGTCACATCATCAACACATTCCACATGCATATATTGCCATAGTGATAGGTCTAGCACAACAGGGTACACCTTGTCTTCCAACTCCAGCAACAGGGGATGAATACATAGCAGATATTTTGGGAGACATCATTGATGATACACATCTTCACTTTGATGACGACGATCCTTCTTCAATTGTTGTGAAGGCTCACTCTGACTCTCATCTCCATTCTCTACATGATCGATCTTCACAGGTTGATATGATTGTGGATCCTTATGTACAACAGTTGCAAGAGGTCTCTTTATCATTTGAGGAGACAGTTGGTTCTTTGTGATAGGTTCTACATCCATCCTTGCCAAATCTGCACTCATTCTTTTCAGCAGTATTAGAAGGGGCGACCATCAGCATCGACACAAGGAAAAATGAGCAGGTTTCAGAGAAATCATTTATACTTGTACCTTTTCCATTGTTTCTTCCAAAGGGGAGGAACATTATATAGCACTCATGGACCAACTTCTTTCTTGGAGTAGCTATCACTAATTGGCACTCTACATGTGGGAAAGGGGGGGCGGGGGGTGGCCAGGGGGAGACTACCTTGTCTCTCTTCCTCTTCTTTATTATGGGGGGTAACTTTTTCCTCTTATGGGGTTTTGTCCTTCTCATTCTTCACTATTGTATATACTTGATGTATATTGTAATTGTGGGGGGTGGGAGTCTTGATTACTCCATCCATCCATGCATCTTGTTTTTTCATCTCTCTTTTTTGGAGAGGGTTTTTCCCATTAGGTTTTCCCTCTTTCTCCGATGTATGAGAGATTGCATTTCATTATCTACATGGGTACCTAACATGGCCTTGTAGCTAGGACCCATTATGCATTTCATCCTAGTTTTTGTGAGCTTAAGTGCATTCCCCTAAGTTACACTTAAGGGGGGTGTTGGTGTAAATATGTATTTACTATTTACACTTTACTTAAGTTTACTTAGGTTAATGTATTATTTTATTATTATGCATTATTTTATTATTTATTAGGTGAGACACTTAGGAGTTTGTGTACTTTTATGAGTTGTTATGTTGACAGCACAGAAGTAAGCAACTCTAATTCAACACATGGTGTCTACAACACTAAAGTTTGCATAATTAACTGAGTTGTCATGTAGACAACACAATTATTCACACTCCTATTTTAGCACATAGTGTCTACAACATTATTTTGTGTGCTACGTTTTTGTAGACTTATCCTCTGATCATCGCACTTACTCTTGTGCTTAATGGAGGATAACCCACACCTGGTGGACATGTGTCTAGTTGTACGAATTATCATGTTGTTGATTCTTATGCATTCTATAAGCATTCCAGAGGCCTTTGTATACAAGCACTCCTAATGTACTTTCACATTGAATCGAATACATATTGATATTTTGATCATACTCTTTTGGTCTACTATTGTGCTTGTGCTTGAGTTCCTTGATCTTGGGTGAATTTTGCCCTAAGAAAAATTCTTACAATAATCTCCAAATCAATATATGCATAATTAGATCAATGTTGAACCTACTGTTCAACCTTCTACAACCAAAATTGTAATTGTTAAAATACAATTGAAAACAAATTTCTTATGTCTTCCATAATAGTCAAAGTGTAAGCAAATGTCTTTGCAATTTAATATTATAACCTAAGTTAAATATTTTGAAACTTCAAATCTTTCTAACATTTGAAATTTTGGACTTTTCTCTTTCTCATCACATACCCCAAGACACGTGTTTTCCCTCTATCAATGATTGGCCATGTTTATTATGTTGTCATAACCCACATTTTAACCACCACAGATGTGCACTATACTATATGGCAACAACACAAGTTTTGGTCCTTACCCCCAATATTGTAGACTTCGTGCTTACCTTGCTAATGGACTACGCTTAACATGTAGAGAATTTGTATTAAAAAAATGGTTACTAAGCACATTATTTCCACAACAACATTTACTTCAATGAAAGAGTAGATATTTGAAACTCCAAGTTCATCGATGCATATCATCATGTAGTATAAGCGCTCTTTTGGAGATTTTTATATTAATTAGGGTAGTTTGTAGATTTAGATTACATAAAAGAAATTAGTTAAATAATTAGATTCTAAGTTATTCACGTAGACAATTCCTACCAGGAAAAATGAGGGTTTATAAGCCTTATGGATACCATAATAGGTGTTAGGAAGTTATTCCCATAGACAGTTTTTGTGAGGAAAAAATGAGGCTTTATAAGCCTTACGAATATCATTAAAAATGGATGAAATATGTTATCTTTCTTTTCTGGCTTTTGGCTCCTTAAATTCAACTTTTAAGGTAAACATTTTGTACTAATACAAGTTGTTAACTAATACTCAAATCTTATCTATATTATCCCATTCATACCAATTCCTAGTCATGATGTTAAATGGTGTTAAAAGAAGTAGAGTAGATAACAATATTCAATTGATTTAAGATGTTCATTGTAATGTCCCTTTCTCATCTCACCTTATACTTTTCTCTAAATTTAGAAATCCAAATCAAAACGAAGAGCAAATATAGCTAGAGATATAATCCACACACAACAATAAGATGATTTGTGCCTGATTTGGTAACTTGTAACCATATTAGATAACAATGTAGAGATAACTCATGAATACATTGAATTCTAGGGTTAAGAAATATATCAATCTAGAAATTTAAATATTGTGTGGGAGATCATACATAACAAGGGTCGTGATGGAAGAAATTATGAGATACCCCAAGTATCATCTACCCTACGCCCAACAATGAGACATTTTCCTCTTTGGCTTCATGGTCCTTAACCATCTTTATGAGGTGATATAACTTGAGAGGTTTGTACACTATCCCCCTTCGTCACACAAATTCTTACCTCTTATGGTTCAAGATCCCTTCTAGTTTACACTTGAACAATGTGCAACTAGAAGGGAAGGCTACAATAAGGTGCCCTTAAAAGTGTGACTAACATTTCATACACGTTTTGTAACTCTAATGAAATCCAAATGTCTTTGTTTTATGAATCTTAGTATTGATCATATATAAAAGCTAAATAATAAACAAAGCTCAAGATGAAATGACTCAATTCTATCTTATGAATTTCATATGCACTATGGTGGTATCGTAATTAGGCTTCAAAAAACTCGTAATATTGTGAGATTGATATTTAACTCAAATTATATGCAACCTAAATTTCTTGCATGCGACAATTTTACATGCACCCTATGGGCTATGGTACCATGGTAAATTACCTAGGAGTCTACTACGCATCACACAGGCTCAAAGTCACAACCTAACTACTCATTAGTGGCCTTTCATGGGAGTCCCTTTACCAAACAACAAGGGAAAAAATATTTAAGACAAGAATGAATACAACTGCATTTGTTATGGGCCACCATATTTTCATCATTTACAAAAGAAATCAATATAAGATGTAAAGAGCTAAACCGTTTGAAGAAATCCTTAGATATTGAGCATGATTACAAGGAGATGAGAACTGGTACTTGTATGAACATATTTTAAAAGTTAAAATGGATTCTTGAAGATTTTGTTTTTAAAGATTAATATTGCAATTTGATTTTAGAAAAGAATAATCTTGCATTGACTATGCAACTTCAAAAATATAAAATGCTACAATAATTAATATAATAAAATCAGCTTCTTGAAAAAAATTAAAATAGATGTCAATAAACTTAAAAAAATACTTATATCAATATTGGATGGTCATAGTCCTAATATAAAATGAACTTTGGCAGACACGGGTTTGGAGGGTGAAGTAATTATTTTAAAACATTATTCAGGGACCTTTAGGGATGGCCATGTTTTTAATCCATTGTGGGACTTCAATGAATGTACACATCTTAAAACTTATTATGGCTTCTCGTCCTACTATTATCTCTTCGACATTTGATAAGAAGTTAAATGCTATAAAATAAAATAAAACTTTTTATGGAAAAAATAGATAACTAGAAATCTACTAGTCTACTTCAGTTATTTTAGCTTTTCTCAACCACATATCAGCATTTCAGGAAATCCCAGTGTAATTTTTATGACAGAGTTTCCCAATTTTCAAACAATGCCTCTAGGGAGCATATAAAGATTGAAATAAACTTTGTCATAAATCTCCTAATGTATGAAGACGTTCCTATATGGGTCTCTGAGATGAGGAGAAAACTCGGATTTGTAAGATAGAGCACCGAATGTCAGGGTATGAGTCTGCTTATAACTGTGGCTTTGGATCAAGACAGAAGCTTTCACAAGTTCAGTCTATAAATAAGAGGAAAGAGGAAATCAATAAATTGGTGTAAGGGACATGTAATGGAAGAAAACCAATCTTAAGTGGGCGAGATTCGGATGCGAACAGCATGGTGTAAGACTGGAATTCAACAAGATGTTTCTCAGAGACCTTTCTAAAAGTCTAGACTAACTATAGCAATCGACAATTACCAAACTTTCACATAAAGACAATGATTTACTTCACTACAACTTATAAGCGACAAACAGGGCCAAGTAAATGTCAACTCAGATATAGAAGAGAAAAGAAACATAAAGAAAAGGGAAAACATTTGTGAGATGCATAAAAATAATAATTGTCAACCTTTAGTCAAATGTAGTATTCCACCATTCATCATAGAAGGTATAACCATTGTGTTCCGACTTGAAGTTGGAGAACTCCAAAATTATATGTAAAATCCTGAATACCCTCTAATGCTTAGAACTTTCAGATTTATTGCTTTTCTCATCTGATTTGTTTGAGCTGATTTCTGCGTCACTTTCTGTTCATCCAATTCATCCTCTTTCCCGAGAACATACCAGAATTGCATGTTGAGTATCATTTTTCTATAAAAATTCAATCTCATTTTTGTTCGATTTATTTCACTTCTCTTTCCTTTCCTCGAAATCCTTTGTTTCAAATTTTTATACGTTTTTTCTTTTAAGATTCATTTTTTCTGAACTGAAAATTCCATGCAATATCTCATTGCTTCATAAATCTTTAGTCCCAAAACTATTTGATATATTACTTTTCTCATCTGCTTCACTTGAGCTGCTTTCTGTGTCACTGTCTAGTTCTTCCAAATCATCACTTTTCTTACCCATTCCAGCATTTGTATTGGAAGTTGACGATGGAATAATATGTCTGCTATAATATGGTTGCGAGAGATAAGACATATAGTGGGAGGAAGGTTGAAATGCATGGAATCCAAATGGAGAGGACCGATAATGACTGGGAGGATAGGAGTTTGAATGATGCCATGCTGGCATTGGCAAATAGCTACCAGATGGACGTTGAGTAACATATGGAGGAAACATTGAAAATGGTCGAGGCATTGACAATAAAGGTCTTGTCCCAGCAGCTGCTGCTGTTATTATACCCGCAGTAGAAGCTGATGCAGCTTGAATAAGTGGAGATGTTAGAGGAAGAGTAGCTCCCGAAGCAGTCAAAGTATGATGAAATGCCAATGGACCAAATTGTGCTGATGGCATGGGATTCTCAGAACCAGATGGAAAATACTGTGTCATATGTGATACAGGAGGCTTACTGAGGATCAGAGCATGGGATCTCTTCCTTGTTGATTTTCCTGCTGCTACAGCTCTTGCTGACACTGAAGCCGTGGTTGTCACAGCCTGCTGTAAAATCAAACACTTCGAAATTATTAACTCCACTTGACAAAACACGCCATCAACAACATTAGTAAAATTACAATCTTGTCCTTAGGAAATATACAAAATTGAGTATTCATAATGTCCAGACCACACATATCATAGATGATTATAAACAAAATACCCCTGAAACATCAGAATGATAGTGATCTACACAATATATTTACCAAAGAAAAAATCTTATGATATGGACCCTATCCATGACATTCTTATCTTGGGTTTTTCACTTTTCCATAATTGGGGTTTGCATTCATTGTCTCCAATGCAAAAGGAGGATTCAAAGATTTTGCACTGTTTGTTATAAACACACTGGCAAATGCTCATGTAGAACTAACCATGAAAGCGTTAGTTTGAACTTTGAAGCTACCTCCTATATGTTTCAAAACTAACCAAAAAACCTAAGTCTATTAACTATGTACATAAGTGAACACCTTGTTATTACCACACACTCCAATGTTTTAAGTTTCAACTATGACATATCTAACAAATTTGAGTATCTAATCATAGTACATACAAAAATTGTTGCCTTTCAGGTTCCCTCTCCATCTGCTAGTGATTGGCTTCTGAACCTAATGGAATGTTATCATGCTCCTTTAAAATATTCCTTGTATTTTATTCTATGCTACATTTGATACAAATCTCCTGTACTGCAGTTGGAGATCTTCAATTGCATCAGACAGAAGAGAAGCATAGAAGTCACTATGACGCAGTAATTGAAATTTAAGTTTCATATAGATTTTGGTTGTGGTAATAGAAAATGAGGCTTATCATATCCTCTGTAAAAATATCTTACCAGTGGATAGAACATTGAATATGGATGAAATAGCTCCTCCCCTTGAGCATCCTCATCTGACCTACAAATATACATACATTACATCAAAATACAAAAATTAAAACTTGAACCAAGTAGAGAGCAGATTCTGATTTAGAATGTCAAAAAGGAAAATAACTCATGTAAATATGACATGAAACTTAAAGTTTTGGATGGCTCGATTATTAAAAAAGACATTGGTATTATCTGACCATTTTTTCCCTTAAAAAAAAGTTAGATTTGATTAGAAGCACCTGAAATCACGTCATCATGCCTAAGCTGAAAGATAAATGTCTAAAGAGGAATGGGAAATATCAAATATAAGTGTAATATCTGAGCATATGAATAAATGTCATTAACAATAATATAAAATTGTTTCAAATTCTGATTCAAGTTTCAATCCAGAATCAATTAAAAAACACCATCCTTTAAGCATGCATGCTCCTTTTTGGAGGTACATTGATTGCAAAAACTGCTATATATGTATAGAATTTCTGCATAATCTAAGGAGATTTTGTAGGCTATTTTCTTTTTATACTTTTTAAGATGTCTTATTTATATTTTATACATGCTGCTTCAATTCAGGGAATTTTATTTTCATTTTTTTCAATGGGGGAAGCAAGTAGCAGTGTCATAGCTTGCCATGTTTACTTTTTTATTTGGGCTCAATTAAAACATTTCTGCAACTCATATAGTTAAGCCTCACATTTATTAATTTTGGCTCTACTCAAGCTAATACCGCTTTTGGAGATTTTCCATGACTGTCAGTTAAAGTTTAGAGTCAGCCTAACATGCAATGACAAGAATTTCCACTGCTCTAAAATGCTTCTTTCAGTTTTACAAACTCAGATTCTGTTGAATCAACCACGGTCCACAGGTATGGTAATACTGATAACTGCACTAGTTTCGTCAGAAGATAATCGAATTTGGGATTTCCCCCATTATATCTTACATGATAAAGAAGCAAGACCATGCCAAAATCATTTTCTAATTTTTCATTTGATTTATTACAAGAATATATTATTGCTGTTTCATTGGAAGAGTTCTTTTAGGGGAAAATGATTATTTAAATAAGAAGACAATTGCCATGATTTAATTGATACTGAAAAAAATTCCGTTACCAGATTTGTGCATCGACCCCCTACCTCCGGATGTGGATGCTTCTAGGCACAGATTCATAGGTGGGATGTGCCCGGATGCACACAAGAAGCACATTTACCCCTTGTACGTGCATCAAATACACCCATAGGAGGTGGATACTCTTCCTGTGCGCATCTAGAGAGCATGCAGATGCCATGCCTAGTTGTAAATTGAAAAAAGTGAATGTCACTTAAAACATGTGCATTTTAAAAGAGTTTTTCATGATTATTTTCTCCAGAACCCTAAATTGACCATTTATGAGGTCATGTTAAAACATATATTTTCTTTTCTATTTTACTCTCTAATTTAGTCTCCATTCTGGCAATTCAAGCTCAAAGTGATGCAAAAGCATCCTTGGGTCGTTGGCAATCTTGCATCATCCAAAAAGATTTCCTTTCAGTTTGTTTGTTTCCTATTCATTAGGCCAGTTTCTTTTTGTTCTAGGTGGTGATCATTTCTGCTCATTATCTTATGTGATCCTTGTGGCATGGTCAAGGCATCATAAAGATCCTATGTCTAGCTTCATAGCTTGTTTAGAGGTTTCCACATGAATTTATCTTATGATCGGTTATTTTATGTTCTAATGGCCAACTTGGCAAGGTTGGCTTGCGATGGGATTTCATGACATGCAATGCTGATTGGCATATTGTTCTATGTTGTTAAATTTGTAGCCAACCCTCTTGTGAATTCAGATGACATGATGTATCTATTTGAGGGTGTACTTATGGATTTAGGTGCTGACCTATATGTTGTAATACGTTTCCTTTGTCTTGGAGATTATTGATCAGATAAGTTGACTTTTGGTTGGTGATCTTGTATATGAATAGGGTAGAAGTCCTTGTTTTGAGTAGTTGTTGTAGAGGAGAAATAGTTGGTAGACTATCATCCAATTGTGTAAACAGTCAGGCCTATATGCTTGGAATGTAAGAGGGCTTGTGTCCTAAATCTATAATTCACATTTGCAGGCCAACTTGATAATAATTGTGGTTCATGTTTCCTTATTGGCATGTTTTACTGTTGCTTTGTGTTATTATTTCCATTGTGGTGTTTCTGGCTGCAAGATTGAACATCTCCTTCTGGAGGCTTCTCTGACCTTGACTGCATCAAGTGGTATTAGAGGACAAATGCAAGTCTTTGTTTGTAGATCCGGATTCCTGAGCTTGCGAAGTTGTTTACTTGTTGCTTGTGGGGTGGTAGAATTGAGGATCTGACTTACATCAACCAGTAAATTGCACAAGGTGGTCTAGAATAGGATTTGTTGCTGATTGGTGTGACAGAGAGAGTGAAGGACAGATCAGATAGAGTTATGAAGATTGTGAACCCTAGAAATGTTGGTTGTGGGGTGGCAGAGATAGATTTGACCTACCATTGCAAAGGGTTGCACAAGGAAGAGTTGGTGAATTAGTTGGGTGTTAAGTTGGTGATTCTAGGACTAAACAGATTGGTCACTTGAGGCAAATTGTTAGTCTTGGCAGATTGCTTGTTGGTGTAAGGCAATCAACACTTGTAACCAGATCACCAAACCTTCCTTAAGTTTGCAAGAAGATGAATCCTAGAAGGGTAGAGAAAATGATGGAAGAATTTTAAAATGAGTTAAGGCCTGAGAATCAAAACACATTGACTGGAATTAGGAGAAACACTGAGACTGAAGATGAATTTAAGGAAGCTCTTGAAGATTTTGAGACAACTGAAGTTGAGATTCCTATTGAAGAAGAAAGATTGCTGCAATCTATGGCAGAAATGGGCAGGAGTAATTGCGTGCATGTTGCATGTTTTTCTGGTTCATTAAATCCAAAAGAATTAATAGATTGGATTAATGAACTAGAGGATTACTTTGAGCTAAAAGATGTCAGAGATCCACAGAGGGTTAGGTTAGCATAGACTAAGTTGAAAGGTCATGCTGCCTTATGGTGGAAAGAGTTGCGAAGAGATGACAAAGACAATGTTGAACCTAAGATCATTAGGTGGAAAGTTATGGTTTCTGAACTCAAGGCAAAGTTTATCGGAGGATTATGAATTGGAATTGTTTAAGAAACTAGAGAACCTGAAACAGAAAGATTTGACAAGATGACAATCAGATATGGACACAGAGAGTCATCCAAGGAGAAGGTGGCTAGGTATGTTAATGGTTTGAAACTTAACATTCAAGATGAGTTAAGTATGTTGAGGATTAGTATAATGGAAGGTGCTTATTAGTATGCTTTGAAGGCAGAAGATAAGTTGAAGAGAAGACAAGTTACCCCTAGGATTAGGGATAAAACGATTGTTGATAGGAGCAAAGATAAACTTATAATGGAAGAGGAACCTGATCAGAAGATTTATCGAAGGGGCAAACGCAACATAGAGTTCAAAGGTAAATGTTTGAAATAAAATGCCTAGCCTTGAATGACCGATAGAAGTAAAATCATTTGTTATTTTGAAATAAATCTTTCACTTTGCTATTGATCTTTTAAATATTGTTGTTATTATCTTATTAACTATGTCATATCCTTAATAGATTTATTTCTATTTTAATGTTTATTATTATTTATTTAATTGATTTATTGATTTAATTATAATTACTATATTATTATATTAAAATAATATTGTTAATTTTATATTATTAACATGGCTTGAACTCCATTTAATTTAATTAAAATTCTATTTAATTTTATTTCTTATTACTTATTTAATAATATTTTATTATTTAATTATTACTGGAAATAGGGTCATGACAGACTAAAGTTTAAATGGAAAGGAAATGAACTTGTCTTTTGGAACTGATTCAAAAGGAAATATAATATTCTTGACCCTACTGAGAATGGCTGGAATGAGTTTTTTGACATCTGATTCATTTGGTTAATCAGAGGGGCTCCCAGAGACTATATGGCAGACTTGATAGATTTTATGCTGATACTTCTTATTTCTCCTTTTCTGCTGAAGTTGGTCACTCCCCAACTGTGGTTTTTCCAGCTTCCATTCGGATCACTCCCCTATCTCTGTTTGTATTGGTTTTGAGAAGGAATCTCCCCCCATTAGAGACTCTCTTATAAGGCCCTTCAAACTTAACATAGCTTTGCTCCAAGATTCTGATATTTCTAATGCTATCAAGATGGTGTCATATCTTTCAAAAATGTTAATAGCCACCTTAGACCGAGGGAGAAATGGGATGATCTAGTTAATTATTGCAAAGGCATATTCCAAATTACTGGTGAGAAAAGGTGTATGGACCTGAATCTAGAAGAATCTGCTGCTCAGCTTAAACTAAATCACATCAAAATGAGTTATAAGTTAAAGTTGATGATCTTCAGCTAGAAACTGAACTTATAAGGTCAAAAACAATCTTAGGAAGATTCAAAACTACAAGAGCCAAGGACAAAAAGTTAGAGCTAAAATGAATTGGTTACTTGAGGGTGACAAAGGGTCAAACTATTTCTTCAACCTAATCAGACCTAAAAATAAAAGAGAACTTATTGAATCTATTCAAATTAATGATGGGCATACTAATGACCTGGAGGCTGTCAAGAATGTTTTTATTTAATTATTGTTGTTAGTTGTTTTCTTCTGAACATAGTGCAAAGAATCAAGAGGCTCTTACTAAATGCTTGAAGTTGATTCCCAAGAAACTGTCCCATGATAAATCTGCTAGGCTTGAGAAACACATTTCTTTAGAGGAAATCAAGTGTCACTATATCATTGGCTAATGAGAAGTCCCCTGGGTTAGATGGCATCCCTACTGAATTTTATAAGCATAATATTGAATGGATTCGACTGGAATTCTCGTCCCTTTAATGAAGATGTCTATGAACACGGATTGTTGGGGTCCAGCATTAACGTGGGAGTTATTAAACTTTTACCCATATGAATTAAAACTCTGGTCGAAAATTGGAGGACCATTACTCTGTTAAACATATCTTTTGAAGATTATTGCTAAAGTCTTGGCTAGAAGGATAGTTGATTTGTAAAGAAATTTTATTTTTCACTCAAACTAGTTTTATTAAAGGAAGGTATATTTTGGAGACTCTTATTACTAGTTGGAAAGTTATGCATTGGGCTAAGGCTGATGGGCAGAATGTACCAATGGTTCTTCTTGATTTTGAAAAAGCTTATGATAGGATTGAATGGTCTTTCATTATTGGCATGTTGCGAGCTTTTGGCTTTTCTGACTACTTTTGTAAGTGGATTTGAGTTCTTTTTAAAGGCTCTTCTACCATTATTGATATCAATGGCAACTTGACTGAACCCATCCCCCTTCAGAGGTGCATTAGACAAGGCTGCCCTGTTGCTCCTGCTTCGTTTGTTATAGTTGTTGATGCTATCTTTTATATTCTTAGATCCTCAACTCTGGCCTGCCCCCTCAAAGGTTTATGTCTTCCCAGTGGTGATGAGCTTATTAATGCCCAGTTTTTTTATTATAATTATTTGTTCCTGGAATTGTCTGAAATAAATTTTGCTAATGCCTTGGATAGACTTCAGTTCTTTTTCCCTGCTTCTGGTGCCAAAATTGCTCCTCATAAATCTTCAGGCTTGGATGGTCTAACATGGCTCCTAGCTGGCTCCCTTCTCATGGGTGGCAATGGGCTGGCCCCCTTCTCATGGGTGGCAATGGGCTGGCCCCAATTTTTATTGTCAGATATCTAGGAATTCCATTTGCTATTGAGCCATCCACCAAGGATATGTGGTTATGGTTGTCTGAAAAGATTGAAAAGAAGCATGTTAAATAGCAAACTCATCAGCTATCTCTTATTGGTAGAATTCAGTTAGTTCAAAAAGTTTTAGCCTCACATCACATATATTTAGCATCGGGTTGGCTTTTTTCTAATTATCAAATGAATAAAATTTTAAAAATCTTGAGAGACTTATGTCGTTTGATGGTGTTGGCAATAAGAAGAGGCATTGTGTCCGTTGGGAATGGTGTTGCAGACCAAAAAAGTTAGGTGATCTGGGGTTGAAAGATATAAAGCTCGTGGTATTACTCTTGCATCCAAATGGATTTTGAAAGCAGTTGATGCGAAGGAGCCTTGGAAGATTCTTATTAGAAATAATATTGTTAAATCCACTATTGCCAAAGGAAGACAATGGAAAAATGTCCTGTTGTGTGATATTTTGCTGGGTGACTTTAAGATCAAGATCTTTGGATCTAATGTTTTCACCACTTTATGGAAAGCATGGTATCATATAAGGTGCTTCCTTCTAGACAGAGGTGCTATTGGGTCCTCCCCCTCTTATGCAGTGGCTAATAGATATATCTAGTGGGGATTATACTTGATCAATAAGCCCTTGGAACTGACATGGAGTTGCTCTGATAAAAGCTGGAATAACATCGGCATTTCATTGATCAGAGATATGTTTACTGTTAACTGGTTGGGGTCTTGGAATGGTTCAAATTTTAATGATATCTCCACTAAACAGATTTATAACATGTTAATGTCAGATTCATGTATCTTTCATAGGGTGACCCAGGGTTGGGAATTTAAATGCCCATTTTCTGATTAGTCTTTTTTCTTTGAATTCTTTTGGCAGTCTCCCACTAAGCCTAAAAATTGTCTTGCTTAAGAAGTTGGCTGTTGGATCATGATTAAGTCTCTAGGTCAGGAACCTATCAAATGTAGTTTTTGTTCTTAATTTGAATTTTTTGAGCATTTGTTTTTTGAATGTGAATTTTCCCGCAAACTTTGGTCTATTTTCTTGGGTTTTTCTATCTTATGGAATAGTCATCCTGGTCTCTCTTAGAGTGAAATTCTTGCTGGTTATGTTGAACTATTTGATCTTAGGCTTAATAAATTTTGGTCAGTTTTATACTGTGAAATTCTTTGGTTTATGTGGAGAGAAAAGAATGAAGAGGTATTTCAAAGAAAGGCCGAAAGACTTACTGAGTTTAAGCTTAAACTTGTTCATTTTTGGAGTATTTTGGAGAAATAGTAAACATTCATGTTAAGCTTAAACTGAGTTTAAGGCTGCCCTCACCACAGCTAGCCTGGCAGCTGTCTCCTCCCGAGCCCTCTCTACTACTACTTGATCTACCTAGCTCCTCCGAAGGGTGTAATATGCCTCCCTGTGTATCTCCACTATCTCCTGAGTCAAAGCCTCTACTCGGCTCTACATACCAAGATCTCTCATCGTGGCCCAATTCTGTCGCATCTTTGCAGTCTCCACACTCAGTCATCCCCGTTCCTCAAAACAGAGTATAAAGGCAGCCGGGCATCCTAATTCCATGAAGGATACTACTCTCTCCAGCTCCTTTACTACCGAGTCCAAAGCTTGTATCTCTACAGAGGCTACTACCTGGCAAGCCCGAGTTGCTAGAGTTGCTATATCAGCGAAGAATGCCTCTTTCATCACTGCTTCTGGCGCTACTGGATGTTGCTGCTGTACACCCATAGCCCTCTCTACTGCTTCCGCCATCCGCTCAACAGCACTATGCAGTAGTCCCTCATCCTGTGTCGGCTCCTCCACCTATTCCTACAAAGGGTCTTCCTCCGGAACTACTTCTCGTGTAGGTGTCTACATTTATGTCACTCGAGGCATTGGGATATGGTGGAACTGTGTACTCAGGTACGTGCTCAACTTCTGGGTTCTACTCTCTCTGTCTCACTCAAGTGATGCTAACAATGTTGTATCCACTGTAACCACTGCATCTGAACCCACAACGTCCAATTGGACACCCGGCGCCCTCAAACCCTTGCTTGTCAGTATCTCCATTACTCCTACCTCAATGTCCATCTCTACGTTAGGTACAAGTACCTCAGCCTCAACCTCTGGTAAAGCCTCACAAGCAGGTTCCATCGTTACCTCCGGAACGACTGTCTCCGTTGCTGGCAGATGTGCCTCTGCTAATGCCTCAAGAATAGCTCGTGTCTCTGCTTGTCCTTCCAGAACAGGCTGAATCACAACTAAAGCTAGTGTCATCACTACTAGCTGCCTAAACTGACCAAACCTCAGAATATCATGAATACCTATGAGAGCCAAATGTGTTGTCGCTGAAAGTGCAGGCCGTGGGAATCTCAACAGTGTAGCCGTAATTACTTCTACTTCCTCGTCCTCTTCCTCATTCCCGTCGGTTCCACTTTCCTCAGAAGAAGTCTCCTCTCAACCACTGTCAATCTTTCCACCATCCGGTCTTGGTCATTTCTTTTTTACCGTGGTCTTGGTGCCCAAGGTATCAAGATGTCTCCACTGCATAATCAGGGGTTCGCCTGGCGCGAGTGGTCTCGGTTTGGCCTCCAGTGCATCGTTGGGAATCACCCATGTCGTTGCCTCCAAGAATAGCCCGATGGCATAATGCAGCATATAGAATGTTTTGTGCTATAATGTCATAAATTCATACATCCATTCAGCCAACAATGCAACCCAGTCGTACACTGTTTCATGCAAAATACCGTTCATCATTGCCACCTGTGGAAATGAAATATCTGAGGTGCGGCTAGAGCCTATGAGGTGACTCTTCACAACGTCCATCAAACAACGCCGATGACCTTCTTGCACGTTGGATTTCTTCAATCCTCTACCCTTCAATGTGTCTGTGAGAGCTTCTTGCTCTGTTCGTGTGAGATCCCCTATAGCAATTGTGTCTTTACTTCTTGACTCAACTTTTTTGGCTTGCTATCTATTTTCCTTCCCCCTTGTGCATGACCAGGTATCCCAAATACCCATGTGAAGTTGACTGGTTTGAATAATATCACCAAGTTGCAACCAAGGTAAGCAAACGTACTAGTTCGAGAGAACCTGTCATACATTTCTATCATGATGCATAAAAACCCTTGATAATCCCTAATACAGAATACATGCATTTGTATCACCCATTCGACCTATGCCTTTCGAATGCTGGCCTTTATTGGATGGTTATCAAGTGTCTCCTACCACCACTTCTAGCATTCTGCACCATTCAATCCTTCAAATGCAACATTTTGCGCTGTAGGAATATCCATTGCAGCTGAGTGTGTTGGTTGCTTCACTTTTTTTTTGCTTGGTCCTGTACTAGTTCCTCCTGCTACACGAACTTCGGATGGCAAAGTTTTTACATTCCTGTTCATGGCTGCAGTTGGCGCTGAATCTTCGTCCAATTTCTTTTTCCAAGCTCCCTTGTCGGCTGAATGCATAACTGTCACCTTTTGACGTTTTGCTTGAAATAAAAACAAAAAATTCGTTAGGTCAGTTACCTCTCTCCGTACAATATTATTCCAAAGTTCCCTTTCCTGTTAATTGTGTCCATATGGCTCCTACTTCCTGCCAAGTACAGCTCCTTGAATGCTCTGTCACAGCCTCTCTACCCTACCACGTTATTCATGTGTCATACGATGGTCTATTGTCTTATATCACCACTTCACTCTATACGATGTATGATGTAATATTTTTGTAATAGTCGTATCACAATTGTCCATTGTTTATAAACTTTCAACTTTTCGTATGGTACCTTTCCAAGGCTATGATATGAGGCCGTACGAACTACCGTACGGTAATTGACCTATTGTATGGTTATTACTTTCCCTGCGGCAATTTCTTGCTGTCATACGTGTCTGTACAATCAAAATTTCACACTATAAACTATTGTACATGTTTCTTGCTTGCTCCTGGGATGGTCTCCTTTGCTGTACGATGTTCCTGTTCCTCCTTTTGCTGTCTCTGTTGCAATATGGCCTTTACCAATGGCTGTCATTGTTCCCTCCTAGTCACTTCCGTATGGACCGTACGGTTTTCATGTCTCTTTGTTGTTTTAATTGCTCCTTCGTGTGCCGTACGGTACTTTCTTCCTCCCAATATTACTCTTGTATGTTCGTACGGTTGTACGATATAGCGGAAAGCCATACGGTGTCTTCCAAATGTTCACTATTCTCCAAAATACTCTTTGTTCTCCAATGAATGTTTACTGTTTCTTCGAAATACTCTCTGTTCTCCAATGAATTTTTACTGTTTCTCCAAATGGATGTTATCTTTCTTTGTTCAACGACATCTATTATAATCTGCTTTTCTGATGGTCGTACGGTACCTACCCTGTGATGGTGGCTTTCTTGGTTTTCTTGCGGTACCATACAGTGATGATTCTTTTGGCTAATGTTCTCCTGTTTCCTAACTAAGACCATACTTTTTGAATCCATATTTGGTATTTAGCAGCTTAATAAAGAAAATTTTACTTTACACTTATTTTACATATATACAATGTACATTAATATATTTTTTTACTGTCTCTCAGTTGTTTGCTCGGGTCGCATTCTTTCTTTCGTGATAGATCTTCAACTTCGACCCAGTCACTACATCGGGCAGTTCCTTCCCGTTGAGTGTCCATAATTTGATTGCTCCATTATCACCGATTTCGCGGATTTTGTACTGTCCTACCCACTTTACTTTGAACTTTCCTAGTCTGATCTCGTTCCGCCCATTAAACTTCAAAACTAACTGGCCCAGTTGAAATTTATTCAATTTCAAATGTTTGTCATGCCATACCTTACGCATGTTTTGTGTAACTTCTGTGGCCCATTGTGCCTACAATCGTCGCTCGTCCAATTCATTTAAATTATACAATCTCTCCCTCAGGATTTCCATATCGCCCAGTTTGTTTTCGATCGCAATCCTTAAACTCAGTACCATGAATTTCGTCGGTATCATGGCCTCTTGCCCATACATCAACTAAAACAAAGTGTGTCCTGTAGTTACTTTATATGAAATGTTGTATGCCCATAATGTTGATGGTAGCTTTTCTTCCCAATCTTCTCCCTCAACTGCACAAGATTTATAAATCGCCCCGACCAAGATCTTATTCGTGGCTTCTACTTGTTTGTTGGCTCTCGAGTAGTATGGGCTCGACAGTGAATGATAAATTTTGAACTCGGTAGTAAGCAGTCGGATGACATGATTGACAAAGTGTCCTCCTCAATTGCTTGTCAACTGCAGTGGGATCCCATACTTGGTGACGATTTTCTCATAAATAAATTTAGCTGTGCTCACCACAAAGTTATCCGGTAGTGTGTGTGCCTCCACCCACTTGCTCAGGGATTTTGTCCCCACCACAATGTACCTGCACCTTCTAGCTTTGCTTACCTTAAGGGGTCTAACAAAGTCTTATCCCCATCTTTCAAAAAGCTCTTGTGCGTGCGAAGGATTTAGAGGCATAAAGTCCCTCTTCAGTGATTTTCCAGCTCTCTGACATGTGTCACGTGCAACAATCCACTCCCTGGCATCGTTGTGCACGGTTGGCCACCATAACCCTGCCTGAAGATCTTCCACGTAGTTGTGTCTAGCCCCATGTGTCCTCCTGTTGATCCCTGATGCGCTTTCTTCAACACCTTCGAAATTTCCTCCAAAAGGCATCGCCTTAGAATCTGATCAGGTCCCATTTTGTACAGTAGCCCATTGATCAACTAAAATGTCCAGCTCCTTAGCACTAATTTCCTTCTCTCGTTCAGTGACATTTCGCTAGGAAACTATCCTATTGATAGATACTTTTCAATACGTGTGTACCAGAATGGAAATACTGCAACATGAAATAGCTGCAAGTCAGGAAAATCATCGACTCCCTCCAGTGGCTCTCCAGATTTATCCTTGACAAGTGATCCGCACTTACATGACTCTTTCCTAGTCGCACCACAATCTTGAATGTGAACTCCTGCAACAATAATAACCACCAACTTATCCTTCCCTATATAATCAGCTTATTTACAAAATATAGCAATGCTTGATGATCTACATAGAATACAGATGGTGTCGTCAACAAATAATGTCTAAATTTTTGTACTGCGTACACCATCCCTAGTGCCTCTCAGTTCGTTGTACTGTAGTTTTTCTTTCCTTAGATAATAATCTACTTGCAAAATACATCGAATGGTCCAATCCATGGTCACCTATTTGCACAAGTGTTGCTCCAATCGCATAATTCAATGCATCCACATGAACATGAAATTCTTTATCCCAGTTCGGATAGGCTAGAATCAGTGTTGTGGCCAACCTCATTTTCAATCCATCGAAAGCTTCATTGTGCTCTGCTTCCCATTTATAAGGTTCGCCCTTGCAGGTGAGTTTGTCCAATGGGTAGGAAATCTTCGCAAAGTTCTTGATAAGCCTCCGGAAATATCCAATGTGTCTGAGAAATGATTTTACTTTAGATACATCCATCGACAGTGGCATATCCAAAATTACTCGAACCTTGTCCAGATCCGTCTTCAGCCTTGCTTTGCAGAGTATGTGTCCTAGTCGCTTCCCTTGTGGTATCATGAACCTGCACTTCTTTGGATGCAATGCCAATCTTGCCTGTCTACATCTCTTCATGCATTCTCCAAGTGTTGTTATATGTTTATCCTCTGCGCTAAAAATTGACCAATCATCCAAAAATGCTTTAAAATTCCCAACAGACATTTTGTCAAATATGTGTAGGATAATTCTTTGGAACATTGTCAAGGCATTGCATAGTCCAAACAACATCCTATTATAGGCATATACTCCATCCTCCACGATGAATGTTGTTTTCAATCTGTCTTCTTCCACGATGGATATTTGGTTGTATCCAGAGAACCCATCCATGAATGAATAAATCTCATGCCCCACAACTTCTTCCAAAATGCTATCAGTGAATGGTATCGGAAACGGATTTTTGATCGTTACCACATTTAGGCATCAAAAGTCTACACATATTCTTATCTGCATGGTGTCCTTTTTTAGAGATATCACAATTAGTGACACCCACTCACTCGTCTGCACTCTAAAAATAATTTCTAATTCCAGCATCCAATCGATCTCATCTGTGACCCATGCAACATAATTTCCGTTCATCCAGTATGGCCGCTTTTGTATGAGTACTGCACCTATCAATGGTATCTGGTGGACACAATTCTGGTGGCACTCCTTTTAAATCTTTATACGTCCAAGTGAAGATGTCCTTGTACTCCATAAATATTTTGAACATTGTTGCCTTCAGAATTGGATTCCAATCATCTCTTACAAGAATATTTTTCAAATTGGCTTCATCTCCTAAGTTCATTGTTTTCACAGTAGGCTCTTCATACTTTATAGGTTTGTCCTCACTAAACGTATGGGTTGGCGTTTCTTCTACATGTGCTTCTCCCTCCTTTATTTCGCTATACTCCTTCGAAAACTCGTTCCCTTCTTTTCCCTCCTCGACACCCAACATGTTACAGCTTGGGAAGAGCTCACAATCCTCCATCTGCCAGAGGAGTAGGTCGTTCACCAAGTCTAGGTCATCATCATTCAACCCTCCTAATCTCAATACTCCTTCGTCTGATTCCATTCTCTTCTTTCCTTCATCGTCACCTTCACCTTCACCTTCACCTTCGGAATCTGATGACACTACCTCCTCACCTACCATCGGTGTGTGCAAGTCAATTACAAATCTTTGGCCTTTGCGTTCCATGGATAGGGTATTTCGTTTCCAATCATGTTCCACTTTTACTTGCACTAACCAACCTCGTCCAAGGATAGCATCATACCCTTTTCTTTTTAGTGGAATGACCACAAAATCTAATAAAAATGGTTGTGTTCCAATAGTTGTTGGCTGTGTCGTCAAGGTTCCCAACAGTTTCATTCCGTGTTGATCCGCCGTGAGTAATTGGAATGTAGGTGGCCACAATGTAGGTTGTCCCAACTTTTTCCATATATCCTCTAGTAACACATCCACAACTGACCCTTTGTCCACAATTGTGTCTATAAGTACGGTTCCCAAGATACCCATCTCAACTACTATCGGATGCCTTCCTATCGTGAGTGCCAGTAGCATTGGGTCTGTTGCAACCGTTCCACTACCGTCCTTTCTTGTTTCCTCCATTGCTTTCAGAAGTGGTGTCATATTTAGAATCGTCGTCCGTAACTGAGGCATTGTAAGGTCATTTAATTTTATAGGGACTTCTATTTGCATTACCTGCCTTATCATGTTTTGTTCAGCCAGGTTCCTCTTTGAGGTGTTGGTAGTGTCTTTTACTTGTAACTTTCCCGTTTCCATCTATTTTCCCAACTTCGTTCGTGCTTGTTGCAACCTCTTCTTTTCTTCCTCTGCATCAAGGTACTTTGCCTTCTTAGCTTGCTCACACGTAATGGCTAGTGTTTCTTCATCACATGTTTCGATGCCTAACAAATGCACCTCTTGCTTTGACCATTTCAAATCTTCATGGTCTCCCGGACCACACCATCTGTATAACAGCTGCGACGTCTCCTTCATGGTACAATCTTTGGTGAAGTGTCCCCAGAGGTTGCACGCACGACACTGTATCATCGGTCGTCCACTCAAGTCATACTGTATCTGACTCCGGCCTCCATTGTTATTATTGTTAATATTATTACCACCCCTTCTGCACCAATTATTGTTGTGATATCCTCCTGAGGTTGTGTCGTTGTTTGTGTTTGTTCCGGTGGACACTTCCTGCGTTAGTAACACTTGGTGTCCCTTTGACTTCATATTGAACGGGCATGCCTTTATGGAATGTCCTGCAATCTGGCAGATATCACAAAATTGTTTTTTCAGACATGAGCCCCTTGTGTGCCCTTCCTCCTCATTGTCTGTACACCATAATTCCCCCTTCACTGAGTCAGGATTCTTTTTCAAATTTTCAAATTCTTTCATCATCCATAGCATATCAGTCTGCAATGCTCGAACTTTCTTACTTGATTCCTCATAGCTACTACTACTTTCGGACAATGAATTGTCTGAGTCCGACGATTTGTGCTTCTTCTTCTTGCTTGTTTTTTGTTCACTCTCTAGATCCATCACTCAATTATACACATCTACGTACGATGTTGGAGGTACAATCTTCATTTTCTTTAGAGCCAGTCGTAGCCCTTCAACAAACCATCATTTCTTTAATCCGTCAACTGGTGGGCTCTCCATCTTCCCCATCAACTCTTTTAGCCTTCTTGCATACACACAGATTGTTTCATTCTTTCCTTGCTTGGTACTGTATATTTCTGCTACAATTTCGTTATCGTCTCTTAGCAATCGAAACTCTGCTATGAACTCCTTCCTAACGTCTGCCCATGTAGTTAATTTTTGAGGATCGGCATCCACAAACCAATCAATTGCTACACCCCGTAGGGTCGCTGGAAATTGTCAGACCCAATCATCTTCGTCCATTACACCATTTGCTGTCCATATTGTTTCACATATCTTGTAATGTCTAATTGGATCTGTTGTCCCGTCACCATTGAACTTCGGCAATTTTTCCTTTAGTCACGCCATTATTACTTTCTTCTGAAGTGGTGGTGTTTGTTGTGCACCTACATTGTTCTAAGTACTTGCGCTGTTTTGAGTACCCGTGTTGTTCTGAGCACTCACGTTCGTTTGCACAACCACGCTGCTTCGGACAACCACCCTACTTCCAATAACTGCGTTACATGGTGAGAAAAGATCTTCCTCAAGTGAAGTTGTTCGATTCTCTACTTGTATCCGTTCGTCGAGTGTATCGGGAACGAAGAGTTCACTTCACACTCGTGCTCCTTCGGCACTTCGAGCTGTGCGAGTTACTTCCCTTCCGTTTAGATTCTCTACCCTCAACGTATACAAGTTAAGGAATTCCTTCCTTGTCTCTTCCACCAAATTCAATCACTGTCGAGTCTTTTCTAGCAATTCCTTGGCACTCCTTGGTTGCTAGGTGAATGCACTCCCTCCATTTGTGCTCCTTCACCCCCTCGGTGTCCGTCGGTAATCTACTGAAGCTTTTGTCTACGCTTTGCCTATTGTGCTAAAATTAAAACTTCTTGTGCTGAGCGTATTTTCATCTCTATCTTTTATCTTATTCCTATCCTTGTTAAGAAAATTCGGCATTAATCTTCATAACACTTCCTTCGTTCCAGGCTCGACTGGCAACGGCACCAAATGTTTACCATAGAGGGTAAAAAGATACTTATCGCATATAGTACAGTAAGATATAACACAAAACAGATATTTTATTCATATACGCAATATGCACTCCAATGCTTATAATATGATTATGATGATTCCGATTATGATCCAAAGTCCCTTCCGGACGGTGTACATATACTTTGCCAAAGGGGTGACTCAACTGTCACGCGCCCTTTCAGATACACTTCTACCCGTCGGCTACAATATAGAATTTACCGACAACAGTCTCAGATTTCCTTTAACTTTGGAGATCTCTATGAACAAGTTTATCATGCTTATTCGGGAAGGATCTGTCCAATACTTGAACCAATACAAATCACTGCTTGAACATGAGGAGCTAGAAAATTAAATATGATAATGAAAGACTTCAGCATTAAAGATGGCAATGGAAGAATTACTGCCCGCCTGAATAATGATCCTAACATAAGAAGCTCTTCTGATGTTGCTAGTTTATTAACAGATCATGAAGTTGTCAATTGGGATGACCAGCTCTGTTCCGCTGCTGTGATTAAGGCCCTCAATGCTAATGATGGTTGGGCCAGCTGAACTTGGAAAGCTTGTACACGTGTGGTGTTTGCTTTGTTTTAGTTGAAGCTACTCCTATAAACTTGCTTGATGGATAGTTGTATGGTCAATACAGTGTGAATATATCTACTGATAGTTATTACTGTACTCCACCCCCATTTTGTAATTGTATATATGGGGGGTGGGGGGGGGATGGGTGGTCTGCCTAATGATGGCTCCTCTGATAAATTGTAATCTGCTGTTATCTCGGGTTCATTTTGACTCAAAACTTGATATGATGTAGTTACTTGTTTAAACTATTCTAATATCAAAATATAAAGCTTAAATTTTTTCTAGTATAATAGAAATACTGATATATTATTTACATAAATTTTAAATATTAATAATAACTATTATTAAGATTTGAAAATATTATTCGAAATTTCCTTTTAATGTTTGTGGATGAATTGATATCAGGTTGTATTTGGGCATGGCTTACATTTTGAATGCAATACAAATCAAGTGCTGCAGTTTGGAATGTCATTTGTATTTGCATATTATTTATTTAAAATTTGTTCAGTTGTTTTCGGTAATGCTAGCCATACCAATAATATTTGTCCACTACTGAAGATTATTGTGTCATCTTTGTCCTAGTGTCATTCTTCCCCCGAAAGGCCATACTGGGTATAGAAGAAATAAAGCAGCCAAACCATTGGCTAGACCATTTGCAGAACTAGATGCTATTGTACCAGGGACTTGGGTATTTTCAAGCAAGTTGGATTAGTTGATAATATTTATGCTTTCAATTGACTACAATATTATGAGTGCCAAGAGCTTATAGCTACCATGCAAATTGAGCAAGGTCTGTCAAGCCATACACAAGTTATCCATACATCTGACAATATTAATTTCATTATTGAGTTCTACCATACAAAAAGTACAAGAACTATTATCAAACTCTGCAATTTCTAGTAGTTGTAGGGCCTCAGATTACCCATTTTTTGTTGCAATTCATGTTTAGATTTTCCATTTGATCAATTACCTACAGCACTAAATAAGATTATTATGAAGAAAGATGGTTTCTAGGTTTCATAAATTTATTATAACAAGCTGTACCAGTAGTATATACTTCTTGTTAGCATGTGTGGACAGCATGTTTGATTAGTTAGCTCCATCTGAATTGGTTTTTATTTGTGATATTGCTATCAGGATTTGACTGTGTGATTTTGAGTCAAACTCATTGACCCATGTTTCATGAGTAGTGATTCAACAACATGAGAATATATGGAACACTTAGCACTCATTGGATTTAGGTGATACTCATAGGGGTGAAGCACCTGGACTTCCTGGGGAGGTCACCCATCCTAGTACTACTCCAGCCTGAGCGCGCTTAACTACAGAGTTTCCCCCATGGTTAAACCCAAAGCTTGCAAGCCCATTTGCAAAACCTTCACCAAGTGTTGTGCCTTATGAACCATTCATTCAAAAGCCCCTTAAGCTCCTTAAGCAAGTCAAATTGTGATATTGCTATCAGGATTTAACTGTGTGATTTTGAGTCAAACTCATTGACCCATGTTTCATGAGTAGTGATTCAACATGAATCCATCTCTCATGAGAATAAACGGAACACTTAGCACTAATTGGATCTAGGTGATGCTCACAGGGGTGAAGCACCGAGACTTCCTGGGAGGGTGCTTAACTATGGAGTTTCCTCCATGTTTTTATTTGTTCCAAATTGATGTGATTGAACTCCATTTGTGTAGTTTGATTTGGTATTAGGGTTAAATGGTGCTATTAATCCAATAATATTATATTGTTGGAATAGTTAATAGATTAGTTTCAGTGCTTGGCAAAGATAAACAAATTAGCTTGCTAATTCCTAAAGTGGTCCATTGACCCTTGTTCACCGTATGCTCTCACCATGCCTTAATGTGAACATAGTAATCAAAAAGTGGAAAATCCCTGGCACTTGCCTTGTTGAGAAACACCAATTCTTGCAAGAGTAAAAATAAATCCATTGGGAATAATATTGTTCTATCAAATCCATGAACTTGCTAGCCTGCTGTGAAGCTAACATTCTGATATAGATAATTAACCTGCATTTCAATGACAAAAAGGTATCCAAGATAGAAAAGTGAAGACATTTCAAGCATCCTTATCAGAAATGTTATAAAGTAACAGAGTACGAATAAGGAAATAAATTGTCTCATTATTCTAGTGAAATAAAGGGATGGAGTAATATCTCTAAAGTGTAGATGGATTTGATCCCCTTCTAATCAAGCAATTTCACATTTGAAGGTCTGGAATTTTGTAAACAAAGAAAATTTATATAGAGGGGAAGTCTTTAATACTTCAATTTTGACCACAGATTTGGGTTTCTCGTCAATCATCATTCAAAACTACATTGAAGTTGATGCAACTGAATTACCGTGCATCCTAATATCAAGAAAATTGGGATATGTTGGAAATTATCAAATGAAAAGATTGCATCTGTATAGAGATCCAGTGTCCATTATAGTCATGTTCAAATAAGGATGAAAGAAAGCATCAGATGAAATTGGACCATGGCTTCATTTTAAATGCATTGCGTATTGTATGCAGGTGCTGATATGCTACTAGTCTATAATATATCTGGCAATACCTGTACTAATATGTCCAGTTACTCCTGGATCCCATTAAAGAGATTCTGTTTATGGAATGAACATTTGCAAACAATTGCTAAACTGTCCTCATTCCTTACCTGTAGTACTTTTGGAGCAAACCAAGATTTCCATACTTTGTTTCTCTACGGACAACATCATCTGTGAATCCAGCCATGAAGAGAAGTGTAATCCCTAAAGCTTTGAAGAAGAAACTTCCGGTTCGAATATTAACTAGCATAGCCATTTGACATATTAGAGGCCCAAAAGATTTCAACTTATTCCTTCCCATGCGTTGTCTCACATACCTGCATAGATAACATTTCAAGGACAGCATTAACACTTGTTGGTGGTGTTCGTGCATGTTATTTGGTACACAATTGTAAGACATTGTTGTAAATAGACTTCCATAAATTTAATCCTCAAAGTTGCAAATTATATTAAGATGCTGGACACCCAAATGCAGATAATGGGATTAAAAGGCATGTTAGCTTATAACAAATAATTAAGTGTGGAGTGGTTAAAGCGTCTAGAAGAAAAAAGTAAATAATGTAAAACATGAAGTTCCAGCTCAACAAATACACTATTGACTATCATGGTTAACTACATGAAACTAACCCCATGGACCCTAGACTTCAACTCTAGCTCCTCATTTAAAAATAATCTATAAGAACTTAGTTTAGGAATCCAAATTTAGAAGTCATGCAAACAAAAAATCTGTTACAGCATTAATGAGCCCTAAAACTCATCAAATGTTTCACAAAAAGATGGCATTCTATAGATGGGAGCAGGGAGCCTTAGAACCTACAATGACATCAAAAAAAAATTATTGTGCGAACATGACTCAGAAATTGAAAATTAAATTAGCATCATTTTGAACAAAATGTCAAAGACAATTGAAAACTAAAGTCTTGCTTAGAACACACAAATAGTGCCTAGTAATTGGAACCTTCTAAAAATTATATAGCATGTCTATGTCAACTCAAAAGTCTTGATAGTATTTTTGTCTATATTTTACTAATTGCTGGAATTATCATGTGTTACATCCCAAATTTTGCCCTAAGTTTTAAATTGATCACAGCCGTTGGTTTAATGAATTATTTATTTCTTGATCATGTGAAACAAGTTAGTTAATTACAGACGTTGTATCAATTTATTTCCTTCTTGATCATGTGAAACAAGTTAGTTAATTATAGACGTTGTATCAATTTATTCTTTCCTGATCATGTGAAGTGAGTTAGTTAATTATAAATGTTGTACCAATAGATAATGAGTTATGTGAAATGAGTTAATTATTATAGACGTTGATGAAATCTATAAATGTCATTAGATGATCGACATTTGTTTGATTGGAATTAACGATTAATATATCTTCGAATTGATGTCTTGGTGAGAAAGCTTTGCTTGGGTGATTGCAGAAAGAAGATTGAAGAGAGGGGAAGAATTGCTAAACAGGATCATCGGAAGGGGATGGTCGATTGGTCCAGTCATTAGGATTGACAAATATGACCCCATGGAAAGGATACGAAGACTTGACAACCTATTGCATTATAGGATCGCATGAGCTATTAGAAAAATATATATTAAAAACTTAAATAATCTAAATTAAAAATATAAAATTCATACCTTTGAAGATTTATTAATGGAATTTCTTATTTAATCATTATTATACACCCTTAAAATACGAACATATGTACATAAAAATGAGGTGACACCAATAAATTATAAGTTTATAATCTAATGATGTCACTTCACCAATACGTACACATGAACGTTTATAAGAATGTATAATAATAATAAAAATAAAATAAATTAGAACTCTTCAACTTCTTGGTCTTTCCCTCTTTATTTCTTTTAAAATTCGATTTGTGAGGCATTTGAATGGCCTTCTTTATAACTGAAGGTAGCCGAAAAGCCAAGCCAACCATTCAATAGGGTCTCAATGATCGTTTTTGATATACCTTTTTCCTCTCTGCATTTCTGTGACTCTACTTCTCATCTATTTATAAATCAAGGCAAGAGAAGAAAATCTAAGATTATTATCGGCCTCAAGAACTTTCCCTCCCATTTCCTTTCATCTTCACATCATTACCAATTTGCGAGGATAGAGCAAGGGAAGTATGGAGTCCATTATTTCCAACCGCGGAAAGTGGAACAGTTTGATACAAGTCACGTAAGGTTATACTAAGTCTAGTTTAAAACGTATAGAGTCCATTATTTCCTTTTATTCTTGATGCCATGCTAGTCAGTGATTTGTATGTTCATCTTTCCATGTTTTAAGTCAATATTATTGCCAAATTATATACAGTCTGAAATGGGGTAAGCATATTTATAAAGAATAGCTTCCTAGTCGAAATTCTTAGGGTCTGATATCATGTGACCAGCTGTTCATTGACCATGAGTTTGTCTTAGCATGGAAAATGGAAACTATAATGATAACCATGAACTAATGATCTTATCCGAATTTACTCCTGTTCTTTTTATACATCATGCAAAAATGTAAATAATATCATGAAGACCAAACACCGAGGAAATCATCGACAAGGATGTCATTGATGGTGATGAGGTGAAGATAAACTGCAAGAATCAAGATTGAAATCAGATAACTAAGTAACAAACATATATAATAGCTCATGCATGTCCTAATGATAAAACTAGTTGTCAAGTCGAGCGGTGGAGATCGGGTTCACGAACCCAACTTTGAAATCCTTGGCCAGGGTAGATATAAGCAAATGTGCCGAACATGAGATCTTTTTGTTTGTCCAGATGCTTCAATTATTCAGGAATAACTGATGGGACACTCAAACTACCAAATTACTCAGATGGCTGGACCTAAGAACATCCCAAGCCCGATCCTAAGGTAGAGAGGGTCGTTCTATTAAGTTAGGATGTGTGGGGATAAGTATGGTCCATAGTTGGGAGGTTAAGCCTATGTCAATGCTTCTCCTCTCACCAATGCCGAGGCTTGCACAACAAGACTAGGGGAATTCTCCATCATATCTGTATATTCTCTTGCACTTTACCTTTGGAATCATGGAAGCATAAATAGATAGTGTAGAATATATGCGATAATATATTAAATGTTTAAAATGGTAGTTGCTACTTTATTTTTTAGATGAATATGTTAGATTGATTTAAATGGTATCATTTATTTCCTTTACAATCGTTGAATTTAAAATGTAATTTGATTAGGTAGCAGTTACTACTTTCTAGTTATAATTAGTTAAAGGAAATCATTGTCATATGAATGGGATTTGTTGATGGTTAAATACTGTTTTAAATTGGTTAGGAAAATTCGTATGTTACATATGGTATCAGAGTGTTGGGTTCGACACTGAACCTAGGGCACCCTACCTTCTTAAAACCTAAAAGATTCTGGATTGACTACAGGATGCAAGTACATAAAACACCCCGCAAGAAGACTTGACACCCCATCAATTCCTATCTCGTTAAAAATATGACTAAATATGACTACACCTGTTGTTTTATACCTCGAGATAATGAAACTTTGAATCAGGCAATTCAGCAGATGCAGAAAGAAAAAGTCAAGTGGACTCCTGCTAGCAACGCAGCATATAAAAACAAGCTGATTCAAAGCTAGAACGCTCAACAGAGCAATCCTCTCTTATAGTTTCATAGATCTTGGATGGTGTGGGATATGTACCAAGCTGAACCAAAATTAAGTGTTGCAAAGCAATATTAAATGTATGTTGATGTAAATATCCTCAATAGAGGAAATTTTGTAAATAAGGTTGCTTTAAGTGAAGCAACGAAATAATAAATTAAATTAAGTTATTTGAAATCATATGTTTGTAAGATTTTTCTTTTTGTAAAAGATCTCTACTTTTCACATAATTGACACAATTGTAAATTAACAAGTCGGAACTATAAACGTAAAAATGAACAACAACGAGAACATTGTAAATCAAGACATAACATGTGAGAACTTTCAATCTTCAAATGAATTGCTACTCCAGATCTTACAGGAAACATAACTAAAGCTAGAAACCATGGAAAAAAGAATGAGTAAAATGGCAGCCCAAATAGGGTAGAACCGTGAGACTCAAACCTCACCACCACCTAGAGCCGAGACAGAAGTCTCAGAGCATAACAAAACTCCCTCTCCCAAGCAATCGGAGAAACAAAAGAAGAAAGAGATAGTGGCTGATTTATCAACAAACATTAAGAAAATAAAACCACCTAAGTTTTTCAGTTCTAAGTCCGGGGAGGAAGTAGAAACATGGTTAACTGAGATGGAACAATATTTTGAGAATAGGAATTTCTTTGAAACCTCAAAGGCAATTCGAGGAATATATCATTTTACTAGAGAAGCTACGACCTAGTGGGGAAACACCAAGGTTGAACAGAACATAAGAACCACTAAGATCACTTGGGGAAAATTTGTGAACATATTCCGGAAATGTTGGCTGCCACAAACCTTTTATGATTAGAAGCTCTTAGACTTCCAAAACTTAAAACAAGGAGACATCTCAGTACATAAGTATTAGGGGAGGTTTACTCGATTGCTAAAATATGTGCCACCTTATCAGCAAGACACCAATTTAAAGGTGAGGAAATTCATCATGGGATTGAACAATAGGATAGGAGGAGCTATTGATGTTCTCGCTCCCCGAACCATGGAAGAGGCCCTAGAGAAAGATGTTAGGCAAGAACACAAGATCAAAAAGGATGACTCCATCAAAGACAACAAAAGGAAGACAACCTGGAATTCAGATGGTGTTGATTTTGGGCCTCAAAAAAAGAAATTTAAGGATTACAAAAACAACAAACCAGAGTTAAAGGGAAATGGGGCTAAAGATGCCAAAGGCAATTATTATACGAATAAAAACAACAGGAATAATGAAAAGAAAGGACCACCAAGAGGATGTTTTAATTGTGGAGATCATTATGTAAACCAGTGTCCCAGTAACCCCCACGTCAGCTAGCCACAACGACCACCTTTACCGCAACAAGTTTTTTAGTAAAGGATTCACGTAGCTCTGGACAATAGGCAGGCAGAACAACAAATAGGCTCCATTGAAACTCCGGGTAAGATCTACAGAAACCCTGTGTCCATATTAATTGATACTGGAGCATCTGAATGTTTTATATCACCTAAACTGTTAAGTAGGTTTATGAAAAGATCTAGTTTTATGGCAAAACCATGGACAGTCGAGTATGCGAACTAGTCAAGGGCTACAGTAGAGCAATGCTTGTTTGAAGCTCAAATTGACTTCCCAAATTTTTCAACGGAACTAAACTTATATGTAGCACCCCTTGGGTCATATGACATTATCAAAGGAATTAATTGGCTCAATGAACATAAGGCCAAAGTAGATTGTCTTGCCAAAATTATAAACTGTGTGGATGATCAAGGTAGACCAACAAGCATTTCAGGGATCAAGCATGAAATTAGATCAAAACAGATTTCTGCAATGCAACTTAAAAGATATCGAAGAAAGGGCTGTGAGATTTTTGCAGTTAGGATTGAGGATACGAGGGAACCTAAAACCACCACTTATGGGGATGACTATATTTATGAAGATGGGGAAATCAAACAAAAGTTAAAAGAGTCCTTTGAAGAAAAATACCCTTATTTGAAGAATTATCAAGATGTGTTTCCTGAAGAACTTCCTGGACTACCCCCTTCTCGAGCATTTGATTTCACCATAGACTTGATACCAGGAGCGGAACCCATATCCCAAGCACCATATAGAATGACAACTACAAAATTAATGGAATTACAGATCCAACTTCAGGATATGCTAGAGAAGAAGTTGATCTAGCCTAGTGACTCACCATGGAGAGCCTCGGTGCTATTTGCAAGGAAGAAGGATGGAACCATGAGATTATGCATAGATTACAAGATGCTTAATATAGTCACCATCAAAAATCGATACCCATTGCTGAGGATAGATGATCTTTTTGACCAAATGAAAGGTGCGACAGTATTTTCAAAAATTAACTTAAGGTCAGGATACCATCAGCTTCGAATAAAGGAGAAGGATATACATAAAACCGCATTCAGAACCAGGTATGGACATTACAAGTTTACAATGTTGCCTTTCAGGTTAACCAATGCCCCAGTAGCTTTCATGAATCTAATGAACAACATATTTCAGGATTGTTTGGATAAGTTTGTATTGGTCTTTATAGATGACATCTTAATATATTTTTTAAGAATGAGGAAGAACATCAAAGGCACTTAGAAATAGTTCTGCAAAGATTAAGAGAACACAAACTATATGGAAAATTATCTAAGTGCGCTTTCTACCAAAAGGAAATTTAGTATCTAGGGCACATTATATCAGCTCAGGGTATAGCAGTAGATCCGTCAAAGATGAAAGAAATCAAGGAATGGCCCATACCTAGGAATGTATCCAAAGTTAGGAGCTTTATAGGGTTAGCAGAGTTCTATAGAAAGTTTGTCAGAAATTTCTCAAGGATAGCCTATCCGATCACTTCACTTTAGAGAAAGGGAAAGAAATTTATCTGGATAGAGAAGTGTCAATCAGCCTTCAAATATTTGAACAAAAAATTGACTACAACACCTATTCTAAGGGCACCTAATCCACAAAAGCAGTTCGTAGTTATAACAGATGCATCCGGAGAAGGATTAGGGGGTGTGTTAATGCAGGATGAACAAGTTATTGCTTATAAATCTAGGAAACTAAAAAACTATAAACAGAATCATGCACCCCATGATCTTGAATTAGCAGCAATTGTGCAGGCCTTGCAAATGTGGAGAAATTACTTAATCGGAAAACCTTTTGAGCTTAGATCTGATCATCATAGTTTGAGGTATATTTTCACCCAATCAAATCTTAATGTTAGACAGAGGAGGTGGTTGGAATTCTTAGCAGATTATGAGTTCGACATTAGTTATATTAAAGGTAAGGAAAACAAGGTGGCAGATGCCCTAAGCCGGAGAAGACACATATCAGCAATAACTATTGTAAACTTCAGGTTAAGGGACCAAATTTTACGACACTTGGAGCGTGATGAGTTTTATACAGAAATAAGCTTAGCTCTTATCAGAGACCCACAAGATCCTAAGTTTTCAGAGTTTAGCTTAGAAGAGGACGGATTATTAAGGTATCACCATAGAATCTATGTACCCAACGATCCTGAACTCCGAAAACTAATCTTAGGTGAATTTCATTCAGCCCCATATTCAGGACATTCGGGAGTAACAAAAATGTTATCTGATATAATACCTCTATATTTCTAGATGGGGATGAAAAGAGAGATAATTGAGTTTGTCACAGGATGTTTGGAATGCTAGAGAGTAAAAGTAGAACATCGGTACCCCACAGGCCTGTTACACCCAAATGTACCCAAGTGGAAATGGCAGGTAATATCCATGGATTTTGTACAAGGGTTACCTATGACACGGAATTGACATAACACTATTTTGGTCGTGGTTGACAAATTGGCAAAGGTTGCTCATTTTATACCAGGGAATTTAACTGATGGAGCACACGAGACTCTTCATAAGTTCATAAAAGAGGTTTTTAGGTTGCACGGAATTCCGAAGAAAATTATTTCAGATAGGGATGCCAGGATAACTTCTAGATTCTAGCAAACATTATTTACAGCTTTGGGTACCAAGTTAAACATTAGTTCAGCCTATCATCCTAAGACAGATGGTCAAACAGAACAAAATCTTCTAAGAGTGTACTGTATGGACCGATAGTATCAATGGGAAACATACTTACCCCTGGTAGAATTTGCCTATAATAACTCCTATCAGTCCACCATTAGAATGTCTCCTTTTGAGGCCTTGTATGGTCGTAAGCACAGAACTCCAGTAAGTTGGAATTGGTTAGAAGACAGAGTCATTGTTGGGCCTGAAATGCTTCAAGAGATGGAGTAGGTAACCCAGATTCGTCAAAGGTTAAAGGAAGAGAACGATAGACAGAAGAGTTATACTGATCCCAAAAGAACACCTAGAGAATTCTCAGTTGAGGACAAGGTATTACTAAGGGTTAAACCTCAGAAAAGTACTATCAAGTTTGGCAAAAATGCTAAGCTAGCCTCGAGATATGTGGGACCCTTTGAAGTTCTGGAAGTTGTGAACCCAGCAGCTTACAGAATTGTTTTACCACCAACCCTTGCCAAGATGCATGACGTCTTCCATGTGTCATATCTTAAAAAGTATATTACCCACCATGAACATATGATTGATTGAAAATTATTGCAAGTGTGAGAACTAGGGCTGGTAGAGGTAAAACCACTCAGAATACTCGAGGTACATAAGCTACACTTATGAAATCGGGAAGTGACTCTGTGCAAGGTTCAGTGGGACCAATATGCTGAGGATAATGCCACCTGAGAGGATTATCATGACATTTTTCAAAAATACCCCTATCTTTTCTCTGAAAATTGAAAACTAAATATTTTCTATTCTTCCAGTATAAACTAAGTATTGCTTAAACTTTGTTGTTATGTTCATCGAGGACGATGAAAAATCTAAGGGGGTGGGCATGTTACATCCCAAATTTTTCCCTAAGTTGTGAATTGATCATAGCCATTGGCTTAACAAATTATTTCTTTCCTGATCATGTGAAACAAGTTAGTTAATTATAGACGTATCAATTTATTTCCTTCTTGATCATGTGAAACAAGTTAGTTAATTATAAACGTTGCATCAATTTATTTCCTTCTTGATCATGTGAAACAAGTTAGTTAATTATAGACGTTCTATCAATTTATTCTTTCCTAATCATGTGAAGTGAGTTAGTTAAATATAAACGTTGTACCAACTGATAACGAGTTATGTGAAATGAGTTACTTATTATAAACGTTGATGAAATCTATAACTATCATTAGATGATTGACAATTATTTGATTGGAATCAACGATTAATATATCTTCGAATTGATGTCTTGGCGAGAATGCTTTGCTTGGGTGATTGCAGGAAAAAGACTGAAGAGAGGGGAAGCATTGCTAAACAGGATCATTGGAAGGAGATGGTCGATTGGTCTAGTAGTCAAGATCGACAAGTATGACCTAAGACTACCATGGAAAGGATATAGAGACTTGACAACCTGTTGCATTATAGGACCGCATGAGCTATTAGAAAAAAAAATATAATAAAAACTTAAATAATCTAAATTAAAAATATAAAATTCATACCTTTGAAGATTTATTAATGGAATTTCTTATTTAATCATTATTATACACCCTTAAAATACAAACATATGTACATAAAAATGAGGTGACACCAATAAATTATAAGTTTATAATCTAATGATGTCACTTCACCAATACGTACACATGAACGTTTATAAGAATGTATAATAATAATAAAATAAAATAAATTAAAACTCTTCAACTTCTTATTCTTTCCCTCTTTATTTCTTTTAAAATTCGATTTGTGAGGCATTCGACTTTATAACTGAAGGTAGCCAAAGAGCCAAGCCAACCATTTAATAGAGTCTCAATGATCATTTTTGATATACCTTTTTCCTCTCTGCATTTCCGTGACTCTACTTCTCATCTGTTTATACGTCAAGGCAAGAGAAGAAAATCTAAGATTATTATCGGCCTCAAGAACTTGCCCTCCCTTTTCCTTTCATCTTCACGCCATTACCAATCCACGAGGACAGAGCAAGGGAAGTGCGGAGTCCATTATTTCCAGCCGCAGGAGTTGGAACAGTTTGATACAAGTCACGTAAGGTTATACTAAGTCCAGTTTAAAACATATAGAATCCATTATTTCCTTTTATTCTTGATGCCATGCTTGTCGGCGATCTGTATGTTCATCTTTCCATGTTTTAAGTAAATACTATTGCCAAATTATATGCAGTCTGAAATGGGGTAAGCATATTTATAAAGAATGGCTTCCTAGTCGGAATTCTTAGGGTCTGATATCATGTGACCAGCTGTTCATTGACCATGAGTTTGTCTTAGCATGGAAAATGGAAACTATAATGATAACCATGAACTAATGATCGTATCCGAATTTACTCCTATTCTTTTTATACATCATGCAGAAATGTAAATAATATCATGAAGACCAAACACCGAGAAAATCACGAGCAAGGATGCCATTAATGGTGATGAGGTGAAGATAACTTGCAAGAATCAAGATTGAAATCAGATAACTAAGTAACAAACATATATAATAGCTCATGCATGTCCTAATGATGAAACTAGTTGTCAAGTTGAGTGGTAGAGATCGGGTTCACGAACCCAACTTTGAAATCCTTGGCCAGGGTAGATACACGTAAATGTGTCGAACATGAGATCTTTTTGTTTGTCCATATGCTTCAGTTATTCAGGAATAACTGATGGGACACTCAAACCACCAAATTACTCAAATGGTTGGACCTAAGAACATCCCAAGCCCAATCCTAAGGTAGAGAGGGTCGTTCTATTAAGTTAGGATGTGTGGGGATAAGTATGGTCCGTGGTTGGGAGGTTAAGCCTATGTCCATGCTTCTCCTCTCACGAATGTCGAGGCTTGAACAACAAGACAAAGGGAATTCTCCATCATATCTATATGTTCTCTTGCACTTTACCTTTGGAATCATGGAAGCATAAATAGATAGTGTAGAATATATGCAAGAATATATTAAATGTTTAAAATGGTACTTGCTACTTTATTTGTCAAATGAATATGTTAGATTGATTTAAATGGTATCATGTATTTCCTTTACAATCATTGAATTTAAAATGTAATTTGATTAGGTAGCAATTACTACTTTCTAGTTATAATTAGTTAAAGAAAATCATTGTCATATAAATCGGATTTGTTGATGGTTAAATACTGATTTAAATTGGTCAGGAAAATTCGTATGTTACATCATGGCTGCCTAGCATTTTCTTTTAACATGAAATGAGGTGATACGATAAGTAGGTCAATTCATGAAATAACTTTTACAAATATAGAAGCATCATCCCTTCCTTCATAATTTCTCAAACAACTTCCATTGCAATATTTGCAAATCATCAACATGTTTTGTGTGTTCTGTTTGCATCCACCTACTAAACTAGGGGCCTTGCCCTCTCCTTGGACAAGCACACTAGAGTAATCCCACCTCATTTTCTTTCCATATTTGGCGTAGACCAAAGAAAGCAATCTCTTTTGAAGGACTTCATCTCTAGTTTTTTTGTTATAGATTCTGTTCCAAGATTGTTGTCCTCAATTTTGACATCGAATAAATGAGGTAGCCCTACACAATTTTCTCATAGTCGTAGCTGTTACCTCTAAGCTTTGATGTCCTGACTAATGTGTCATAAAAGTAATTTGTCATCCCTTGAATTGACTTGAGTTTCACATCTTTTAAATATTGTTTTTGATAGTCTCTATCATGTAAATCATCTTAATGCTTGTCATGATGGGGTTTTCTTCTCTGACTACAAGCACTCTATTTTTGGCAACCGTAAAGTCCTTTCTTTGTTTTTTTTGTTCTTTTGTTTAGTTTTTTATCTTGTTTTTCCCCTAGGCTTATAGCCCTTGTAATTATGCTCATTTTGAGCTATCTTAGGCCTCAAATGTTGTTTTCTACTACAAATGTAGTTTTCTACCTAAAGTTATTAAGGTTTAAGCATGTTGTGGTGGCCTTTTTTGTCCTAATTGCACATTTTATTAAAAAACCTTTAAAAGTAGGCTTTTAATTCATAAATGCACAAAATAAAAATGTCATTTATATGTAAAGTGACTTGGAAACCCCATTTTCAAATTTCACATGAATTTGAGAAGATTTGAATATAGTTTTTAAAGTCCTAATGCAAAGGTGGGCTTTTCTTGTCCAACTGCAATTACATTAATTAACATTATAGTTACATATTAATATAATCACATGAGACACTTCAAATGCAATTAAACTGGGGTTTTTATTTAGCACTATATGTCTTCATAAGGCAAATCAATTTTAAAACTCCATTATCAATAGATTCTAAGCCCCAAATGCATAACGGTAGGCTTTTTTAATGCAAATATATATTTTAAGTTATAAACATATAACTTAACATGTGTAAGTGGGGTTTTTAGATGCATTTGCATATAGGAAACCCATTATTACAAACCTTTTTCACTTAAAGGATTTATAGTGGAAAATTTTAACCCACAGACATGAGCTTTTTCTCCCAAAAAGCATGTTAATTATTGTTTGAACTTATGTTTTGCTTTTTAAAGCACACGGGTGCCTATTTTTAGATAAAAAGCACATGTTTTGAGCTCCAAAAAGCCCATTAGTGACCATTATAACATGCTTTGAGAATTTGAAGAGCAAATGCATACATTTTTTAGCTCCAAAAGCCCATTACTTGCTTGTGTGCATTTCTTACTTGAAAGACCAAAAGTATCGATATTTTGCCCAAAAGTATATGCAAATGTTTCCAAAAAATATGTCTAGACTCTTTTTTGCTTGCGTTTTGGTAAGGGTGGCAACTTTGGAAGGCATTACACATTGTTTGTCATGTGTAAATTACATAAAAGGCTGCATTTCTCTCCAAAATCCTCAAGGACAACAATTTTGAAGGTGAAAGCACATGCTTTGGTGCGTGAAAAACACATTTTTGCTTCCCTTTTACATGTGTTTTGCCTCTTTTTCCCTAGGCAGTGATTTTCCAAGCAATTACACATTGATTTGTAAATGAAAAACATCAAACAAAACCCGTTCTAGGGTGCATTTTGGTCAAAATGGCCCTTTAAGAGCAGATTCTTGCATACAATCCCAACATTTTGAATTCCAGGTGGATTCTATGGCAAGAAATCTTGTTTCTAGCTTGTTTGTCTTCCATTACAAGATGCATTTGAAGCTCTAGGCGCTGTTTTTGGTTGCCATTACATATGCATTTGATTTGGTCAATATGATTGCTATGCTTGTACATTTTAATCCTCTATCATTTAACACTTGGAAAGCAATGAATCTTGACTCAAAATGCATTCATTTCAAGAGGATTAAGTCAAGATTCAGAGCCTATATCCTCTTTGTTGCAATCTTTTCTAAATCTGGAAATCTCTTGGATTTGCTTCACATTTTACTCAAAGATTTTAAGAGACCCTTTCTCTTGTTTTTGTTGAAGAGGTGAGATTTCTTGTGTTTATCTTAGGGTTTTTTTTTTGTATATATTTTGTTCTTGTTAATAGTTGCCAATCAATGATTTCCTTTTGCGATTTGCATATGTTTTGGTTTATAACTTTATATATTGTCACTTCTATCTTTTGTCTTTATTTCTCTGTCTCTTTTATCTTTTGTCTTTATTTCTCAAAGTTGCATATGCAAATACTTCATCTTGCTTGCATATGCAATTGGGATTAAAAATCTCATTCTATGATTAGAATACAACAGAAAACAAAAGTTTATTGTACACCATGCAAACATGTTTCAAAACTCCACTACCACACTTTCCAAGTTACACCTCCGCACTTACCCTACCACTGCTACGTGACTTAAACTTCATGAGGGTAGTCACTTGCTGGTTCACTTATGATGAAAATATAACTCTACATATAAGTAAATGCCATACCTTGCATCTTTCATGCATTCTTCACTCATAAGCCTATTGTTTGCATATGTAATCACCTTCTAAAATCCCATTTTTGGGTTTCCTCATCATATAAGTGCCCATTTGAAGCTCAATTCCATTCTCCTTTTCGTTGTTCCAAATTTTTCATCTATTCTCCTTGTAATATCCTCAACTGGTTATAACTTCATTGAACACCAATTTCTTCTCTAGTTCAGTTGTTTGACATTTCATCAAACACTTTGCAAGAAAGCTCTGATACCACTGTAATATCCTATGCAATTCTGATTTTATTTCCTAATTGCTAACTTGAGAATTCCGTCAAACACTTTGCACACACGAGATATATATAAATGCCAAACTTTAATTGATATGCTTGCAAAACTCCAAACAACCAACAACAAATGTTATTGTATTTTTTTTGAAACATAGAGCATTGACAATAAATGAGAAAACATGTATCTACATCAATAAGACATTAGGGCAACAAATTCTGATGTAAAACTCTGATATAAATCAGATTACAAATGATTTTGAAATTGTTGCACATGCCCTAAGATGATCAAATCTATCCTCCATGCAATGCAAAATGAAATGGATAGGACCCTGGAAACTGCTCAATAAAATATGGATTTTTACTGTAGTGAGTTCCTGTAGCAGCAACGACGCTGTAGCGAATTATTGTAGCAGATCACTATAGCAGCGATACTGTAGCGATGTTACTGTAGCAATAGCAATGTTACTGTAGAAGTGATACTGTAGCAAGTTACTGTAGCAATATCCAACTTATTCCTTCAATCTTACTCCACGAATTTGGCCCTAGGCCACAAATTTGACACAATGGAAAGACTGATTTGTCTTCTCCAACAACTGCAACCCCTTGAAGGATCTTTCACCAATATGCCCGAATAGAACACCTATATGATGTCCTTCCAATACGAAATTCACTGGGTATTTCACCAGCTCAAATAGAGGCACACAAAAGAATTTGTTCTCTAGTGGCAAATGTTGAAACCCTTGGATCCACAAAACTCATCAAATGTAAATGACAATAATCGGATGATAAGAAAAGAGCCTCTCATGCCCCCTTTATTCTTTCCTTGTGGGAGCTCACTTGCTTTTCTCCCCAATGTGGGATAAAAGATATTCTTATATTTTCACTTTATTATAATATTATAATATGAAATTATAATATTTTCACTTCATCATAATATTAGAATATGAAATTATGCCCCATCATAAAGTACCAATCCCCAATAAAACCCTCTAACAACCATAATAGCCTACGAGGATCACAATAATAGGCTAATCCTTGAAATTCTGATGCTAGCAAAAATGGGGACATTACAATCCTCCCTCCCCGAGATTGCTTGCCCTCAAACAATCCAGCAACATAATGAACTCCAACCTCCACCTAGATCCCAAATGAAGTAGTACGTGATACCCCTGTCAAGATTGAACCAATTGCATACCACTAACATCATCAGGACAAACAACATAACTTGCAGTATAGCACTCAAAACCTGTGCTAATGATGTAGGAGTTAGAATATCACCAAAAGAAAACCCCACAAGAAATATTTTCATCCTGGTCCCCACCCATATAATATATAATGGACTAGAATCCTGATCAACAATCCCTTGAAGAGACGTAGCTACAGGAGAACCATATGCACTCATGCCAACTATATCAAGAATAGGTGTAGCCATGTCAAAATCTATGGACACAGGAACATTACCAACTAGAGCAACACAAAACTGAATCATTATAGATGGTGAAAACTGAGCCCACCTCCACATGGGTGAGTGATCAACATCAACTTGAAACAGTGGATTGTCATAAGACAATGTTGCATCCATGTCGAACATAGGACTGTCCATGAAATGAACATCAACACTTTGTTGATCAATAGTATAACATGACTCTGTCACTACATCACTCACCTCGTCGACACTAACAAGTATACTATCACCAATGCACACATCCACAACTGCATGCATACTGCTAATCTCCTTGTTGGATGGCTCAACTGACATAGAAGTGGTCGCTGATATGACAATATCCTCGCATACTCCTACTCCTACTATTGCTACATCACCATCAAATACATGATCCAAGGACCTCATGCCAACAACTGCATTATTGGACTTAACATGAATTCTCATCACATTCCACCTCAGTTGTGCCCATCTCATGCAATGTCTCATAAGAAATGTCCCACAAATCAGAAGCAACAACTGTATCATCACATTTCGCTCTTCGAAAAAGCGATATCATGCTCTACTAAAATCTTGGATTCGCAATCAGTTGGGTCATCCATTTGTGATTTTGATTCATCTCATTCACTAGCACATCCAACTGTTTCACAATACCCTGTATCTCAGAATCTCCATCCCTTAGCGGAGAAGTACACCCTCTATGAGTATAATGAATACCAAACCTCCTCACCATCCATAACGCTAAAAACCAAGTCCTCTACATCTAGGTCAAAAGAAAAGTGATGAGCACTTCTCACAGTGTAATGTCGATAAAAACTCTCAATCTCTATCAAGGGCTCATCACCATCAGATTGGGAATCAGAAGATGACTCCAATCTCTAGCTCTAAACTATTGGTTGAGTAGGATCTTGGGCAACCCTCCCAGCAAATCCAACCACAAAATCCCTATTGGGAAGCATTGTAGCCAAGATCTCTACAATCTTCCTCACCAATCGTCATATAGCACGAGAGCCCCGAATGAGAGTACCCTCAGATATATTGTATGAAACCTCCTGCGAATCCGAGCTCTCAAGAAAATACTCAATGAATGACTCAATACAATAAAAATTATATATGGAAGCATCAATCTACTCCCCCGCAATCCACAACTGATCCCTCTGAAAATGTGACAATGCCAACTATCCAATGCTACTAGTTGTATGAAAAGAAGAAATAGATTCACTTCTAGTTGAAGGAAGCAAATCACCATGAGAGCTCGCTCATCTCCACTGATGCTCTCACCTCCTCTATACATACTACACTCATATCTTGGACAAATGTGTTCGCCACATCATTATGTCCCTCGTCCTCAACTCCACAATACTCAATGAATGACTCAATACAGTAGAAATTATATGTGGAAGCATCAATCTACTCCCCCGCAATCCACAACTGATCCCTCTGAAAATGTGACAATGCCAACTGTCTAATGCTACTAGTTGTATGAAAAGAAGAAATAGATTCACTTCTAGTTGAAGGAAGCAAATCACCATGAGTGCTCGCTCGTCTCCACTGATGCTCTCACCTCCTCTATACATACTACACTCATATCTTGGACAAATGTGTTCGCCACATCATTATGTCCCTCGTCCCACTGTAAAAGCAAACTCACCAATAACCACAACATGTAACTGAACAAGGTCTGGGGCTAGTGTCGACTGTACCCATTCTACCTCCACAATAACCTCATCCAACTGTGATTGTGACTCCTAAAGAGCCAACTGAGTATACTAAAGGGAGTCCACAATCACGTCAAGCTCCCGAGTGAGCTCAGCCACCTCCTCCACTTTCCCTAACAATGTGTCATAGCAGGTGCTACCCCACTCCAAAAGGTAATCCCTATCAGCAACTAAGAGTAACTATGCTTCAATATCCTAACAACCTCTCAAAGTGCATGAACCTCTACTAGGGAAAGACTACTATCACCATGCTCATCTAACAAATGAGCACCCCAACCAGATGTAGCTAACATCTGATGAATAGAATCATAATGATCAAGAGATGAAGAAATGTCACTATCACTCACCTTCAATTGATAAGTTAGATGATGCCTATGTAATCCATGACTCCTATGCAAGCTCTCTGTCTCACTAACTGCACTAAGATAAGAAACTGAATCAGAATTCTCCAGCACAAGATCGCTCATTTGTTTTCTATCTTCCTCACACAATTCTACATTCGACATACAACTATCATGTACCTCAACCAACTCCTCATCTGAAGAGATGGAAGACCTCGCCGTATTAATCTCCTCGCATGTCTCACCTTCCATCTCAATAGTAAGATCCTGTAAGCATCAATCTTGGGACCCATCCAAAACCTCCTAGGAGTCATCACCCAATATCTGACAAGGGGTGTTATACTCAGTACATCTCATAGAATCATCAAATGAATCATCAGATGTGTCCATACTATCTGCATCAACATCTCCTGAAAAGACTGAACTGCGAACTCTTGACTCTGCACACATGACTCAACGTCAAGCTGTGAATCAGTAATACTAGAGCATAAACCCACATCTACTGACTCCGCTGAAACACCCAAATCACCAACATCACAGCTGGGTGACTTTATATGTGCCTCGGTCCCACCTGAGAAATCAACTACCTCCTAAATCGGAGCAACTCTACGATAGCTAACATATAACTCTCCAATAAAAACTCCCTCCTCGGGAGAGTCTGAATAGTTAGAGACAACTACATCATCAATTGCATCTGAACTAATCGTAGCGACTACTCTAGGAGCCTCAACCTACTAAAGTTTAGCGTTGCCATCCACCAAGGGCACTAACACATCTATATGTCCCTGTGAAATAAGTCCATTATCAACACTGTGGATAGGACTAGCCAGTGTCGTACTCAATACAAGTACATTTGCATCATGGGCACATGTCAGGGAAAACTCAAGCTTCCTTCCTTGCAACCTCGATCTTGGTCTTCTAAAGGCTGAAACCATATATCTCACGGCCCTCTCAACAGTCTCTGGGTCCAACAAGCTCTTTGCCAACCTCTGTTGATGAATCTTAAGTTTCTCCATACTTTCTTGCAAAGCATTCATTTTCGTGCTAACTTCGTCATTATTCCATTGACTTCTAGAACTGCGAGTCCCCATATACCTATCCATTGCTAAAAAATGTTAGTGTTGCTCCCTCCACATGTAACAACAAATATGAAAATAAAATAACTTTCCCACCCCATAGGATGCCAGAAAACAACTCTAATACCATTGTAATATCCTCAACCGGTTATAACTTCGTCAAACACCAATCTCTTCTCTAGTTCAGTTCTTTGACATTTCGTCAAACACTTTGCAAGCAAGCTATGATACCACTGTAATAACTCCAACCGGTTATAACTTCAACAAATGCCAAATTCTTTAATAATTTAGTCATTTGCCATTTCATCAAACACTTTGCAAGCAAAGCTCTGATACCACTATAATATTCCATACAATTTTTATTTTTATTTCCCAATTGCTAACTTGAGAATTTCATCAAACACTTTGCACACAAGGGATATATATAAATGCCAAACTTTAATTGATACACTTGCAAAACTCCAAACAACCAACAACAAATGTTATTGTATTTTTTTTGAAACATTGAGCATTGAAAATAAATGAGAAAATATGCATCTATATCAATAAGACATTAGGGCAACAAATTCTGATATAAATCAGATTACAAATGATTTCTAAATTGTTACACATGCCATAAGATATTCAAATCTATCTTCCATGCAATGCAAAATGAAATGGATAGGAACCTAGAAACTGCTTAAGAAAATCTGGATTTTTGTTGTAGTGAGTTCCTGTAGCAGCAATGACACTGTAGCGAATTACTATAGCAGCGATACTGTAGCAATGTTACTGCAGCAATGTTAGTGTAGTAAGTTATTGTAGCAGCATTATTGTAGCAGCGTTATTGTAGTAGTGATACTATAGCAATATCCAACTTATTCCTTCAATCTTACTCCACAAATCTGGCCCTAGGCCACAAATTTGACACAATGAAAACACTGATTTGTCTTCTCGAACAACTGCAACCCCTTGAAGGATCTTCACCAATATGCTTGAATAGAACACCTGTATGATGTCCTCCCAATACCAAATTTACTAGGTATTTCACTAGCTCAAATGGAGGCACACAAAAGAACTCCATTCTCTAGTGGCAAATGTTGAAACCCTTGGATCCACAACTCATCAAATGTAAATGACAATAATCGGATGATAAGAAAAGAGCCTCTCATGCCCCCTTTATTATTTCCTTGTAGGAGCTCACTTACTTTTCTCCCCAATGTTGGATAAAAGATATTCATATATTTTCACTTTATTATAATATTATAATATGAAATTATAATATTTTCACTTTATTATAATATTATAATATGAAATTATGCCCCATCATAAAGTGTCAATCCCCAATAAAACCCTCTAACCATTGTATTAGCCTATGAGGATCACAATAATAGGCTAATACCTGAAATTCTGATGTTGACAAAAATGGGGACATTACACTCCTCGACCATAACATTCGAGAACTTATAGGTGTGCATAAAAAAAAGTGTGCAATGGATCCATCCCATGAAGATGTTCTTACCTTTTGGACTTTTCAATTAACAATTAAATGCTCATATGTTTGCTATGTTAGAAGAGATTGTACCAAGTAAAGCTAAAGAAAAGAAAATGATGAAGTATGAATGTGATCAATAACACAACTCCATTTCTCCTTCATAGGTTACCTCATACTGTGAAGACATCAAGGACAAAGATATTTCACACATGGAAATCGATAATTTCCTCAAAAAAGTGAATGTTGTAGTGACAAAGGGCAAAGCAGCATACACTTGGTTTCCACTTTCCCCTTCGCAGCCCTTGAACCAAAGTTTATGTTTGATTGTACTAGGAACTTTGATTCTCTATTTGGAACCATTAGAGATCAAGACGGAAACGCTATCATTAGTCTAGACTCAAAGGTTATTGATAAAATGAGTTCCTCTTGCTCCATTGCTCACCAAGATTTCAAAGCAAAAGGCTTTGGACAGATGGAATAATGACATCGTGTACTGCATCAAATACATGAATGATAGCTATTGGATCAACAAGAGGCCAAACCTTGTAGGATGGCAAAACAGGGTGAATTGCACAAATTTTAAAGAGGAGATCAATGATCTCGTTACATTGCTTAGCCACATTAGACGCCTTTAAGGGTCTAATACCTTTGAGCCTGGATGTATAAATAAATCTCTCTCATCGCCAAAACCAAAAAAAAAAGATCTTTTGGGGAAAGATGATTAGTGATGTCCTCTGTAAGTAGTTGTCCCAAGTCTCTACTACAAGGATATTCTTCATGAATTCCCACTTGGTATACATTGTTTTTGCCCTGGGTTATTTCTCAAGCCTATCTACCAAGGGAGATTGGATGTCGGTACTTGTATGGGAGTACTATGATCAACTACCTTTAAGGGTCATTCAGATGCATTGTAGGAGAGTACAAGATGCCTTCTATGGGAATTGCATGTGTCTATTTGATAAAGAACTCCCAAAGAAGTGGGTGTTGGATGAGGCGTGGATCAAGGTGAATGAATACGGTTGCCTATTTCTACAATTCCCTAATTCACATAAATGCAAGTTGGGTATTTCAAAGGCGAGACATGCCCATTCCCATGGTACCATAGTGAAAAAATCATTTTGATGGAGTTGGCAAGCTAGTTCATGGTAGTGCAAGCATATTAATCTACATTGCATAAGTCAGGGGTAGGGATTTCTTTGAGAAATCAAATAAAGATTGGTGGCCACTCTTTGGACCCCGTGCCCAAGGTGAAGAACGTGGAGTTTAAACTCCAAAGGATCATTTTGAAGAAGTTCATGCCAAGGAGTTTTTTGACTAGAGAGGCCTCAATGAACAAATGAGGAGGCACTTTGTACATGTCAATTGCCTTAAGGACATATGGATCAATTTACACACAAAGGTGGACCCGAAGGGTGGATTGTTGTTGGTTGAACATTAAGAAAATCATAGACTTCAACCTTGCAAAAATACTTGCTAGAGTTGATGTTTATATTCTTGATCAAGACTACACAAAGCATCATGTGGAGGACTTACTCATTTTACTTCAAACATGGTCATCTAAGGAGAGTACATTGATCTAGGATTGTAATGTCCCCAGTTCCTCCATTTAGGAAATAGGAACATTATTCTCAAAACCTTAATAATATTCATCATTTCCTAGAGTTGCTATATATTTTCCATTATATTTTCTGATGTCCTTTTCATTTAAATTTGTTTTCCATTATATACCCATCCATTTTTAATCTCCAAAAGACATGACCGATCAAAATAATTATTAATATTAGTTTAATAATTGTTCAACTATAATTATATTTATAATTATTAATATTTATAATCATATTTTACCTTTAACATTATCTTATATCACCTTTTATTATAATCATCTTTTATTAAGATATTCCTTCTTGTTATTATTATAATATATTTAATAATAATATTATTACATCCTTTATTAAAATATTCCTTCTTGGCTACTATCATATTATAATATTATTATCAACATAATTATTATAATATTATGTTCTCTTTTAAGATTATAAAATTAATTATTTCTTTGACTCATATTTATTGAATTTTATTAGAAAAATAGGGGACATGACAGTCCACCCTTCCCAAAATTGCTTATCCTCAAGCAATTCATTATTCTCTGCTCGCAATTTGATCGATGCAACCTGAAACAATAATTTCACTTTGATTAGAACGATAATATTACCAACAACTTACTAGAATAAATTTATAACTATAAACATGTCAGAGCTAGAAGAAAATAAAAAATTGAATACTAAATTAAAATACTCGAAACAATTCAATGACACTTATCTAGATGTGTGCAACATATTTGTACTCCCGATTGTATATTAACTTGATCCATGATGAGTGTTGATAATCTTTAGGAGAGACTTTATCTCATCCTAAGTCCTTGTGGATATTCCTTTAGGAGTATCCATCTCTATTTAATCCTTAGGAGAGACTTTATCTCGTCCTAGGCCTCTATGAGTATCCCTTTAGGATGTACTCATCTCTATGATCCTTGGGAGAGACTTTATCCCATCCCAGGCCTGTATGGATGTCCCTTTAGGAATATCCCTCTTTATTTAATCCTTAGGAGAGACTTTATCTCACCCTAAGGCCTCTAGGGATATCTGATTAATCACTTGGTAATGATCCCTCCTTTACCAAGGCCTTGTGAAATATGCATATGTTTAATCATTACAATATATATATATATATTGTCTCCTGCAGTTTCTCTCTAAAGAAACTTATAGTTTCTCTCCAAAGAAACTTGTAGTTTCTCTCTAAAGAAACTACTCTAAAGAAACTTATAGTTTCTCTCTAAAGAAACCTACCAAAGAATTTAGTCATATTGTATTCTGAGTTTCTCTCTAAAGAAACCAGATATTTCATAAGCTTTTGTACAAAACTCTCCATGTCTTAATTTGAATGTTTACTCTGGGTTTCTCTCTAAAGAAACTGAACATTCAAAGATTATCTTATTTCAATAGCTGGCAAGTAACATTTCTTTGGTAATGTCTACTGATTACCTTCATATGATTGTTCTTCTCATTTCCTTTTACTCATACTTCTCAAATCACCACTCATACTCTTATTTTTTTTCGTCTCATTTTTTATTTTTATTTTATTTTAAATTTCCACATTGATTGCATTGCATACCATTCTTGCATTAACTGGTCCCACACAATTTTCCTCGTCACCCAATAAATGTGACTACTCCCCACAATTGCAGGTTAGTGTATATATATATATTCCAATTCTTAACTATAATATCTCTATCCTCATCTTTTATCTTCAGCTCCTTATATATCCATGTGTCACAACTCTTGAATAGACAATATATCTACTCTTATTTTTATGTCCCCCTCTTTCTCTCTCTCTATATATATGTACTTTAGTTTTTGAGAAGATATAAGAGGTACTCCAGGATTTCCAAATCAAACATTGTATCCCGTATCAATCTACCCATGTAAGTTAGAGTAGTATTGTCGTATTAGCTTGTGTGTGTCCCAGATATAACTCCTTTATCAGATCGAATGCTCCAGGTATTATACAACTTATTAATTTGAATGGGCTTGTTGAATGGAGATGGCCATAGGAATTCAACGAATAATTCTATGCTCTGTGGTTTTATTTGAATAGAATAAACTCTATCTGATATATCTATATGTCTGACATAATTTTATCGCTGATTGGGATTCTTCTACCCAAACGCTAAGTCCTTATCTATGAATTATCTCTTCCAAGTTCATTGACGCCCGACTATGTTCACTAGTTTCTTTATGATTATTCATACTTACACAACTTGTAGTTATTGATATGATCTCGGTTAGAGGACTGGTATTCCCCACAATGCCATTGAATTAGGATGATACATTATCAATTTCTGGTTGTCTTCATCATCTTTAACATGTCTTCTCCTTTGTTCGTTGTTTGTGCTCCCTACCTTACTTCTTACGTGGCTTGTTTTTGTATTACTCTTATGTTGTATATATTATTTTTCATTCCTTCTTTTTTTTTTTTCGTGCTGGTTCCATTTCTATTGCCAACTTCTATAATGAGTAATCGAGAATATGGAAACCTCCACCACTGTGTATATCTATTTTTGAATAGGAACAGGTATGAATTTTCCGTATCATACTATGTGGTCCCTGTAGGTTGTCGTTGATATGGTTGACTATCAATGATGTTGCTATCTTTATATTTGTGCAAATTCGCCTTTCTTAACTCCTTCAAGCTAACAGGATACATTGCTCTGATACCACTATAATGTCCCCAGTTCCTCCATTTAGGAAATAGGAACATTATTTTCAAAACCTTCATAATATTCATCATTTCCCAGAGTTGCTATATATTCTCTATTATATTTTCTGATGTCCTTCCCATTTAAATTTGTTTTTCATTATATACCCATCCATTTTTAATCTCCAAAAGACATGACTAAAAAGAACAATTATTAATATCAGTTTAATAATTGTTCAACTATAATTATATTTATAATTTAGATTATATTTAGAATTATTAATATTTATAATCATATTTTACCTTTCACATTATCTTATATCACCTTTTATTATAATCATCTTTTATTAAGATATTCCTTCTTGTTATTATTATAATATTATTATAATATATTTAATAATAATATTGTTACATCCTTTATTAAAATATCCCTTCTAGTTATTATTATAATAATATTATAATATATTTAATAATATTATTATTATAATATTATTATAATATTATTATCAACATAATTATTATAATATTATGTTCTCTTTTAAGATTATAAAATTAATTATTTCTAACTCATTATTATTGAATTTTATTAGAAAAATAGGGGACATGACAGGGATTGTTTCCAATCTGTAGAGTGGGAATATCACTCAAGTTCATAGATACAGAATAGCACAATTGATATACACATATGTAAAACATAGAATGTACTAGTAATACCACAATACCAATAGGCAAGGAAATGATTTCTTTATTAATACCAGAAAAAAAACATGAGTACATTACCAATGTTCCGAATCAGTTAGTTGGAACCCAACCGACACATTTCCTCACCACCTAACTACCCAACCCGACTAGCTTTAACAAGTACTAAACATAACAAGTACTTTATTCCGACTACATCTATCCCCCCCAAAAAAAGAAGTTGTCTTCCAGACGATTTAAGAACATGAAACAAAAACAAGTTTAACTTCAATAAGAAGGATGGGAGGACATCCTTGTGCTTGGATCTGCTTTCTCTATCTTTCAAGGTTCCTCCATGGCCATTTTTTCTGCTTCCCATTGATGAGAGGTGGCAGCCATAACTTGCTAATGCTTTTGCTGCCCTTTGCCATCTCACTTATCTCTTCCTTTGCTTTCAATGCCATCTCCCTTATCACTTCTTCTTTAACTACTTGTATGTGCCACCTATACCAACCGTTCCTGTGATGTGACTGTTTCCAACTAACTTCCATGTGTTCTACTAGGAATGCTTGGTTTTTCCATACCTCTATCCGTCGTACTCCTACAAATTGCTACCATACCTCTATCTGTTGTACTCTTGCAGACTGCTGTCATACGGCTACCTCTACATGTCGTACGGAAGTACTCCTTATGCCCCCTCACCGTACGGAATTATTTCTTATGTCTCCTTGCTGTACGAGTGCCTGTACAAATGAAAACTGTTTCCTTTGCTGCCATACAAGTACGGAATGATGCTGAAATTGGTGCCACCATATGGGATGATGTTGTCGTACGAACTATTGCCTTGCAAAATGTAGCCGTACGAGGTGTTGTAGAATGTGCCTGCTGATCCGTACGCAAGGTTGCTTAGTTCTCACTGTCATGGTCAGTCTTATAAGTTCTCCTTTTTCCCTTCCTGATGTTCATACGGCTACTGTTCTAACCCTTCCTTTCAATGGTACGATCATCCGTACAAGTTCTTCACTCCTCTCTAAGGTTCGTACGGCTGCTGCTCCCCTTCCCTCCTGTTGTACGGTAGTGCATATGGCCACTTTAGCTTCCTCTTCCTGTCTTCCTCTGGTACTTCCGTCTCCCTCTCTAGCAATTGTAGGGATGTGTTTTAACTCCGGCTCTTTATATAGACTTAGTGTTTTTTTTTCTTTTTGGTCACTTTCACTTTTTATTTTGTCTTTTTTCCTCTTCTGTATTTATAAAATAGCTACCTACCACTTTATTCCGTCTTTCGTACGCCTTTAACTTAGACCCATTCACTAGGTCTCGAATAGGTTTGTTATCCAACGTAGATGACTTTATTGCCCCATTCTCTTTATAGTTCGTGTACTCCTCCGGGTACCTTCCTTCCAACTGAGAGTCTTGTATTTGTAACATATTACATTCTACGTGGAAAACTTCATACTCTCCCATTTGTCGGTGAAATAATCCATTAAGGGAATTTGTGTCGTCGTTTGAGCATTCCCCTAGTCGGAGCACCCCTTCCTCATCGAGTTCCATCCCTTCATAGTTTCTCCTTCAGATTCTGATGCCAAGTCCTAACTTACTGACTGATTCCTGAGATCTATGATGTACTTTCTTCCTTCAGCCTCAATAGATAGCATGTTTCTTTTCTAGTTCTGGGTAGCTTTTGCTACGACCAACCATCCCCTGCCTAATAAAGCATCGTATCCATTCTTTTCTAAAGGGATAACCATAAAATCAATAAAAAATTGTTGCGTACCAATGATGACTTTTTGTCCCATCAACATTCCTATACTCTTGATTCCATGTTGGTCTGCTCCTACTAGTTGAAATGTCAGAGGCCAAAGTGTAGGTTTCCCTAATTCCTTCCATGTTTCTTCTGATAAGACATTTACACTAGAACCTCCATCCACAATAGTATTTGAGAGTTTGCACCCTAGTATCTCCATCTCTACTATCGTTGGTGTTCTCCCCATCCCTATGGTGAACAATGTATTGTCTTCTGTGTGAACTTCTCCTTCTCTTTCTTTGAGGTTGTCTCTTTCGGTTTTGCCCCCTGTGTTAGTGCCACCTACAATTGGGGTAATGTTTCTAATAAATCTCCTATTTTTACTGGCATAGCAGTTTCCTGTACTTGCCTCACAATATTTGTTATACCCCTACTAGAAGTAGGTTTTTTCAACGTTGTCTTTCCTCGCTCCTCCATGCTATCTTGAATGTCTTTCTTTGCTTCATGAAATCTTTTTGTGTCCGTACTAGCATCTAGGTAGGTTAATTGTCTAGCTTGCATCCTGGTGACTACAAGAATTTCATCTTCTACATCTTCAATGTCTAACATATATACTCCCTTCTGTCTCGAACAATTTACATCTTCATGATTGCTTGGCCCACACCATTTACAGAGCATCCCTTCATTTTGTCCTCCACTTTGGCAATCACGTGCAAAGTGTCCCCATCCATTGCATCTCCTACACTGAATCATTGGTCTCCCTTTGGAATCATACTGAAGTAGACATTGGGGTGTGTTGTTATTGTTGTTGTCATTGCTATTATTGTTACTTCCTCTTTTGTTGTTTCTGTATCCTCCTAGTGAGGCTTCTATATTTATATTCTTCTGAGGAGTGGAGGGTGGTGTGGATTGTTCCCCTTGGGTCAAAAATACTTGAGCGCTCTGAGTTTTTAAATTGTAAGGACAATCTTTAATTGTGTGCCCTATTACCTGACAAATCTCGCAAAATGCTTTCTTTAGGCAAGATCCTTTTGTATGGCCTTCCTTTTCACAATCAGTACACCAAAGTTCTCTCCCTTCTTTCTTTTCTTCTTTACTCCCTGCCACTTCATCAATCGTCTCAGATCTTTTCTTAAGGCTTGAATAGTTTTGGATTCTTCTTCGCTCTCTTCCAAACTTCATTGGAGCTTCCATGCCTTGTCGCCTTGGAGGTTTTACTCTCACTTTCTATGTCCATGGCATGAGTACACGCATCCCCAAAGGTTGATGGTGGAACTATCTTCATTTTTTTTGTAAGGGGCGATGTTAGTCCTTCAATGAACCATCGTTTCTTCAGTCCATCCGTCGGCTTGTTGTCTAGTTTCCCTTGAGCTCTTTTACTCGTCTAGTATAGGCTTTAACAGATCTAGTCCTCCCTTGTCTTGTGTTATAAATCTTTGTTACAATTTCATCATCGTCTCTCAGCAGTCTGAATTCCTCTTCAAAAGTTGTGTAGATACTATTCGAGGTGTTTTTCTCTGCTACGTCCACGTCAGTATACCAATCAATGGCAATACCCCTTAGTGTGGCCAGAAAAGCTTTTAACCATTCTGCTGCGTCATTTTGTCCATTCACTTGCCATGTTGTTATACATGTTTTACAGTGGCGAGAAGGGTCCTTCGAGCCGTCCCCTATGAACCTTGGTAATTTTTGTTTGTTTATTGCCATTATGTGAACCACTCCCGATAAAACACCTCCCAATGCAACACTACTTCCCGATGGAACACTTCCTCCCATTGGAACGCTTCCTCCTGATGGAACACTCCCTCTCGACTGGAAGTTCATTCTCGAGGAGGAACTACAGAAAGTATCCCCTTCTTCTTGACTTTTCTCTTGTCAGAAGTCTCTTCCTACCGGTGTCTCTAGATTTTTATATCCCAACTTCCTTGTTGGTGTCTCTGAGATGACCAAATTTGCTATACCTTCAATTGTATGCTCGATCAGCCCCTCTTGGATTCTCGTGGAATCCCCTTGTCCTCCCTTCAAATTGCGACCTCTCTCTTGCTGCTACTGGAGACGTAGTACCCTCAAGGCGACTTCTTCCTCAGTTTCTTCTCCTTGCACCCACCTGGGATATATATTTGGAATCAGAGGCATGAATTAATTTTATTGTCTTTCTCTTTTACTTGTAGCAAATTGCTTGCTAACAGGCAAGGAATCTCTTCCAAGAGATCGTACACGACTAGTGGCACTGGAAGTTCGTACCTTAGGGACCATTCTCTCGAGCTTCCCTTCGTACATACTGATCGACCGCGACTTCCCAAGCCAACACCAGATCATGTCTCAACTAATCTTCCCTGGTTATTTCCTCCTCTTCCTGTCACTATTTGTTACTTGGTACCAAGGCCCTTCCCATTACTCCATACTACCAACCTCTAGGTTTGAACTTAGGCAATAGTGCCAAAAATGTAGAGTGGGAATACCACTCAAGTTCACAAATACAAAATAACACAATTGATATACACATACGTAAAACATAGAATGTACCAGTAATACCACAATACCAGTAGGCAAGGAAATGATTCTTTATTAATACCAGAAAAACAACGTGAGTACATTACCAATGTTCCAAATATTTATAGACGAATAAGTTAGTTGGAACCCAACCGATGCATTTCCTCACCACCTAACTACCCAACCCGACTAGCTTTAACAAGTACTAAACATAACAAGTACTTTCTTCCAACTACACAATCCATCCTTGCTAATACCAACATCAAGTTGAATAGAAGGGGCCTTAAATGCATTAGAATCAAACCAGGGAAGGACTTTGACTATGCTGGTTTGATTGGTTTGAGGTCTGAAATTAAGGGGAAAGGTAAGGATGACAATTCTACCTCAGCCTTAGTGCATCCAGTTGTATCCATTTCAAAGCTTACCATCAAAAGAGGTAAGGCAATGGGGAGGGTACTTGAGGTAAAGACGGTGGAACATCAAAAGCTCTAGATTGATTCTAGTGATGATGACTTGCAACCACAACGAAAGAAATCTATTGTCATATCCCCATTTTAAGATAGAATTTTAATTAGATAATACGATGTTATTAAATAAATAATGATAATAAAGTTTTATTAAAACTAATACTAAAATATAAAAATAGGAAATAATAAATAATTATAACTCTATTATCAATTAAATGATATTTAGTATGATATTTTAAATAATTTAAAAATAATAAAATTTCAATGAGTAAAAAAGGAAATTAAATTAAATACAAGAGAGAATACTGTAGAAAGTATGTTAACTTTCTAAATAGAAATTAATAATAAATAATAATAAACACAAATGAGTAAGTAAATAAATAACATAACATAGAATAATATAAATTAACTAAATCTAATGAAAAGTCGAGAGATGTTTAACAAATAGACATGACTCCTTAAAATTAAGATATAAAAGGGAGGAGAGTGTATTTTAGATAGAGGGAAAAAGAAGAGAAGATAAGAGTTCGAAAAGGAGAAATGGAAGACGAAAGTAATATGAAGAAAATAAGGAAGTGACTTCTAAAAGGGTATCAATGATATTAAAAGGATGTGAACCTTCGAAAGGGCCATAATTATGAATAGTTGTGATTCTTAAAGAATATTGTGATTATAAAGTATTGAAACTTTTCCAAAGGATTTTAGTTATGAAGTGTTGTAACTTTTTTAAAGGATTATAACTATGAAGTGTTCTGACTTTTCAAAGGATTTGTATTATGAAAGATTCTAACTTGGAAAAGAAGAAACAAAGTAGTATATTTCATCATTTCCTTGTAATTAGAAAAGGAAGAATTTTGGAAAGTAAATCTAGAGTTGAGATAATCTAGAAGGAATAATTCATTGAAGGGCCAACTAAGGATAGAGCCACATGGACCAAGAAAAGATGAAGATAAGAAAGGTATGTTTATGGATTATATTTGTTTGATTATATTTATGAATTTATTCATATTAATGAATCATACTTGTGGATAATATTGTGTTAGCTCACGAGTTAACACCATGCAGATTAATGAGACTCAAAGCATGGGGTATGCAAGATGTTAAGATCTCCATCTAACCACCATGGTCGAGAATCAATGGATAATCTCCATGTGCCAAAATATTTTGATGATGTCAACATATGCATATGTGTTTGGCCTTGGATAGAGGATGTCCCATCCAAGAAGAATCTTAAGGGGTGCGCTCCTAGGAAGACAATGAGGTAGCTATGAGCTAGGAAGCCCGATCTAGAGAGGTCCTTAAGATTGGAGTTAAATTAGAGGGTAAAATAACATAGTTTTTTTATTGTTGTGATTCTAACCATTATTTTTTAGGTATTATTTGTCCCAAACTAGCCCTAATAGTGGGGCCATTACATCTATTCCTATGGCCACTCCCCTTATAGACACGTCAATTGTCATTGCACTTCTTGACTCTACATCTATATCAAATCAGTCACCTGATTCACCATTGGATACAGTCACGGATGCATTCATCGCAGAGAAGACACCTCTTCTTGAGAATTCAATACTAATAAGACAAGCCTTGCCTATCTCATTAGCCACTCTTGCGATCCTATCAAGACCATTATCAAAGTTTTGAGAGTGTTTGACGCATACTCCATGACTATGCCCCTTATGACAATTTCATCCATGGCAATGATAAATACCACTTCAACACAATTTTAGCAATTCATGGCTAAAGTTACCCACAACACTCCCACTCCAATCACTATTTAGATGGAGCTCCACCTATTGTGACCATGGTTGCACAAGTTGAGACAGTATCCACATTGGCTACTACATCTGTGATAAGATCCTCTTATTTTTCTCTACCTCCTTGACTCATTGCAATCACTCGAAAGAGGAAGAAACATGAAATTCCATCTAAGGCTAATAATTTTAGGAAAGTTGCAAGGACCAAAGCCCCCAAAAGAAAAAAGTTAGAAATGATTTCAAGGGTTGTGGTTCACAATGACGAAATCAAGTATGTGGAGGTAGTTGAGCCTCTTGTTGAGAAGCTTACGAAAGAAATGCAATCCATGGATTACAAGTTTAGCGAAGTTGAGACTAGTAAACAAACATGTTTGAATTGCCAACAAGATGCACAAGATGAAATCAGCATGCTCAAACAGAAAAATTGATAAATTGTGGGACAAGAAGAACAAATTGAAAGAAGACATAGCACGTGTTACATCCCAATTTTTGACCAATTTAAAATGTTCATATAGCTGTTGAGGTTTCACGTGAAGTTAGTTGGCAATTGAAATTTGTTATAATTATGTGAAATGGTAAGAGGGTTAATCGTTATAATTTCATATGAAGATGACACGCTAGTTAACCGTTATGATGATATTTTAAAGCTATTTTGGATGGTTATTTATCATAAATTCATAAGAATTGAAAATGCGGTAAGCCGTTATGATCATTTATGAATAATAACTTGTTATGGTAATATGATTTAACTATGGAGAATTTCCTTGTAGGGAGCACGTCAAAGGGGTGGAAGCATTGTCAAAAAAGAATAGGGCACAGGGGCATCACCATCACTGGACAAATGGGTATGAATCTTGAATCACCATGGTTGAGGACCTAGCGACTTGTATAATAGGATACAATCATTGGACAGGCATGAGCTATCAGATAATCTTTAAAACGTTTTAACATTTTAACTTACTCAAAGTACATATCTTTAATGGTTTATGATTGGCATCCTCATCACTTTAATATAATACATATATATGTACATGCACGTAGACATAAAAATAAGGTGACACCATAGTATTAATTTATACAAGCTTATATCTATTAAAATACATATATCTAAATATGCATACACCTGGAGAAGATATGGAGATAAATAATCTTCTAAGTGATACACGTATTAGTTATGCATACCTTAGTAAGCACAACCTTAAATAAATATTAAATATGATGCCATCATAATAATATATGTGCAAATATATATATATATATAACTTTATAAATTATTCTTTTGAATAAGTAACCTTCGAGTTCTTTTCCATATTTATTTACTTCCTTAAAGAGGCAAGAATGTACAATTGGCATTTTCATTAGTGATTCAAGAAGACAATTCTTCTTCTTTTTTATAATTGCTCAGAGTCATGGCTTCTTGGAAGCCTCTATTTATTTTCAAATGCCTTCCTTTACATACAAGTCGGGAGAGCAAAAAAACCATAGGTTTTGCACATTACCTTTGCTTCATTTCTTCCGCATCATATTCTATTTACTGTGTTCTTGAGGATAGTCTAAGTCATAGTCCTACCCGGTTGAGCTCTCCATAGAGAGAGGTATTCTAGAGAGACGTCTGTACAAAAATCAAGACAAGCTTCATACTTAATTTGATCAAGTTACGTGGTCAATTTCTCCATCTTCATTGTTGTTGCATGCATTAAAATTGCAGATGTAATTCGATGCCTCATTTCTGACTGAATATTGATAAGTATATTCAATGAACCTGTCTATTCCTAATTTAGACTGAATCAAATGTATTTGTTTTGTCAAGACGCCTCTTGTCTTTAGTCGGATTTTCATGTTCAATCTATTTCCTTGTAAGCTCATAAGAAGTTCTCGGGTCATAGGAGTTACTTTATGACAGTAAAGAAAAATATATTATTCTTTTCACCAGCTGAAGTTCAACAAAGGAGTAGAATTACTCTAAGATTTAACACCTAGGACTCACTCGGCCAGATGGCCAAGATAGAGAGTGAAGAGGTGAGAGAAAGTCTGCAAGAACAAGAAACCAGAATCAGAAGAGATTCATTGTATTTGACACATTTTAAATGAAATATTAAATAGCTCGTGCATGACCAATTCATTCTCTGTTGTCAAGACGAGTGGTGTGATTAAGGACCACGATGCTAAGTGGCTAACAAGTTGTTCCATGTCTATTCCGGATAGAGAGGGTCTTTCTAGTTAGAGAAAGTGTGGAGATAAGTTAAAGGTTCATGGTTGGGAGGTTAAGCCCCTGACGATGTTTCCCCTCTCCACAAGATGTCAAAATGTGCATCAGACAAAGATAAGTTGAGCATTCAAACATTTATTAGTAACAAATATTTTACTTTTGTGATGTTTATTCAAGTAAGAAGATAAAATGGATTTGATATATATCATCGTTTCAGTTATTTTCCTTTATTGAAAGCAACTTTTCTCATCAATATAATTGGACATGGAATATATCTATATGCAAGAGATAGGTTTATCTAATGGATTGATATTCCAATCTTCTATTTATTTGAATAATGAATATGAGCGTATTTTCGTATCTGAATGTTATTGCCCTAATTGATACAGTAGTATGTGATGCCCTAAATGATCCAATGGTAATTGATGTCCTAATTGATACAATTGTATGTGATGCCCTAAATAATCCAATGGTAATTGATGCCCTAATTGATACAGTGGTGTGTGATGCTATAAATAATCCAATGGTAATAGATACCCTAATTGATACAGTGGTATGCGATGCCCTAAATGATCCAATGGCAATAGATGCCCTAATTGATACAGCGATATGTGATGCCCTAAATGATCCAATGGTATTGGATGCCCTAATTGATACAGTGATATTTGATGCCCTAGATGATATATTGGTATTATCATTATGATAAAGTAGCATAACTATTTGTTCCTTAAGAGGTATTTTATGAACTAACCTGGGTTTTGCAGAAGCATTCCTAGACGGTTTTTAGTTTTGAATTCTACAATATGTAGATTTCAAATTCCTTGGTCAATTCATTGATGTTATCTTCAATTGTTAGTTATGAGATTTCCGTTTAAGTGATTGTAACCGCTAACCTCATTCACATGAACATAACTGATATAACTGTCTTCCTATGAATATGAAGTAATAACTGTATTTCTTTGATATGCTAGTTGTTAGTTAAGACCTGGAAAAGGCGAATGTTACAGCACCACTACCGGATATCATAGAGAAACTGAAGGCTTCTTCTCTGTCATCTAATCCCATCTCTTCAAAGTGTGTGGTGAGTGGAAGAAAGGCGAAAATCGTGGATGATTGGTGCAGTCGCCTAGAGTCATAACACTAATACATTAGGGGTCAATTTGCGACGACAGGCAAATGTAATGTGTTTTTGGCTTTTTTTTTTTCAATTATAGCCCAACGACATCGCAATTGCGACGCTAACAAGATATAAGAGGGCAAAAAAAAAAAACATTGCTCATTTGTTATACAACATGAACCCGTTCCGCTACCAGACGCAATGTCGACGGATGGAGGCAAGGGCAAGTTTCAGGCGAGGTGGCTTTGGTTTTGAGGCGAGGCCATTTTTGGACTGAGGTGGCTTTGGTTTTGTTGGTGAAGGGGAGCAATGGAGCTGCTAAAGAAGCAGACAGAGTGGAAAGCCTCCCAGGCCAACCCCTCGTAGGTTTTGCTCAGTTTTGCTCCGTAGGTCTTGTATTATTTTGTGAGTATCCACACTTCCCTTGTTTCATCTTTTGGCTTCTTTAAATGCCCTAGCAATCGACTTAGATTTGTATTGATTCTTTTCAAACACTTATCTTAGGTCAGACATCTCTGGTCAATTTGTACCTCAATGTAGACTTGAAATTCTCTTGCAGCATTAGTGTTTAGTAGAATTGTTTTTTGGGTAGCATGGTGATGATAAGATGTCTAAAGATAAAGGTAAATATGTTATTTTTTGTGAACACTTAACAGAAATGGAACAATCAAGCTTTAGAAAATGAATAATATCAAGGAAGGGCTATTAAAGGCAATTTTCTATCACACTGCATCTCCATAAACTTATGTCAAAGGAAATCTCAAATGAGATCTACAAAATATTAGAGGAAAAAGCATCAATATAATGCCTAATTCACTAGATGATTAGGAATGTGATCTTTGCTATGCAGGATTAGAGTCTAGAGAGAACCACTTGTGAATTTTCAATTTAGCTGTCTATAGAATTGATTGTTCATATGGTTCCCTTAATATTGGAGAAACTATCCACTTTATTGTTCTCAGGAATAAAGAACATAATGCTGACATTACACATGAATACATAAACTAATATGCACTTTTAAGCATTGTTTCAATACAAAATACCACATTGATTTAGAAGAAACCAAGTTTCTCCATAAGGAAGAATATTATTGCAAGTGGAAATTAAGAGGTATTGTTGAAATTAATAGGCATTTGTATAATCCCAATAGAGACAAATGGTGAGGTTTAAGTGACTCCTAGCAACCTATTGTAAATGCTCACAAATAAAGTTCTACACATTCATTGGTTTCTTCTTCCTCCCAATTTATTGCAATCTCTTGGCTTTTTTTTATGTAATTTTTTTGTACTTATTAATGCACCTGACCTTAAAAACACTGTATCACACACTTGTTTTTTCTTGCAATGAACTCCGGCATCAGCAATGTTAAAGATTTTAGCTGTGATAGAAATCTTTATCTCTGATTTTTCTCTATGTATTGAAATTGAGATAATACCTATGGATTCTGTTTATAGTTGGATATTTGAGATAATATTATATGAAGTGACATGTGTCATGCATTTGGAAATATGAAGAGACTTGTATTTGGAAATTGAAGAGAACATTGGTTGTGATATGAAGAGTCTCTCAATTATATATATGTGATTGCTTTGTGTGTTGAGATAACATATCAAGTTGAAAGCATTGTACTTGAACATTTTTCTATCAATAAAAGATATATTTTCCTAGTGTAGTTGGGTCTTTCCCTTCAAGCCGAAGTGTTCTCCCAGAATAAATGTCTTGTGTCTTTTGTACCTTTTTTGTGTTCTTTGTTGCTGTTTATCCTTACTTCTGGGCAAAACATTAACAATCAAGGGGAATGAGGCAATTTGTACCAAGATTATTTGGGAATGGAGAGATTTATGGTCCAAGCGTGAATGGCTAATGAAGGTCTAATATAGCACACAATGTCTGAATCAACATTGGAATTAATTAGTCTTACAAAATGGTTGATATTAGTTCGCCATGTTGATTGTGTCCTAGGTATAGTTGGTTCTGGTATAAGTCTATAAAGATAATACATAAGATAAAGCAACTTAAGATGTGTCAAGCAACTGTTTTGTCAAGGGTCATAGTTATCCTTATTTAGGATTGCCATAAAATGATGAATAGAAAAACCCTTGATCTCTCCTTAGCAAATAAATCATATACCAATAATCTAAATGCATATCAATCCATTGAACAAAAGTCATCTTATGTAAACTAAACTTTTGTTTTGTTGCAAGATGTCCAAATAATTAATCGGATGCATATATGCAACAAATTGAATAAAAGATAATTGAGGTAAACTTTGAAAAAAGTAAATGAATGTAGAGCTCATAAGTATATTTCTAATTCAAGATAGCAAGCTTCCACAATCTGCATTGAGTTCTGTAGTATGTTTCTGGAATTTGATTGTGTAACATTATTTTTATAATTAACGTTTCAAATCATACACCATGATCCAATTTTTGGTTCATTGAACTCTTTCATCCTGATGATGGATCATGGAGTATGATTCAGATGGTAGAAAGCATGTTTCGGAGCTAGAGGTTGCTATCTCAGCAGTATGAGTAGCAAAGCAGCTAGGAGCCAAAAAACTTCATGTTGAGGGTGATTCACAAATCATTGTAAATGCAATAATAAAAGGGACGTGGCAGCTTAGCACTTGTAGAACTACATAGATCAAATTAATGCAGAATTAGCTTCTCTGGATGACTCCAAATTATCACATTTGAGAAGACAAGGCAATAAAGAGGTCAACACCATGTCCGATTGGACACTATCAACTTCATCCATTGTGATTATTTCTTTCCTTTCTTTTATTGGCCACCACCAACTTCATCCATTTAATGAGGTATGCAGGCAATGATAGTGATGTGATGGGAGTTCTTGGCGATCCTTGCTGGAAGTGCCATATAAGTACCATCAATTAGGTTGATAATGATTGAGAATGTTTGTCTTGTGTGCCCCCAGAATTGAATCCTCGATACAAGCTGGATTTGGTAACCACATTGTTGTTTGAGAGGCTTTTTGCAATTGGAGTGATGGAAATTGCTTTCACTCTCACTTGCACCAAGCAACAAAATTCTTATCATGGGAAGAGTAAGAAGACTAGGGTTGATAAAATGTTCAATTTTATGGACAATAAATTAATGGAGAGTGTTTTGCTTTTGCTAAGGGAGCTGTTCCACCAAGTTGAGAAACGTCACAAAACAAACAACGACATCTTTTGCTGAGGGAGCTGTTCCACCAAGTTGAGAAATGTCACAAAACAAACACCGACATCCATTCCAAGATCATGGTATGGGCTCTGCAGTTGGATGATCATGGTATGGGCTCTGCAGTTGGGTGGAATGGAGGAGCTTTTTGCAAAGTCCATTCCAAGAATTGGGGTAAATTTGGGTGAAAAGAAGAGTGGATTGCCGAGGATTAAGGCACCAAGTACATGCCGTTTTTGGTGGTTTGATGAAAGATTCAGAAATAAGAGGTTTATAGAGGCCAGAAAGGGATAGTTTACAATGAAAATGGCGGTAACGATCAAGTTCCTGGATGAAGACAAAGCGAGCTTTGTTTTTCACTTTGTGTCACATTTGCCGTATCATTCAACATCCCTGAACTCTCAAGAATCAGTCCTCATAAATTATTATGAGATTAATCTAGAATTTGAAGATTCTTGAATGTAAACAACTTTGGTGAGAGAATGTTTTACAACTCATTAAAAGACAAACTGAGAAATCGTAACTCTGCTAGTTCTCCAATCCAAATTGAGATACACCTCTGAATTTTGTTTTGCAAGTCAAATACTCGAAGTTTTGTGCAATTTGCAATAGGAGGAATAATAGCTTGCAATTTTTTCTTTACTCAGATTTAGTGTCTCAAGTAGAGGAAGATTCCCTAACTCTTCTAGTACCCCACCTTTGAAATAATTTTGAGTCAAATTCAAAATTCTCAATTGAGAACATCTGACCAGATTTGTAGGAGTGACATCACTTAGTGCATTCTTTGAAAAGTCTACAAATACTAAAATATTATTGGCAAGACATATAGGTAGCGGAATAGAGCCAGTTAACAAGACAGTTGCAAATTTCGCGTCACTGGAAATATATTGAAGAGCCTCCATGTTTTACTTGTTGTAATCTTTGTAATATATTGCTACAGATTGCTAACCAAAGCTCCAAAACAATTTTCAGCAGAAAGAATATCCACAAACAACATTAATCATATTTAATTCAGTACAAATAAGCTCTTATGTTTGCACTCTTGAAATGCAAACTGTTAAGAAGATTCTATCAAGAATATGTATCTAGGGCAATTGAAATGTATTTTGAAATTCTCACATACATTCTACTCATTATCAAAATTATGCAAGAACTATATATTTTATTGTGTAGATCCACCAAATATTGGTCACCTTTCAAAGTGATAAGAAGTTGCTTCTTGAATAAAATCTGATTGCGCAAAATTATCTTGATTGTTAACAAAATGTTATATCTTTAATATTCAATTGCAAGCATTTAGGGAAAACTGGAATCAAATGCAAATCTGAACAGTTAATTTTGAGAAATTTGGTCAATAAAATAAAGGAGACGAAGAATCAGTTCAACCCATATAACAACTACCTCGTGGGACTTCTAACTATATGTAAGAAGTTAAATATAAAAATTCAAATACATCAGGACCAACATAAAACCTTCATGAATTCAGCATTCAAAAAGATATTGGATAAAACTATCCATCAAAGTAAAACACTTGTACCTTGATTTTAGGTGAAAGCACAACATTGCAATCATGCTGGCAAATCCAACTCCAAAACACAACCCCACTAACACTGCCCACCATCGATCCATCTCGTCTGCATCTCCATCTGCATCTGTCACTGCTGTGCTGTTCCTTTGTGTTTGGCCACCTATTTCACCCCCACCAGATCTCATTGCTCCATTTTCAATATGCCCTATGGATGTCCCTATCTAACTATATATCTTTTAATTGCATATAATAACTAATTTATGTGCTTTTTCATGACTATGTTTGACTCATATAATTGTGATCTCTCTAGCACTATGATGTCGTTTAATATGTCTTGCTAAAGCTTGTAAATTTTGTTCCTTTTGCCATGTCATGTAATATGTCTTGCCTTGTCGCTTATATGTTTTGAAATTGCTGTTAGGCCTTGTAGCTTGTATAATTTGATTGTTGGAGAGCTTCTACAGCTAAGCAAGAAGGTCGTTGCACGAGTTATAGCCGTGCGCTCAGGTATGAAAATTGTATATTTTTTAATCTAATGTATATTTTAACTAGACTTTTAGCTTATATGTTTTGAAATTGCTTTTAGTGGCTTGATGTTGTAAGGTCTCTTGAAATAAGACCTTCAGGCGGTTGGTAAAAGTTTTACAAATACTCTTATCCACAAATTTGCCTAGAGCAATTGACTGAATGTTATAAAAGGTGATTGGGTTAAATGTCTTAGGAATAAAGTCAAAGAAAGTATTTTTAAAATATTAAAGTATTTAGCTAGGTCTAAGAAGATTTGTGTATTTTTGACAGTTTTGCTTAGTTTGTGAAAGTTGTAGATCGAAGTTTTCATAGCCCGATTTTTGCTTCCTGCGAAGAACGATCATGTTAAATAATATAAGTGAAGAACAAAATAGGGAGACAATCACTAGATTGTGGTCTAACTTGAAAAGAAAAGGTGATGAAAAATGTTATTGTCCTTGCAAAATTTGTAAGGGCTTAAACCGTAGAAGACTGCTAATCAAAACAGTTAAGAGACATTGTAGGGAGAATGGTCACATTGAGGGGGGCATGACTATCATCCACTGGTAAGTTGTTCATTATATCATTTTAACAATTTATATACATATGAAATCACTTGATGATGAGTTGATTATCATGGTTTATTTATGTTAATCAATTTTATATACGTTGATCTCCCCAGGGAAGTACATGATATGAACCACAACAATCCGAAGAATATGATTTTCGAAGTGGAAGAACATGGAGGTGCGAATGTTGAAGGTGAAGATAATGATCCCATGGAAGATGACGATCATGTGCCAAAAAACACAATTGAAGATGATGGTATAAATACATTGATCCATGACACATTTAGTCCAAGCGTATCTGATCATGATGATGATGATAGCCTCGATGTACCTCTACTTGAGAAGGCATATGAGCCCCTATACAAAGACTCCCAAACAACTCTTCTCTCTGTTGTATTGTTGTTGTTGAACTTCAAGGTTATGAATGGTTTATCCAACATAACAATGTCACGTATGTTAAGGTATGTCATATATGTCTTTATAGTTAACAAAGGGTGAATAATATACCACTAATATTGTTTATATTAACAACTTATATTTTTTGCTGTAGATTGATAAGCGAGTTTCTATTACCATTATCAAATATTCTACCTCGCTCATATCGAGAATTATCTGTTGTTATGAAAAATATTGGAATGGAGTATGAAGCAATACATGCTTGTCCCAATGATCATATTATATATTATAAAGAACATGAATTTGCAACACAATGCCCTGTATGTCATTCGAGTAGATATCGAATAGATCGACTAACAAAAAAGGTGCCTCAAAAGGTTCTTCGTTACATCCCCGTTATTCCACGGATGCGACAATTATTCAGGTGTAGTAGCTTGGCTCAATTTATGGATTATCATGCACGCAATAGAAGTCAAGATGACATTATTCGAATCCCTGCGGATGGTTCAGCATTTATGCACATAGAGGAAAAGTGGCAACACTTCAAAGAAGAACCTCGTAATCTCAGGCTTTCATTGGCAGCGGACGGTGTCAATCCATTTGGAGAGATGAGATCTGTTTACTCGGTGTGGCCTGTTTTTGTTATCAACAATAACATTCCTCTGTGGATGTCAATAAAGAGGGAGCACATTATGTTGGCAATGATTGTTCCAGGTATCTTATCATTTGATAGTTATTAATTTACATGTACTTACAAATCTTGCAGTAAAACGGTCAGAATAATTATGTAATGTTACTGTTCATTCAAGTAGGTAAATATCAAGTAAAAGATATGAATGTATATATTGAGCCTCTTATCGACGAGTTGGTGGAGTTATGGAACGGTGTCACTATGTATGACGTGTCTAGACCAATAGGACAAAGACAATTTCAATTCTATGCAATACTTGCATGGACAATACATGATGCCCCAGGGCTAACACATTTTTGTGGTATGTTATAGTGAATTCAAGTTGCGCATGATAATTCTAATTATAAAAATCAACATATTTAATAATCCAATTATATCATTATCTTGTAGGTCTTCAAACAAAAGGAAAATTTGCATGTCCAGTTTGTGGTTCAAAGATGAAATCTCGTCATTCAAAAAGTTTAGGAAAGCAAGTGTTTGATGAGTGTAGACACTTCCTCCACATGAATCATAAGTATCAAAGTACAGAAAAACATCTTTTCAATGGGAAAGAAGAGACTACATCAAAGCCATGAAGAATGACAACTCGCCTATGGAAGTTGGAATATAATAGAATTAATCGTCGAGGTAATGCCGTTCCACCTAATGGTTTATGTTTGTAATTTATATATTTCTATTGTGATGTTTGTTTACTAATTGTGTAATTGATGATCGTGAAGGTTGTCAAGGCAGTACTGACAACCTTCCAAAGGGACTAAAAAGCTATCCTAGACAATTAGTAGGTTGCCCTACTACAAGCACTTACAAATTGTGCATTTGTTTGATACTATGCATATTGGAAAGAATATAACAGAGACGACGTGAAAAATATTGGATGGAAGGCGTGGAAAAGAAAAAATTGTCAAAACTTGTAATGACATTCATGAATCCAATCATACATTGAAGAATTTCATTCACTCAAATAGCAACAGAGATCAGATTAATATAAGTGCCCTTCCTTGATTATTAACGGAGCAGCAAAGTGATGCCATAAAAGAAGCCATACGAAAAATTCGATTTCCCATAGGATTTGCTGCAAACATAAACAATCTCATATCAAAAAAAAGTGAATTTGGGCCAGGGCTCAAAACGCATGATTGGCATACTTTCATCAAGGTAAGTTATGTTCTTCTGTATTTACAATATATTCATAAACTACGTGCACTGTTCATTATGTTATGTTAGAAAACAATGAAATGATTGGTTTATAATTACTGCAGTACGTGCTTCCTCTATCTCTCCTAGAGCACTTCAACAATAACATCAAACAAGTGATATACGATTTTGGAAAATACATGAGGTAAGCAGTAATATCTATTCAATTTGTTGTATATATTTATTATATTCGCGATTTGTTTTTCTTGCTATGTAATCTATTGTATATTATTTTGTAAAGTCTCGTATCTATATATTTTTTGTGACTTGAATCTCTTAATGTAGGTGGTTGTCATCTAAAGAAATCCATAAAGAAGATATAAACTATTGGAAGAGAAGAATTCCTCATTTACTGTGTGAAATGCAAAAGTGTCTACCTCCAACTTTTTTCAATGCACAGGAACACTACCTCATACACCTAGTTGAGGAGATTGAATTGTGTGGACCTGTACACACTAGGTCAATGTGGATGGTTGAGAGGCACTTGAAATCTTTGAAGGCTTTGGTTCGACAAAGAGCACATCCTAAGGGTTCTATAGTAGAGGGATATATGGTATACCAGACTATGGTCTACATTACTGAATATCTTCCTAAGTTTGCATCAAATATCCATGTAGATCACATTTGGGATATCGAGCCTTTTAAAAAAATTTAAGGGGAGTACTTGATGGGGAAAGGTACATTGAGGAAAGTGAGAGGTAATAAATTATAAGATGTTATTGTAATAAATTATTTCTTAATCTTCAAAATAAATCGGTTGTAAGTTGTCTATTTTTTTTTGGTACAGGTGCTCACGAGTGGGATGCACTACATTTGTATATTGCAAACAATTTTGATTGGATGACGGTATGGATTGAACGATGTCAACATTTTAATCGTACATTAACATGGGAAGGTGTATCTTCATTGGTTAAAGAAGCTCATCATAATAGAGATTCCAATGTTACGCAAAGGGAAATAGATTTAGCACGTGGTTCAAGAGATTTCCAGGTATGTACAAATTTATTAATCACCCGTATGTTTATCAACTCACGATACAATAATTTTGACATGTTTCACATATTATTGCAGGTTAAACACCACAAGGCTATGTTTTGTAATGGTCAAAAATTTCGCGTCAAAGTGTTGGATGACACGAAGAAAACTTGTAATTCAGGAATAACTGCAGTCTTTCAAGTGACTAATATTTCATCTAGAAACGACTTACATCCTCGAGAGTCTAAAAATCGATACTATAGCATTTTGGATGATATACTTGAGTGTGACTTTAGTTCCTTCAAATTAGTACTCTTCGTTGTCAAATGGTACAGGCTACGACTTAATCCAAATGATCCTGATAGAACTGTTATTGAACATGATAATGGATTTACAATGGTTAATACAAGGTCGTTTGAGCCAGTTGGGGATGAGCCCTATGTTCTTCCAAGCCAATTTGAGCAGGTATTTTACTTAGAGGTTCCACATAAACCGGGTTGGTCATTTGTTGTTAGACATGAACCGAGAGTAGGGCCAATAAAGTATAATGCGATGGAAGAAGAAGATACCGAAGAAGTAGAAGATGATGTAGATGGTGATCACGATCGACAGTTATTGGATGATGTTCCTAACACAAATTTTCATGAAGAAGAAGAAGATGATGACGATGATGTTGCTACTGATGATGATGATGAAGATGATGTTGATGTTGATGATGATGATGTTGATGATGACGACGACGACGACGACGACGATGATGGCAAGGATGATGATGATGATGATGATGATGATGACGACGACGACGACGAGGATGATGATGAAGAAATTTAGAGGTATGCCATCAATCCTTAATCTATTTAATATTCATTTCTTGATAGAAATATATTTGTCTTTTATGGTTACATAGTTTATTCATTATCTATTTAAAAGCTACAAGTTTCAACTACAAATAGAATACTGCTAATCTAAATTAACTATTAATATAAATTGATTAAATAAAACTATTTAAAACACATTGATGCGTGAATGTATTGAGCCTTATTTTCTTTCAAGTCAAAAGCATTTGTAAGTGTTTAGTTTAGAAAAGGGAATTCATTAAATATCTATAAAAGGGAGTTGTACCTAGAATAAAATTCATAGGGAAAACATAATATAAGTGCTTACCCAATTTGTTGGTTAATAATTCTGCCTCTATAGGTGATGTAGAGACCCTAGGTGGACTTGCAATCATTCATAACAAGAGGGACTTCCTTAGTGTTCTCACAACACCAACCAAGCATCTTCATAAGATCCCTCTCCTTGATCCAAGCCAACTCCATAACCTATCAGAGTGCACACCAAATCCTTATGCCACCTTAGGTTCTACATCTTTGGAATAATCCCATGAATGTCCCTCAATCCATCCAATGGATTCATCCAAGCAATCTAATCAACAAACTATCAAATGCTCACAATGCCTCAATAGGTGCCAAACTTCACTTCACCTTAACTAGGTGTTTCCTCCACCTCCACACACATCAAACAACTTCAAATAGCATGTCCCCAAGGTGACTAAGCCCTCAACTCATTAGCTGATACAAAAACCCAGTTTTAGCCCTTCACTAGGCCTACTTCCCTAGTAGACTTATAATGTGAGCCTGATTTAAATGTTATATTGTGTACCTTTTAATGTTTTTAATTTTTATGTGATGCTTATGATGGATGTGATTATGATTATGATGTGATTATGCTCACGATAATTGAATTACATTTGCAAGAAACTGAACCCCTTTCAGGAGCATCTGCACAATCTCATGGATCGACAGGTATAAGTCAATACTCCTTATAGACAGTCTATTTAATACACTTATCAATAGTAAGATTGATGTCTTCTAAGATCTCTCCCATTTGCAGGTACCAATGAATAGGTATTTGTCAGAAGTGTCTTCCTCGAGTGAGGGAAATATAGGAATAGAAGAGGAAAGTGAGACATGCAGTTTATCTAGAACAGGGAGATTAACTAGAGGTCAAAGGACTAGAAGGAAATTCAATAAACACATGAAATTTTTCCTTGCTCAAGGGGGGTCATGTTCTTATGATAATGCGAAGGAAGGCAACATCAAGGTGCCCTTGAGGTACCAACATCTACAGAAACATTGGGTACCCAAGGAACTTCCTCCAATAAACAGTGATTTTTGTGTTAACAAGAGGATATATCGCATAGCACCATCATCATTACATGGTTTGGGCCTATTTTCTATGGATGGCATAAAGGTGTCTTACAACAAAGTTTCTGAATTAGAGTATGTTGGACCATGTTACGATTACAAAAGTTGGATGCATATTGTTCAATATAAAAAAAGTATGCGTAGGTATGCCCTCTCGGCAAATTATATACAACAGCAAGACAATAATCAAAGTAAAAGTGTGGCTATATACATTGATGGAAGGCCAAAAGCAACAGGGAATATTGCGATTTTTATAAATAGTACACAACTTGGGTCAACTATAAAGCAACCCAATTGCATATTTGAGGCCCGCGAGGAAAACTGTGTATTCATCTATGCGATAAAATCAATACGTGTAGGGGAGGAGCTTCTTATTGATTACAATTTGAACCGCATAGATACAAACGAGGCTACTATCATGGGGGTGGTACATACTATTAAACCAACTTCTAATCAATGACTCCAACATACCATTTAGTCAATAAATTTTTGGCTAACATTTTTATACTTGATCTTTGACACAGGGGCACAATATGGAGCAACTGCCTAGAGGGGATGCTAGTGATGTTCCCGGCTCATCTACACATGAGCAGGTAAAACTCATTGTAATTGTGTAAACTAGATAGAAGCAAAATGTTTTTTTTTTAATGTTGTTTTCTTCATTGTTTTGGAGTAATTTTGATAATACTAACACTATTGTTGTCACAGAGGGCTAGTGATCGGAGGGAGGGAAAGGAACCTGCAATCCCTCAGCAGCCCCCCCCCTGAGGAGGACCCTTTCTATATTGATTTAGCAAAGACCGATGACCCGATCAGTTCGATTAAAAAGGTGCTAAAGAAAATTGGCAGAGAAATTATACATTTGGCAACCATAAAGCCTACTACTCAAGAAATAAAAGATAGGGGATTTGAATTGTTGTACACCTCTGAAACCTTAAAAGTAAGTATTAATGAAATTTTTAATTATAACAAGAGTTCAATAATGGTTTTTATGTTATGCTCTTTTATGGCATTAATTAAAAAATGGATGCGTTGTCTTTACAGAGTTTTTTGCGTGATTTCGAGCCCCATTCCCATGATGAGGGTGCCGCAGGTGGTTCAGGTAGATCGCATGTTCCATTCCCCACTTGTGTTTTCCACTGAATATATATAGGAATGATCATAATCATTGACAATACATGCTTGAACAATACTTTTTTTAATGCTCTAACAATCTTGTCCATGCTAGTCCACGCGTTCTATATTTATGCATGCTCTAACAATTTTATTCTTCAGCTTCAAATCAATTGTATCCTATGACGACGCCACCTCCATCCAGGACAACCACAAATCTCTTTCAGACTGCTGAGTCAACAACACGCAGCTTAAAGGCATCGACTGTTGCACCATCTACTGGTACACAAATCCCTCTTTTTCTCTGTTATGATAGCAACAAACATTTTTTTTTAACAACTTTTTAACGTCAATTATCATTTGTTCTTTTATACTTCGTGACAAAGACTTATGAAACTTATGAAACTTTTTGCAATAGGAGTTGCAGCATCATTTCCTGGATGTTCCTATGTTCCTAGTATGGGAACGGTGAAGGATGTCATATTGATCGTCAACGACGATGAAGGCATTCCATTAAAAGTAGCCAAAGTTCCAAGTACTTTAAAGTTATTATTATTCTATAGTGATATAATAGTAATTTAGTTTTTGATCACTCTTCATCGAATAATGATCCCATGATAGTTTTGTAGGAAATGATGTTTTTTGGAGAAAACTTGGTGATGAGTGTTTACGAATATTCGGGCCCACCCTGCGTACCTGGTGGAACATCATATCCTAACTAAAACTCCAAACCACTATTTTGATTTCATATCATTGCTAGAATAGTTTTCCTTTTCATCCATTTCTTGAACTATATTAAAGGTAGCTTCACTTCATTTATGAGTCTAACATGTTTTTTTTACTTAAAAGGTGGAATAACCAAGACAAACCGTTGAAGGATGATCTTATAGAGAGCATGACCCAACTTTTTGGACCTCGTGCATTCGAGAGAAACAAGCTCCTTGAAAAAGCTGGTTTATGTTTGAAGTATATTAGGGACCAGTACAAAAAAAAATTTACAAGATAACCCCAGGTACGAGCATTCGCCCTATGTTCCTGAGGCTGAGTGGCAGGCTCTGATTTTGGATGGAAAGTATAAAGCTGACAAGAAAAATAATATTACACCAATAGAGAGTACAACAAGGTATGTGATACTGTTGAGAATGTAATTATGTACTAATTAACCTCTATATTTATACTATCTAACATATTTCAAACTTTTCATAGATTGCCTGACACATCAAAGGCAACAAAGGCAAGACTAGAAAAGCACGAGACACACAAGCTCGGCTCTGGTGGTTTTTCGAAACTTCAAGCACGAGTTGTAAGTATTAGTAAATGAAAAATTGTATCAAATTTTTTATATAATGTGATGGGAAATGCTAGAATAGACTAGCTTGTCTATGCTCCTGATCCTCAACTTGGATCTCAGTGTTCCTCCACACCAATATATGATGCAGAGTAACACGCTTTGGAAGCACCAACAAACTCCTAGCACCTGAGAACAACTAAACAATTCAAGTTATCACCCCAATCCTCTATTCTCCACAAGAACATTCAAGTCTTGATTCACCTTCAAACAAGGAACTAATCTGCTGTTACAACTGCTCCTTTAATTCATGGACCCAACTCATCACATAAGGCTGCATACTACTTACTTCTCCCTTGTACCATTCAAGGCCTCATACACCCAACCTTGACACCAAGTGTTTTGGACAACTCCAACCCTCTAACATAAATGGAAACCAAAACAAACATCAACACAACCCAAAACAAATCAGGTCTAAGGCAAACTTGCTGCTACCAGTCACAGGGCAGATTGCAGCACTTGACCTTTATTCTACACACCCAACCAAGAGTGCAATTGGATCCTCTAGGACTCCCAAACACCAAAGACAGTTTAGAACAACTCCAACATGACCAAAATAAGGTGTAACAAGGGTTGGAAGCCCTACTAACTATTTACCATTTCCTTTTGATATTTTAACTACCCTCCATTGGTTGATGAAACAATGCAAGTAAAATTCACCATACCACGCAAAAATGCAGGGCTCAGAGTTCAAGAGATGCCTCACAGAAGAGGATAAGAGAATTGGCTTCCAACAAGGCTATAGAGCCGTGGCTGAACGGCTACGAGCTGAAATCAGTGTGGAAGGTTCTAATAATGATGCATCTGAGCCACAGGTAAATAAGCTAAATGAAATTTATTTCAAATTGAATACTTTACCAATTAGTCTATATGATGTTAAGTTCCAATATAAAGTGAGTATATCTATTTTAAGCAAGCAATGATAACAATGCGTAGGATGTTGGAATGCAGCCTGACAATCCTTCTACACAATCTGTGGATGCTGAAGGTTCGCATGATGTGCATCCCAATGATGGAGGTATACATTTGCTATTAAATTTTTTATATGTAATTGCAATTGGTGTTTGGATTAACGTAACATTTTGTATAGCAGTTGTAGAGGATCGAGGGGTTGATGTTCATGAGTGTGTTGACGTTGAGTCCAGACAAAATGATGTGGTCAAATCAAGTAAAGAGCGCCACAGTTATGTTATTTAAAATAATTAAATACTTGTAACAATTATAATAAATTATTTTTGATTTAACTCTTTTATTTGTTATTGCAGAGGACCCCCCTTTGCAACAACATAGGAATTTGAGATCATCAAGAACAGAGAACAGAACAACTGATGAGGGGGGAATTGATGATGACACTGATGCTCCTCTTAGAGCTTACATAGAAAAAAGAAATAGAAAGAAAAAAAAGAAATGATTGTCATCTACATACCTTAATTGATAATGACTGAATTTTATGTCTCAATGAATTTAATTATGTGCTAATGAATGTTCATGAATTATGTGTTAATGCAGAATATTGATGAATGTTGCATGTTAACGAATCTAATGTGTTAATGAATGTTATCATGTGATATTGATTGAATGTTATCATGTGATATTGATTGAATGTTACATTTTATTAATGGTTGAAAGAATGAATGAATGTTAGATGTTAACAGGGAATGTAGAGTGATGTTAGGGGGAGGGGGGTGGGGCCAAATGAGCTTCCACCTTCACATGGTTGGCCCTGTTTAGTAGAGAATATTAAACTATTCTCGAAACAAAGTGAAGCTCAATAAGATACTAAATATTTCTTTATTTTGTCCTATGTTTAGACTGTTGTCCTATGCATCTAAGGCTTCATGCTTTGAACTGTCATGAAGTTCTAAACTTGTAGCTTTTTTATTGCATCCTTGGATCTCAGCACTATCTTGGGACTGTGTTATCACCAATGATACAATAGTCGACATTCACGAGAGAGATCCAATGCACAATCCCTGGAAAGCAACATAATAAGATCTTCTAGCCGATTATAAAAGCTTCCTCGTGGATCCATGGAAGAAATTGATCATGCTGAAATTCCCATAGTTTGGTTACCCAAAGACAGTTATAACTGAACATTCATGACAGGCAGAAAAGGAATGTGAAAGAAGCTCTGGGATTGAATATTCTGTGTAAAGTAAATGCCTGAAAGGAATGCTTTGAACCTCAACAAGATCAACAGACATTTCATGACTGTTCTGATAGTTATCCAAATATGTACGGGAGCTTTAGAAAACATTAAATGATGGATAGGACTGATGAAAAGCATCACAAGAAGGCAAAATTTGACATGTCTACATAAAATTTGAAAACAGAAAGAATTGAAGTCTGTGGCAGAGATTCGGCCATCAAATATGTTTTGGGAATTCTGGAAAAGTTGCTCTTACAGTCCATATAGTGCATTGCCAGGTAAAGCTAAAACTTCAATTCCTAATTATTGCCCAACTGCAAGGTCAGCTTACCTTGTTCAGTTTACTATTGTTGAAAGCTTGGATTTGATTTGAACAATTGGGTTTCATTTGCGAATTAGCAATCTGCTTTTCAGTTGTGTTTTACTACCACCCAAGGCTTACACTAATGCGTACAAGGATTAGGTGGATTGTGGAGGCCTAGGCTCCATGGTGTTTTTATGACAGTACAAACTGTTGTTGAGACAAAAGATGGTGCCTAACTGTTTGTTGAATGTACATGTCCGTTATGGTGTTTTTGGCCCTGTCCTTACAAGGTTAAGTTTCATTAGGTGTTGTCATCACACATATCCTTCATTGTATTTTTGGTTGTGTTTGCAAGGTTGATCTTCATTGTTGATAGAAGATACATATATCCATTATGGGTCTTTTGTCTCTGTAGGACGTGGAGCTCCATGTGAGATGAAAATTCGGCCCAATGGGAATTGAAATTTTTGCAACTTGACTTAGACATAAGGGTTGGGTACGTCTAGATATTGTGGCAGCAGAAGAGATGGTGGACGGCTTTGCATTTATTGGTTCTGGATGTGGTGGAAGGTATTTTTTCGTTCGTAAAGATGTGCCAACTGATAGTTTGAGGAGGTACTAGTTATTTTGTTGGGCACATGACACGGGCAAGGGAAATGGAGGCCAGACTCTGGGGAATTCAAAATTTGGAGAGCTCTGCCAAACATAGTGCTAGTTTCAGGGAACGAAAAGAGCAACATGGGAACATTGGCAAGAGAAGGGTGGAGGCCACTTTGCATTCAAAAGGAAGGGATTCAGGTCAGGAAATAACTTCATTGGTTTTTCTGTTTTTAATATTTTCAGGCCATGGACTCATTTTTGCCCTTTTTTTGAATATTTATGATCACCACTTCCTAAACTATGTTGCTGGTATAATTAGCTTTTTGCCACTATTGTATATTTGGTCCTAACCTTGTTTGGAAACGTACTAGTTTGATGAATATTGGTTTCCTAGGTTTGAGGTAGTTTGAGGATCTATGAAGTGAAAATAACTTTGTCTATCTTCTTGGACAGCAGTTTACCATTACTTGTTGTTCACAAGAATAAAATACATAAATGAAATAGTGCCTTATATTATTATCAATTCTTCAATGGGATCTTTACATACCGGAGTGTTATTGTGATCGCTATTTGTTGTCTTCATAGAATCCAGTTATGTTGACCTACACTGCACAGAACAATATTTGTCTCTGAATCTTGAAAGCTTTCTGTGTGACTGTCGCAAAAACTGTTCAAAATGGACTCTAAATTTCAAGACGCATTTTTTCTAGTTTTCAACTATTTTTCAGAGTTTCTAGAATCTGGGAGCATTTCCTTCTAGTTCCCTTTTTTCTGAAGTGGCATTTCCGAAAGTTTTGGTCATTTCCTGGACTAGCTGCACTAGCTGAATTCAACTTTCATTTATATAAAGTTTCCTAGTAGTCATCTCTGGTTCTTGTTTGATAAAAAAAGGGCTACTAGAAAGCTTCTCACACGCACATACTACACAGACAAATTTCACACTCACACACCCACCAAAAAAAGCTTCACACACGTGCACGTGCATGCATGCATAGTCTCATTTTCTCTCTCACACACATTCACATCTTCTCACTCTCTTACACACATTATGTCCACCTCCACCTGACTCACCCAACTCAATCTCCCTCACATACACATTACTCAACTAAATCACACACATGCACACTCTCCCCCCCCTCTCTCTCTCTCTCTCACACACACACATATATTTTATCCACGGGACTCAGTCAACTTAATCTCTCTCCTTCACTCTCTCTCTCACACACATACATACATTTTATCCATGGGACTCAGTCAACTTAATCACACACATTATATCCATATGACTCGCTCAACTTAATCTCTCTCACATGCACATTATATCCTCATGACAACTTAATTTCACACATACATAATATGCAAATGAATGTCTCAGCTTAGTCCCTCTCTCACACACATTATAGCCCAATAATTCACTCAACTTAATCTTTCTCTCACACACATGTATCTACATAACACACTCAACTTAATCATGATGTGATTTTAATCTTGTGTAACCCTTCCTTTTATTCAAATGCTAGTAGCGATTTCTAATTCTTGTGGCATTATACACGTCATATGCCCACATGCACACAGACATTTTATCCATGGGACTCGCCGAACTCAATCACACACATTACATCCATATGACTCGCTCAATTTAATCTCTTTCTCTCACACACAATATCCTTATTAGTCACTCAATTTTTAACTTCACACACACAGAATATCCAAATTATTTTGCTCAAATTAGACCCTCTCTCACACACATTATATCCCAATAACCTACTCAACTTAATCTCTCTCTCTCTCTCTCTCTCTCTCTCACACACACACACACACACACATCCACACAACACACTCAACTTAGTTATGATTTGATTTAATCTTATGTGTGTAATCCTTCCTTTGGTTCAAAACTCTATTAGCCATTTCTGATTATATGACATTACGTATATACATTTTTTCATTCCTATACTTCCACTGATTCAGGTGGAGAAGATGAAGGGAAGCAGAAAGGAAGAACTGGAGATGGATCCAGTCCAGGCAAAGTAGCAGGATCAAATATGGCAGTGGCAAATGATTGTGAGCCTTGCAAAGGCGTGGCTTCTCCTAATGGGGTTGCTCATTCAAGATACCCGGAGAATCTCATAAATGAGGAAAATTGGACCTCTGGCAGTACACAAAATAAAGATGGCAGGGGAGATGGTCAAAGGAAAGTCTTACATAGATATGGCTTTGTTAGCCAGTGTTTTGAATGGGTCCAATAGTGGAAGTCTGCGTGGTTGACACTGAAATTAATCACACTGCAGGCAAAAGGTTATGTAGTTCCAAGAGTGGAAAGCAGTTATCTTTGGGCTTGTACTTGCCTTATAAATATTGCAAGGTTATGGCTGGTGGTTTTTGTATTGTGGTTAAACTGCTGTATCAGAGGCATTGGATCTTTCCTTCATTTAGGCATTGCAGCCTTCTTTGTGCTACTTTGATGCAGTTTTCTTAGTTCCATAGCTATTGCGGGCTTCATTTATGTGCTATCTACTATGGTGGGTTATCTAAAGCTAGACTTAACTTTTTATTAAATGAACTTATTGATTTTATTGTTCATTGCAGTATATTGAAACTTCAATTTTAGATTTGTTTCAATTATGTTGTTTCTTATATATATCTTGCTGGGAGATCTGTGCCCAAATCCTTTTACCCCCTAGTGTTTTGGAAGCTGGTGTGTGCAATTTTGAGTAACAATTGAGATCCAGTTTTTTTTTCAAAGAAATAAATCAACGATAAATTATCACTCTACCTATGATGAAGCACACTGGCCTTCCTCAACCCTAACAGTGATGATCAGATAAAGCTTCTCTTCCACTTTGGGTAGTGACATTGTTTGAATTTGAAATGCAAACATTTGCATCAATGCCACTTTCAATAGAGAGGACAAGCGGGTGCATTCCTTGTCTATGAATGCGGGCATATAAACAATTATGTGATCGTAATATTGGATATAAAGAATTGTAACTCTCTCCAGTATTTGATGAGTATATGGTTTATATGGTACAGATTTCACTTTGTTGTTTTTTACATATGGAAGATTAATCCTTGTGTAGTTAGCAATCCTGTAACATCAAAACCTGAGTGATATAGTGTTCATTCTCTAACAAGTGTCAAGGAGAGTTTTTTTACAAAGTTGTCCTTGTGTAAACGTAAGGGAGTTTTCAATCAGAAAGACATTATAAGATTCTTTACCTTCATTCTAAATGCAGCATCAATATCTCCATTGCTCGAGACACTGTAATAGCTACTTACAGTAAGTTACAATTTTATTAAGTTGGGGACAATTTTAAATCTGCTTTTGTTTTTTACTTGAGAGCCTTTTCTTTGAGGTTATTTCTACATATGTGGTACTGCATTATTTCAGGTTCTTGGATGTGTCTTTATCTGTTTCATATTAAAAAATAGTACTTGGGGAAATATACTTTGCTAATATTTTTTAACGTGCCCAGATATTTTATGATTAGGCAAGTCTGATGAACCTCTTATTGTTCCAATAGTAACCATCAAGAACTTGGTAAGAAGAGGCTATCAGCACCTGATTATCTTGTGTCAGTTCTGTCATTTCTCTTTTTCAAAGAGGGTCATCATAAACTCTTCATTAGTATTGCTTAGGGATAAACATAATTGTTTTCTCTAACAGGTGTAAGGAGTTTGAGTTTTCACAAAGGGAAGAAATATGCAGTTTATTCTGTCTTTCTGGTCCATTATTGTTGTTTTTTGTGGATTCAAGGCATGATATATATGGTATTTAGTAAGCTTCATTTGAACCAATTTTGCGAACATGCTTCTTATTGACATTTGATTGAATGGCCTAGGTAATAACTTGTGTAGCAGCTTTTTTTCATGGCAATACACATGGAATATTGATTATGTTTAGTTTGGGAGCACTGATGCTGTGGATGTATGGGAGCTTTTGGATCACAGGAACATTTGCTTTAATTGGAGGTAGTTTCCCGCCCAAGGTTTAAATTTGACCATTTCCCCTTTGTTGTACATGAGTAATTATTTTTTCAGTTTGGAGTTGCCATTCCTAGTTTCTCTGGTTTGTATCTTTTATCAATATATTCCTAGATACAATTAGCGTTGATCATGTGTTTTTAATTGTATTTTTTAACATTCAAAGTTTTCTGATGTTGCCATATGGAATGTGCTGTGCAGGTTGGGGCTTGTTGCAACTATAAAGGTATCTAGTTTTAATCTTTCCATCTTGAGCTTGCATTGCAGAAACATATTACAAACATTTGTAATTATGTTGTTTTAAGGAATTTATACTACGCTATCTTGCAAACCCCTGTTTCAATAAGCCTTTATTAAAGGCTAATGTTTCTCAGTTTAAAATCGTGTTAAAAATAGTAGGTTGACTTCGAGTTTATTAAGTATTATAGTTTGGTATTTATGGATATCAATATTGTGCTTTGCTCTTTCTGATTGCTTCTTTGCTTTCTGTCTGTATTCAGTGTTGTTGCAAATTTTAGTATTCATAATGTCCCATTCAAGATTCCCAGTTCAAAGTTATCTTTATACGGTCTAAATGTGTGCCTATACCCCACCAATTTTTGACCAATTGTCTTATTCATCTTAAACTTTTATTAACTATTGATTATAATGAAGCAAACAGATATATGAAAGATAAACTCATCAAGTCCATGTTTTATGTATTTAAAATGATATTTCTAAGAGGAAGCTTGGTAGACATTGGTAGAGAAGATAAAGTGTGGTAACCTCTAGAATGATAACTAACTGTTATTATTTCTACTTTGTGCTATCCAAATAAAAAAGAAAGCCACACACTAGATTTTACTTCCAGAGCGAAGATACAAAATCATATGTTATCTGATAATTACCAATTGGTAAAACTACAAGCCATTTGAATGAGAAACAATATGGGACAAACTGTCAAAGACACATAGCGACATGAATATGGGCTTAGCTCTTGAGATGCCTCCAGAGGGCAAGATTAATATTAAGTTATTTGCATCACACAAACATGCAGGCACACTCTAATTAGTAGCCATTCCTGGCTCCCCAGAATCCTATAACTTCTTTTCCTGTCCCTACAGCGAACAAGATTTGATGAAATACTATAATTTGGAGTTGAATTAAATATCAAATTGCTTTGGATACCTGCAACTAGATTGCTTTTTTGGGTCACATTTTAAATTGACACGTGCTTAAGAAAAAATAACTTCCATTAGGCCTAGACAAAAACCAAAATCTAATTACCAAAATTGTAAAAGAAGCCAGCAATTTTTTTTTTTGTTTTACTTTGTATCCGTCGCAATTTCGACGTCAACTACAAGCATTGCGACGGGGCGACATCCACTACCGTCGCAATTGCCAAGGTTTCTGTCGCAATTGCGACGTCAGCCACAAGCATTGCAATGGGCTTGCTGTAGCGGCGACGCCCAACTTCCGTCGCAATTTCGGGTGTCTGTCGCAATTGCGACGTCAACCACAAGCATTGCAACGGGGTTGGTGTTACAATAAAGGGGTTGCATAGCGACGGATATGCGTCGTAATTGCGACGGCAAAGGGTAGACGTCATAATCTACGACGAAAAAACAACGACGTCTATTACTATCGCAGTGGCAACACATTGCCGTCGTAATTGCGACACAGCCGTCACAAATCGATGCCAAATGTATCAGTGTAAGGTGTGCAAGCGAATCAAGGTTCTTACAAGGTACTCAAGCGAGGGAGGAAAACTCTAGCCACATTAAATAAACTCCTCACTCCTTTGAATCAAAAACTCAATTTTCTTGATGTCAAGACAGGTATGATAGAAGTTGATCTATATGTTTTATAACAACTATAGGATCATTTCTTTAGCATAAATATGCTATAATTATTTGCATCTCATGGTCAACATGGAGCAAGTTATGCAAGGGTTAGTGGCTAAAAGTAATGCGATTTTGGATTGTCTTCAAAACCAAGAATGCACGATCAATGGTGTTTTCAAAAACCAGACATCAAGAATGGAAGGGCATTAGGCCATTTAAGATTTGATTTTATCAATTGGACTTTATCAAACTGAAGCTATAAATCATTGACACTCCCTCTTAGCTGAGGATAATTTCAATCTTATACTCTTGAACAGTAAGAGAAGAATATCATCTCAACATGATATTTAAGGACAACATGACATCCATCATAATTGATGTTACTTCATGTTATTATTAGAAGTATGGTGAAAACATGAATATCAACCCTATGATATTCACCGTACTTAAATCGTTTATGGTATGTGCACTCTCATGATGCTTAGTAAAGAAGATATCTTTTCAGGGGATATCCACAAATGCTACATCTGATAACATTCACCATGACATATCTCCGTAATATAATGTGTTGTGGTAGCACACCACTCAATTAATATTTTATAAGAGATATAAAGTACAATGATATATACATAGATATCAATCATATGATATCCATCATGATAGTAGGTTAGACTATTGTTAAAGTCGTCACTTTACAATATTAATTACAAGTAAACATTGATGAAAGATCACCACCTTTCACAATATTTCTACAAGATCATGTAATAACTCACATAATAAAAGAATTTATATGTATAAAACATGTTATGATATTAGTACATTAGATTTATTGAGACTCAACCTCAAATAAAATTTACATTTTTACCATACGAAGCTTACCTCTAAAATAATCCACTTTTGTCTCAGAGAGAGGCTTGGTTAGAATATCAACAGTTTTCTCATTTGTACTAATGTATTTCTCTCCACTATGTCTCTAATATAATAGTAGGGAATCTCAATGTGCTTAGACCTATCATGAAATGCAGGGTTCACAGAAAGTTTTATGCAACTTTCGTTATCACAATGTATAATTGTGGAATTCACTGTTTGTCTAACCAACCTCACCAATAGTTTTCTCAACCATACAATTTCTTGGGCTCCCATGGATGCTACAATATACTCAAGCACTAAATCTGATTCAAATTTAACATGGTATCAAAGCCAAGCTAAAGAAAATATCAAATCAAATAAATTAATTAGATAATCTAATCACTATTAAAAGGATTCAAATAAGCAAAAAAGGTGAGTGGAATTAGATTCAACGTTAGACTTGAGGGAGCCTCAAATTTCGTCTCCTGGAAACTCAGAGTAATGATGGCACTAAGAGAATAGGAATTAGACTCATTTATGGAGAAGGTTGTACCTATACCAAACAATGATATCAAGAAACTTCTATGGACAAAGAACAACAAAAGGCCATGAAGATTCTAGTAGACATAGTAAAGGACCACACAGTTCCAATTATATAAAAAGTAGATATTGCATATAAGATGTTTACTTTCTTAGAAAACATGTATGAGATAAAAAACACCAGTAGAGCCCTTGCCCTAAAAATACAACTACATAATGTAAAACTGAACAAGGGCGAAACCATTACATCATACTTTATAAGAATAATATCTGAGCTAAGGGCCCAATTAACCTCCATTGGTCATATAATTGATAACAAAGAATTAACAATGCTGGCCCTAAATGGACTCTCCACATCCTGGGAATCATTCATACAAGCAATAAGTGCTCTATCCCATAGTTTAAAAAACGGCGGTATACCGCCAACATTGCAGTATTTCGCAGATTGGATATGCTCTCGATACAAACGTTCAATAAATTGGCTCCGAAATATTCAAAGATATTGCTGCGGAAAAAACACAATATATCGCCACTAAACACGAGTTGTATGAATAAATTTTGGTCTTCCAATCAATGCAATCTTAGGTTTGAGTATTTCACATCCACGTCATCGCCTAAAGAAGCTAGGACGTAAATGAGAAAAGTCAAAGACTTCCCTGCCACGTAATGAGTGGACTTCTGCAGCCATGTAAACAGACTCCTGCTACTGCCATTTTTTTCTACCATAGGAACTTGAGCCGTATTTTTTGTTGGAAGGAGCATTTCTCTGAGACGAAGTATTTCTTAGAAACAAAGCTTGTAAAGAAACTGAGCCCATTCTCAAAGCACGATAGACTCTAGGAGGTTTCGGACACAAGTTCGTTCAATATTAAATTTTTAAGTTTTATTAAATTTATACTATGTTTGCTAGTGTAGTATTTAGTATTTACACTGTTTAAATTCAATAAAAATGTATATTGTGTTTAAAACTCTAAATTTTTTTTAAAAATTATATTGTATTAAAGTGTTTTAAACTTTAATATTTAATAGAATTCAATAAAAATGTATATTGTGTTTAATTAAATAAATACAATATATAAAATTTCTAATAATATATTGTTTATTAAATTTATACTTATAAGTGTATATCGGTAATTATTAAATATTTAGTAAACAAAATTGAAATTTTATTACATAAATGAATTTAGTTTATGATTATTTTACTAAATATTTAATATATAGTAAGTCACTAAATTCAAATTTTACAAATTTGTTGTGAATGTATGTGTTTTTTAGAATAATTTAAGAAATTGTATTTTTTCAAATGTTTGATATAAGTGTCGATTTATTGCCAAATTTTTCGCCGAGTTTTTGCCGATTCTGAGATTTTCAATAATTTTAGGTTGGTCGAGATATTGCCAAAACCGAATTTTTAAACTATGCTCTATCCAAACTTCCAAAATTTGATCGATTAAAGACGAACTGTATTTAGGAAGAATCAAGACTATATCACCAGAGGGATCAGAATAAATGATTATGGCGGAGAAACCCAAGAATTAAATACAAATTCTCACAAGACATGGAAGAAAAAAAATTCAAACGAAAGAAAGGAAAGGACACTAATAGCAAACACTTATTCAAAAGAAGGAAGGACATGTTTAAAGTACACTGCTTTAGATGTGACAAATATGGACACCTTGTTGTGAAATGCCCAGATAGACTCAAAAATCAAGCTTCAATAGAAGAAGTAAGCAAGATTAAGGATATAGAGAGAATGGTATTCATTTTGTTTACCGTATAGGTAAAGAAAATGAACGCATACAGACAATAGAACATGAACAGAAGAATTTATATTATTATTCACATACGCTAGACATACATTATGCTTCACAATATTCGCAATAGTAAATGAATGATGATTTACAATGATCCCAAACGGGCTATAAATACCACCACTGAACCTTCCCAAAGGAGTCTGTCGGCCACAACTATTCTATCCGCTACAAATTATTTACCGCCGAACCGTCGGCGACAGAATACCGAAACACTACCGAACCGTCGACTACAAAATACAAAACACCGCCGGACCGTCAGCTATAGACTAGAAAATACTGCCGGAACTATCCAGTCGGCTAACACCATCCCCCCCAAAAAAAAAGTCATCTCCTGACGACTAACAAAATTAGGAGACAACTTACAGACCACAGAAGAAACTAGAGAGAAGGGGGCGTCCCAGAAGTGTGTTGCTGGCGACGTAACTCATACACCTGCTCTGTCCTAATGCGGAGATCTATCTGAATCTGAGAATTAACTTCGACGGCCTCCTTTAGAAGAAGTGTCGCGTCCATGCCCTGCGTCCTGGCTAACTACATCTCGTGCTCAGCCGCATCCTTATCTCGAACCGCTGCCTCCATACCTTGCTTAGCCACGTCGCTCTCCTGCACCGCTGCTGCCAAATCTGCCAGTAGTGCTGCCTGCTCTGTGGCCCATGCTGCCTGCTGGTCGGCCAAGTCGGCGGCTAGCTTCTGTCTAGCCTCAGTCTCTGCTGCCAATGATCTCTCTACTGCAACCCTGTTCGCCTCCGCATGCTGTCGACCGTAATAAACATCTTTGTACAGTCCCACAATCTCATGTGCCAGCTTCATCATAGGGGTGTCACTGGGTCCCAACTCTGGCTCAGTGGCCCAATCTACCAACATCTCAGTTGTCTTCGTTGCCAGCCAGCCCCTATCTATAAAGCAAGTCTGAAATCCCCGAGGACAAATCCCACGGATATATGCTCTGATCAAGTGCCACTCCCTTCGCCGAGTGATACCATGGTATCCTGAGGTAATCCCGGCACCTGTCCTCATCTGACCCATAGTCCTCCTTGGCGAAGGCCTCCGATGACCATTCCACATCACTGGTTTCCTCCTCATTAGCGGGAGCCATGCCCACATCTGGTGCCGCCATCTCTGTTGTTGGCGCAACCATAGCATGTGGCATTCCCTCCTCCTGAAGTTGAGGCTCTGGTACCACTGGCCATGTTCCTGAATGCCTAGGAGACTGAATGGACGGACCTCGCTTGGCAGGAGTGAGTCAGAACTGCTGCCTCAGAAACTCACTAGCTCTATCCATCACCTCCAGTTGGTCGACCTGCGCAAGCTCCATGTTCATCTCTAGTACTGGCTGGGCTGACTCGACCTCTGCTAAAAAGGATGATGAAACGGTGACCACTGCATCACAATCAATGACCTCCAACTGAACCTGCAGCTCAGATTGTGGTGGTGGTGATTGTGCTCTCGATGTGACTGCGACGGTGACATCTGCTGGTGCAACTGGAATCACCTCCGCTACAGCGGTCGGCAAGGACTCGGCAGCTATCCGTGGGACGGCATCCGTCACTGTCTGTGGAACCACCTCCGTCACTGTCCGTGGGACATCTGCCTCCGCTGGAGGAGTCATCAGAACCGGGGCATGGCGTTGACCAAACGCCGGAATAACTGTCGAAGAGGTAGTCAAGTGTGCTGAAGTTGACAGCTGAGGCGGGGTAAAGAATGTGGGCCCACCACCCGCTGTCTCACCGTCAACTTCAGCCGATGTGCTCTCCTCTTCTTCCACGGATTCAGCCTCGTCACTCATCGAAGTGCCGTCCCGTCCGCTATCTGTCTCCTCAGAAGGGGCCAATTCGCGGAGTACTTTCTTGTGACCTGCTGCTGACCCTCCTGTATCTAAGTGTCGCCAGTAGAATATGGGAGGCTCCCTATCTGCCAACTTCCCCTTGGAGGAGCCTCAAAGTCATCCATTGGTATCTGGCTAGCTGCAGCTTCTAAAAACAACCCGATGGCATGGTGCGGCATGAAAAATGTTCGGTGCTGAAGCGTCATGAATTCCTCCATCCTGTCGGCAAATACTGAGGCCCAATCATATACCACTCCCTGCATGATACCATTCATAAACACAATCTGCAGCAATGCAATATCTGAGGCCCGGGTGGCGCCTGTCACCCTGCTCTTGATAACATTTATGATACAATGCCAATGACCCTCCCGAATAAAGTCTCTGCGAAGCCCTCTGCACTTTGTCCCCTGAACTACTGTCTCCCTCTCCACGGGTGTAAGATCCCTGCATACTAGAGCTATCCAATGCTCCTTCCGTTCCCGTGACAGTTTATGATTCCTGATTTCCACTTTCCTCCCATCGGGGCCAGGGATGCCGAAAACTCTAGTGCAATCCCTCGGTTTAAAAGATACTGACATCTGATGTTCTTTGTACAGGAATATACTTGTTCTGCTCCGAGCGCTATATGTCTCTATCACAGCGTGCAATACTGATTCAAACAACCGGATGGAAAAAATGGGAAGCTGAATAGCCCAATGTACTTGTGCCCGCCACAAAATCTGTTTAATTTGGTCTGCCTCGGGGGTCTCCTGCTACCACTTCCGGCATTCGCTTCCACTAAGACTCTCAAACTGGACAGTGAGATAGGTGAGTTCCTCCTTGGTTTTCTGTTTCTTGCTACTGGAACCGGAAGGGCCTGCAACTCAAATCCCTGATGCCAAAACTCTTGAATTCTTCTCCATATTTGCCGCCAATTGACTCTTCCACGGCTTCCGCTTGCCTACTGACTCCATGCAACAATGACTTATTTCTTCTTATTTTGTTTCCTCCGTCCGTTATAAAAAAATCTCAGCCCGCGGAAGAGGAGAAGACAAATCTTAATAAACAATGCTGCTAATTAAACCAATACTTGCCAACAGCTGTGTCTGATTGTCCCTCCTTTTTCTGGTATTTGAATTCTTGCAACCGCATCATTTGCATTCCGAACCGTGCTCCACTCCTTCCATTCACGATAAACAGTTGATATAGGTTATTATTGGCGGAGGAGAAACTCTGACTGGCGGAACTGAATCTTTTGTCTTAACTCGTGTCCTATCCACAGCCTTTCTTCTCCTACCCACGGCCTTTCTGTCCTCACCCGCAGCCTTTCTTTTTCTACCCACGGCCCATTCTTTCGCCGGTGGCTAACTGGGCGAGGATTTATAAAATGTTAAGCCCGCGGACATCTGCCCGTGGGGCTTTTAGTTTGTCCGCGGACACCTCCGGTTCCCTGCCCGCGGGGCTTTCTCTACCCGCAAACAGCAGCTGCCCGTGAGACTTTTCAACCTGCGGGCCTTTCTGTCTGCGGCCCCCTTTTTTTTTTCTTTTTTTCTTTTTTTTTTGAGAAATTCGAATACATCAAATAAAAGCGGTACCTCCGGATGACATCGCCACCAGGAAGTTTTGTACTGACGACGATGGCGAATTCAATGATGGCGAGAACTGCCTTGCACGATATGGTTTCAACTTGGATCCGTTAACTGACTGAGTCATCTCCTGTCCGTCCAAGGTCGCCAATTTGATTACCCCATTCTCGCCAATTTCTCGAATCTTATATGGTCCAACCCATCACACTTTGAATTTGCCCGGCTTGATTTCATTACGGCCGTCATACTTCAGTACTAACTATCCCGGCTGGAATCTGCTACGTTTCAGATGCTTATCATGCCAGAGTTTGCGTCTGCTCTGTGCTACTTCCGTTGTCCACTGTGCCAACAACCGTTTCTCCTCCAATTTATTCAATTGCTCTTGTAAGCTTCCGTCATCATCCAGTTTGTTTTCCAACGCTATTTGGAGACTCGGAATCATGAATTCTACTGGAACCACTGCTTCCTGTCCAAACATTAACTGGAATGGTGTGTGCCCGGTCGTCACTTTGAATGCCGTGCAGTACGCCCAGAGGGCAGCAGGTAAGTTCTCCTCCCAATCAGCACCTTCCACCGCGCAAGATTTGTAGATGATGGATACCAGAATTTTATTGGTGGCCTCTCCCTGCTCGTTTGCTCTTGGATAGTACGGACTTGACAGTGAATGATAAATTTTGAACTGAGTGGTGAGCAGTCGAATAACATGATTAACAAAATGACCTCTCCTATCACTTGATAATTGTAACGGGATTCCATACCTTGTGATGATCTGTTCATAAATAAATTTCGCGGTACTGACGGCCGAGTTATCTGGTAGCACACGGGCCTCTACCCACTTGGTCAAGTACTCCGTTGCAACAATGATGTAGCGACACCTTCGAGTCTTGCTCACCCTCAGTGGTCCAATGAAATCTAGTCCCCATCGCTCAAAAAGTTCCTGCGCATGAGAGGGTTGAAGGGGCATGAAATCTCTCTTTAGCGGCTTCCCAGCCCATTGGCAAGTGTCACATCCGACAACCCATTCCCGGGCATCATTGTACACCATCGACCACCAGAGTCCTGCGAGTAATATATTCCGTGCAGTGGTGTCAGGCCCCATGTGTCCTCCCGCGGGACCCTCATGTGCTTCTTTTAACACCTGCGGTATCTCTTCTTCCAACACACACCGCAGAAGAATATGATCCGGCCCTATTTTGTAGAGCAACCCATTGATTAATTGAAATGTACGACTCCTGATTATCAACTTGCGCCTATCATTTGGTGACATCCCCGTGGGAAACTATCCTGTTGAGAGGTATTCGCCAATACTCCTGTACCATTCCGGCAGTACCCCAATCTGAAACAGCTGTGCGTCAAGGAAGTCGTCATTCACACCATCCGCTGGTTCCCCTGTTTTGATCCGCGACAGGTGGTCGGCACTGATGTGTTTCTTTCCTGGCCGGACAATGATTTTGAAAGTAAATTCCTGCAACAGTAGCAACCATCGGCTGATCCTCTCTTGGATGAGGGGTTTGTTAATCATGTACAACAGGGCCTGGTGATCAACATAAAACACAAACGGTGTAGCAAGCAAATAATGACGGAATTTTTGCACAGCATAAACCATTCCCAAGGCTTCTCTTTCAGTCGTGCTGTAGTTATGCTCGGCCTTTGATAGCAACCGGCTGGCAAAGTATATTGGATGATCCAGTCCGTGATTACCAGTCTGTGCCAAGGTTGCGCCGATCGCATAATTGGAGGCATCCACATGAACATGAAATTCTTTATTCCAGTTGGGACACCTTGGCAAAAATTTTAATAAATCTCCGATAATAACCTATATGCCCGAGAAAAGATTTTACCTCCGTCAGATTAGTAGATGGCTGCATTTCGAGAGTGACTCACCTTGTCAAGATCCGTCTTTAATCCTTCCTTACAGACAATGTGTCCGAGCAATCTGCCGTGCGGAACCATAAATCTGCACTTTTTGGGATTCAATGCTAGCCGGGCCCTGCGACATCTCTCCATACACTCACCAAGTGCTGCCAGGTGTCCGTCCTCCATGCTAAATATTGACCAATCATCCAAGAAGGCCTTGAAATTTCCCACAGACATCTTGTCGAAGATATGCAATATAATCCGCTGGAATGTGGTCGGTGCATTACACAACCCAAAAGGCATCCAGTTGTACGCATAGACCCCATCTTCAACAACAAACGTTGTCTTCAACTTATCCTCCTCCGCTATAGAAATCTGATTATATCCAAAGAACCCGTCCATAAAAGAGTAGATTTCATGTCCCGCGACCTCCTCCAGAATGCTATCTATGAATGGAATCGGAAAAGGATCTTTGATCATTACTGCATTCAAGCATCTGAAATCAACGCATATCCGGATCTGAATGGTATCCTTCTTCAAGGAAATGACTATTGGTGACACCCATTCGCTGATCTGTACCTTGAAGATAATGTCGGCTTCCAGCATCCGGTTGATTTTCTCCGTAACTCGTGCGGCATAGTTCTTATTCATCCTGTAGCGTCACTTTCGTACAGGTACAGCTCCGTCCACCAGCGAGATGCGGTGCACACACAATTTCGGCGGTACTCCTTTGAGGTCCTTGTATGTCCATGCAAACACATCCTTGTAGTCCATAAATATCTTGAATGCCGCAGCCTTGAGTACTGGATCCCAATTATCTCCGACTAGTATGTTCTTCGGCTTTGCCTCATCCCCCAAATTCATTGTTTGCAGCGAAGCTTCGTTGTACTTGATTGTCTGTCCTTTACTGAATGCATGGGCAGGTGTAACATCCAATGGTGCCTCCCCCTCCTTTACTTCAGTAAACTCCTTTGGATATTCGTTCTCAATTGACAGAACATTACCGCTGTGAAATAATTCATAGTCCCCCATTTGCCAGTGGTAGAGACCGTTGACGGAATCCAAGTCGTCATCCGTTGTTCCCCCGTCCAATCGGAGGACGCCCTCCTGATCCGATTCCATCCGTCGTCTACCTTCGTCCTCCTCTCCCTCAGAATCTGACAACAGAGCCTCTTCCCCTACCATTTGGGTATGTAGATCAATGACGAATCGGCGGCCTTTACTTTCAAGGGATAAAGTGTTCTTCTTCCAGTCGTGTCGAGCTCTTGCTTCGATAAGCCACCCGCGGCCCAGGATGGCATCATAGCCTTTCCTTTTCAATGGAATCACCACGAAATCCATGAGGAACGGCTGGGTGCCAATGGTTACCGGCTGTGCCATGAGAATACCCAGTGGTTTAATTCCATGTTGATCGGCGGTCAGTAGCTGAAACCTTGGAGGCCACAATGTCGGCTATCCAAGTTTCCTCCAAGTTTCTTTTGGCAATACATTTACGCCAGACCCTCCGTCCACTATGGTGTCTGTGAGAACATGTCCAAGTATCCCCATCTCGACAACTGCAGGGTGCCGTCCGGATGTCAGCGCCAACAACATCTGATCTTCTCCTCCCGTAACAATTTCCTTTTCTTTTCGTCAACTCGGTTCTCTCGGTGACTTTTCCTTCTCGAGGCTTGATTCCCCTACCATATTTGAAAGAGCAGAACGAAGTTGGGGCATGGTGAGAAGCAAATCACTTACCTTTACTTGCACCTTCGTTTGCAAAATTTGTCGTACTATGTTTTGTTCTACGGAATTTCTTGCTGAAGTGGCGGCGGTGTCCGGAGAAGTTACTGCTTGAGATAATTTTCCAACCTCCGCCCATGCTGCCACAAATTTCTTCTTTTCTTCGGCAGGGTCCGGGTATTCTTTTGCTTGTTGCCGCGTTATTGCCAGAACTTCTTCCTCATCGGCTCCAACAGTGATTAAGTTCACTCCGGATTTTGGACATTTTGAGTCGTCGTGATCGCCGAGTCTGCACCATCAGCACAATAGTTGAGGTGTATTTGCTATTGGACATTCCCGCGCAAAATGCCCCCACAAGTTACATGCTCGGCACTGAATAATCGGTCGTCCGTTTGCATCATACTGAATCCGACTTCTGCTCGTATTGGTATTGTTATTGTTGTTATTTTGTCCACGCCGATTATTCCTGTATCCTCCAGATGTAGCGCCGGCGGCATTTGTGTTTCCGTTACCACCTGACGGGGAGGCCTCCTGTGTGAGAAGCACCTACGGAGATCCTCTTGTTTTCATGTTAAAGGGGCAATCTTTTGTCGAATGTCCCATGATCTGACAAATGTCACAGAATTGGTTCTTCGGACACGATCCTTTAGTATGACCGTCAGTCTTACATTCCGTGCACCACAATTCACTACCTTTTGGCTCTTTCTGCATATTTTTAAACTCCATCATTCGAACCATATCCTTCTGTAAGGCACGAACCTTTTTGCTACTACCATCGTCATTGCTGCTATCATCTCCAGCAAATTCGTCATCATCAGAGTCAGAGGAGCTGGTTTTCTTCTTCTTTGTCTTCTGCACACTTTCAAGGTCCAGTGCTCTATTATAAGCATCGGCATATGACGATGGTGGTACAATTTTCATCTTCCTCCGCAACTGTGAGCGTTGGCCGTCCACAAACCACTTTTTCTGCAATCCGTCCGCTGGCTTGCTTTCCATTTTGTTTATTAAGTCTTTTAATCTCCTGGCGTAGACACGGACAGTTTCGTGCTTCCCTTGCTTGGTATTGAAAATTTTCGCTACGATTTCATTATCATCCCGCAAGAGTTTAAATTCCGCCAAGAACTCCTTTTTAATCTTATCCCAGGTATCTAGCTTCTGCGGATCCATATCTGAAAACCAATCAATCGTGACACCCCGTAGGGTTGCCGGAAATTGCCTGGCCCATTCGTCGGCATCTGTGATTCCATTTTCCCGCTAGATCGTCTCACATGTCTTACAATGTCGGAGGGGGTCGGCTGTACCATCGCCCTCAAATTTCGGCAACTTTTCTTTGGGTCCCGCCATAACACTGGAGGTTTGCACTCCTACACTGGTCGGCACTCCCACACAGGCGGTCAGCACTCCCACACCGGCAGTCTGAACTCCCACACTGGAGGTGTCGACAGCTGCGAACCTTGGTGAAGACGAAGGATTCTCCGAAATTGTTTCCCGCGGAAGTCTATCCTGGACAAAGAGGTCACTCCACGCTCGTGTTCCGTCGGCACTGCGAGCCATGCAAGTTAATGCTCTTCCGTCGGAATTTTCCTCCCTCGGCGAACACAAATTCAAGAACTCCTCCCGTGCTTCTTCCACCAATTCCACCCACTGCCGAGTCTCCTCCAGTAATTCCTCCGCACTTCGGTTTCCATCGGCAATCTTCTGGAATCTCCGTCAGCGTTCGGCTTGCTATGCCAAAATTAGATTCTCTTGTGCAATACGGATTCCATCTTTTCCCTTTGCCTTATTCCGATCCTTGTTAAGCTGATTTGGCATTAATCTTCATTCCTCCCACCTTCCAGATTCATAAGGCAACGGCACCAAATGTTTACCGTATAGGTAAAGAAAATGAACGCATACAGACAATAGAACATGAACAGCAAAATTTATATTATTATTCGCATACGCCAGACATAAATTATGCTTCACAATATTCGCAATAGTAGATGAATGATGATTACAATGATCCCAGATGGGCTATAAATACCACCGCCGAACCTTCCCGAAGGAGTCCATCGGCCACAATTATTCTATCTGCTACAAATTATTTATCGCCGGATCGTCGGCTACAGAATACCGAAACACTGCCGGACCGTCGGCAACAGAATACAAAACACTGCCAGACCGTCGGCTACAAACTAAAAAATACTGCCGGAACTATCCAGTCGGCTAACACATTTCAGCACAATCAAGCAAAATATCAAATATCCACCAATAAAAATGCTTGGTTCATTGACAGTGGAGCATCTCAAAATATAACAAGATTCAAAGAACAACTGGATAGCCTAGATAAAAACTTATATGAAGTGACCATTGGAGATAACTCCACCTATCTTATGAAAGGAATTCAGACCTGTACAATTCAACTAAAATCTGAAGTTTCTCTCCAACTAACAAGGGTACTATTCGTACCTGGCATAAAGAGAAATCTATTCTCCATCCCATCCCTTGAAGACAAAGGATATCAGATCCCCTTTTTGGATGGAAAAGTTCTAGCATCGCCTAAGAACTCAAATATAAAGAAGGCTTACACCATAGGGACTCAAAATGGATGTCTATACAAACTGTGCACTATTCAATCTCAAGTAGTCCATGATGTCTCCACTACAAATGAAATATGGAATAGAAGCTTAGGACATCTCTATTATCATGCTTTACCCTCTACAAAGAAACTTGTTAAAAGATTACCTAAATCAAATCAAGATCGTAAAGGAAGTTGGAAAGGGTGTGCTCTAAGGTAATGACACAAAGGGGACTTTTTAGAGTGGTGAGAGTAAATCAAATAATGTCCTTGAACTTATTCATACTGATTTATGTGGACCAATGTCAACAAACTCCTTGGGGGGGTTTTGTACTATGTTATCTTTGTTGATGACTATTCAAAGAAAACCTGGATTTATTTCTTGAAACTTCAATAATCCAATGAAGTCCTATCAAGATTTAGAGAAATCAAAGACTGAATCTAAATGTTGCCTTTACCGACAATGATGTACTCTTCTTCACCACCAAAAATACGAGAATATGAATAAGGTTGGTAGTCAATGAACCAATCTCTGTGATGGGTGCAATGACAAGAGGCACCTGAATCAATATACCTAGTAGACGACTTCACATGATCTGTAGGTCTTTTAGCCATCAAGGCGTAAAAGGCAGATTTTGTCCACTTAGTGTGCTCCGCACTGTTCCTGTTGGGTTGCGAACCTAATTGCTTAGATTGGGCAGCTAAGCATTTCTGACATTCAACCTTCATGTGACCAAACTTGTGGCCATAGTTGCATTGAATGTTCTTCTGGTAGCCTTCTGAATCTAGAGCAGAGGATTTCTACTGAGAAGAATACTAAGACTTTCCTTTATCCTTCTGAAAGGATTTAGCAACAAAGGCTTGCTCTGAGAAGGTGGAGTTGGAACCGCTACTGAACTGTTGTTTCCACCGACCTTGCTAAAGCAAGAGTGTGCAGAGATCTGTGAATTTCAGATCAACACCAAAAGAGTGTTCTTCAAGAAGAAATCTCTTGTTTTGTCAGAAGTCTCATGAAGATTTTTAAGATGTGCCCATATCTCGACAGCTGTCTTGTCGGATGGAATCTGAGAGAGTTGATCATCAACTATGCATAATTTGAGAAGCATCACCACCTCTCAATTATTTGGATCCCATACCAGGGGCAATCAAACGTTGTGTAACACCCAGAACAATCTGATTAGTATTCTAATATTCAAAAATTGATATTATCCGCTACTTCCAAGTGCCATAATTCTGATCATTGAATTTTGAATTGCTCTGGAGAAAAGTATTAGTCAAAGATGCCATAACACGTTTTTCAATTAAAAACCATGAAAATCTGTGAAGGCACCTACTTCGAGGCAAAAAATGGAAGACCCAAAAAATTTGAAGGGGAACCCAAAAAAATCGCGACACCCAGAAAAAACAAACCCAGCCAAGATCTTGAAAAACCCATAAAGAATCTATAAAAAAAATGATCCGGTATAGTAAATTAGGGTTTTGAACAAATACAGCCCTGCTGTAAAAAACGAAACAACAAGAAATGGTGGAAACGTAGAGAATAAATAGATGGAAGTTGTAGAAAAATGGCCGTAAGAAGCAAATATCACAGAAAATAATTTTGAAATATATTGCTCTGATAATTTCAAACAAGAAATTATTAATATTATCCAAAAAAAATTGAAGAATTGGCTCTAATACCATATTAAGAAGTAATTGGTAAAATATTTGCTTGTTATTAACAGAGACCGAAAGATCAATATATACAAAAGAATAAAACGATGTTTCTTAGGAAACGATCATAAAATAATAGAAACATAATATTCTAGCTAAAAGAAAGTTAAAGAAAGCTAACAAATAACTATAGACTAACTAATATTAGAAGCATTCTAAAATTTGCAATAGATTACAAATAGATAACCATTAACTAATAATAGAAGCTTATCTATTATCGTAATAATTCCTATTGATTTATGCGGACCAAGGTCAGCAAACTCCTTGGGGGTGTTTTGTACTATGTCATTTTTGTTGATGACTATTCAAGGAAAAACTGGATTTATTTCTTGAAACTTAAATAATCTAATGAAGTCCTATCAAGATTTAAAGAAATCAAAGCCGTAGTTGAAAACATGTCAGGAAAAGAATCAAAAGCCTAAGATCAGATAATGGTGGAGAATACATCTCTGAAAGCTTTAAATAATTGCGTAGTACAATAGGGACTAAGAATCGCCAAAAACAATTGCCATCCCGGAAACCCGTCCCGCCGTCTCCTGCCGTCCCCATATCGGAAACTCAAGGGAACATAGGTTTCAAGGGCGCACCAAATAACCCCACAAGCAATTTTTTGAGCCATATTGCTTCTCGTGCTCCCATAAAGTTTGTGATTACTCAACTTCTGTAGAGCTTTATGCAAATGAGGAGTGTTTTCTTATGATCCATGAGATCTTTGTCAATCCTTAACTGAAGCAACATCCTGATGTGCTTTTTCGATCAATTACACTTCCAACCCAATTTAAATCAAAGAATCCATGTAGATCTAGATGTAGATTTTTGTATTTAAGACCATATCCAATTGTATCTTGAAGATATCTAAATATATGTTTTACAGCAACAAGATGCATCCCCTTTGGCTCACACATAAACTGGCTAAGTGTATTCATTGCATAAAATATATCCGGTCTTGTGTTGACAAAATACATCAAGGATCCAATTATATATCTATAGAGAGTGAGATCTACAAATTTTGAGTTTGTTGTTGATTTCTTGAATTTGTGCAAATTAATTTCCATGGGTCTAGACAAAGGTCTAAATTCCAGCATTCCAAACCTCTTCAAAATGTCAATAGTATAATTCCCTTGATTCAGAGTGATGCCATCTGATTGTTGCCAGACTTCTAATCCAAGAAAGTAAAGTAAAATGCCCAAGTCCTTCACGTCAAATTCTAAAGCTAGATCCCTATTACATTGAGAGATTAGGTGATCTTCTCCTATGATTAGCAGGTCATCAACATATAAAATAAGTACTAACATATCACCATTAATTACCTTAAAATAGAGGTTTGGATCAGCTTAATTCTTGGAAAACCCTAGTCCTACAAGATATTGATCCATCCTTTCATACCAAGCTTTGGGGGCCTGTTTAAGTCCATATAAAGCCTTCTTTAATCTGCATACATGTGATTCAGCATTATATATGAAAAAACCTTTTGGTTGCTCTAAAATTCTAAATAGACTTCCTCTTCAATCATATCATTCAGGAATGCAGTCTTCACATCCATTTAATGAGACTTCCATCCTTTAGATGTTGTAATAGCAATTATTTCTCTGATTGAAGTGTATCAAGCAACAGTAGTAAAAGTCTCTTCACAATCAATACCATCTTTCTAAGAGAAACCTATGGCAACAAACTGGGCTTTATGTTTCTCAATACTGTGGTTTGCAGCATGCTTGATCTTGAAGAGCCATTTTGATGAAACATTAGATTTCCCTTTTGGTCTTGGTACTATGTCCTACACATCATTTTTTGTAATGGACTGATACTCTTTTGACAACATCTTTCCATACTTGATGTTTGAGAGTTTCTTCTACACAAGTTGGTTCTGATTTTATGATTTCACTCATCAATGCAACATAACTACAGAATCTATGGGGTCTCTTACTTTCTCTTCAGCTACCTGAACCATCTTTTTGGCCCAAAGTAGTCTCTTTTTGTTCTTGTTGGGTTCATCTCATAAGGCAATCCGGTTTTCATTTATAATCTCTTTGGAGACTTCCTTTGAACCTCAAGAACATGATCCTCTTACATATCTTTCGGAGGATCTTGAACTTCTATCTCATGAGAGTTCTTGTACCTCCTGAAAGCAATGTCTTCCTCATAGATGACATCTCTACTAAGTTCAATCAATTTTTGTCCATGTATATATACCCTTTCGTCTTTAGATGTTTCAGTATAGCCCACCAAAAAAAAAATTTCCTGAGGGTTCTAACATAGACCTCTTTTCTTTAGGCATATGAATATAGACAGGACACCTAGAGATTCTTAGATGACTTATATCAAGTTTGAAGTTGGTGAATGCTTCTTCAGGGGTTTTGTTGTCTAGGAGTGAATGGGTACATCTATTTTGGATGTAGACAATCGTCCTCGAAGCCATCCCAAAATGAAGTTTCTATGTTTTGGTCATACAACATAGCTCTAGAAGGTTCTACAATGGTCCTATTCTTTCTTTCAGCTACTCCATTTTGTTGTGGATTATAACGTACAATAAACTCCCTCTTAACCCCGACATTTACACAAAACTCTTTAAAAATGTCTGAAGTGTATTCCCTCCCATTATCTGTTCTTAATGTTTTGATTTTCTTCCCAAACATTTACACAAAACACTTTACATTTAAGAAAGTATATCCAAGCTTTCCTAGAGAAATCATCTACAATCTAATATAAGAATCCTCCTATGGAGGTTATAGATATGGGTCCACATAAATCAAAATGAACTAGTTCTAGAACATTTTTAGTTTTACTAATACTATTATGAAAAGTTCCCTTTGTACTATTTTGTACAACACAACCTTTGCATGCTCCTTCATGAGTTTGATTTAGTTTTGGCAACCTAGTCACCATTTTCTCTATTGAAGATAGGGCGTGAAAATGAAGATGCCCTAGTCTTCTATGTCAAGACTTATTTGAGATAGAAGTCACATGAATTAGGGCTTGATTTGAATTAGAACAAAGTTTGTAAAGACATCCATGTCTTATTCCTATAGTATGTGCTTTCTTGATAGTGGAATTCTTTGGCCATGTAGAGCTTTTTCATAGATAAAGTTTATTCTACACCCTTTGTCTTCAAGGGCAGAAACTGAGACTAGATTTCTTTTTATCCAGGACACAAATAATACTCCAATGAGTTGAAGTGATATGGCTGAATTCAAATTTATGGTGCATGCTCTAATCCTTTTTACGGGGTAGTTAGTATCATCCCCAATAGTTACTTCCTTGTCAGAATTTTTCACCAGAGTACCCAGATGTCTTTGAATCCTGTATTATGGTGTGAGGATTCACTATCAATCACCTAGGTGTTGAGTTTATTCGAAACTTCACTTGATAAGGCTAAATAGAAGACAAGTTTCTCAAAATCATTTTCTATGTTAGCTTTTCCAACTTCAGCAAAGGAGGCTTGTTTTTCTATCTGGACACATTATGGCATAGTATCTGTATTGATCAAATCTGAAACATTGTTTTTCAGACATATCTTTCCTCTTCTTAAAAGGGCCTTTTCCATAGGTATTTCTTTTTTTTGAAATTCTTCTTTCCTTTCTTATGAGTGTTACCATTTAATACACAACTATATTCATTTATAATATTTTGGTTGTGCCCTCTGGTGATAAGTCCAGATTCTTCTTGTAAGAAATGCATTTTTAACCGATCAAATTTAGGGAGTTTTGATCATGCACTTATTCCTTGAACAAATGATTCCCTTGATGTTGGGAGTCCACCTAGAGCCATCAATGTTAACCCCTTTTTGTCAATTTGATGACCAATTATCAAAAGTTGATCTCTTAACTTAGTGATCCTCATAAAGCATGTTGTAAAGGTTTCTCCCTTATTCATCTTCACATGGAGTTGTCTTTTCAATGTGAGAGCTCTGTCGGTGTTGTTTATTTCGTATGCATTTTCAAGAGATTTGAACATGTTGTATGCAAAATCACATTTTGATATAATTCGAACTATATGATTCCTAATTGCATCCACAACTATTTTCATAGCCTTTTCATTGTTCTTGATCCATTGAGTTTTCTCAGAATTACTCTCTAGTTCAGATGTTTTTCCTTTCACAAATGAATCTTGTTTATTTTCTTTCAATATTAGCATAACTTTAAACTTCCAAGATACGAAATTTGATGTTCCTTCACAATGATCCTTGGATCTGATTACACTGGTCATTATGAAGAATGGAATGTGATTACTCTTTTATGAGGAAATCATATTCTAGGTAATCTGCACTCCCAAATCTAATCGGATCTTCTTTTGCAAGGCTTTGATACCATGCTAAAGTTGATTAAATCTATTACAGATTAGAATATAGATGTCTTTTCAATTTTCTTGTGTCTTGAACAATATCCTTACTGACAAATAATTTTTTGCAGCCTATAATCAGAATGAAGATGCAATTATATTTCACAAGTATCGTAATGACTCTGAAACGCTAACGTTGAATTCTGATTATTATGTTTGCAAATCTGAATATGAACAGTAGAGAGAGATTGGACTCTAAGAGGCTTTGCACTATTTGATTTCTGTACATTGCCTCTTAGTCCGACCAGACTATATATATATATAGTGGAGGCATGTCTCTTTACCATTGGTTCCGTTTTGCTACCTTAATGTAACCGATAGTTAATGGCAATATAAAAGCACATAACAACTGCAGATTATATGAGGTTGATACCATAATAGACAGCAATATAAACAGGTCCACATCAGATTCGGATCTGATATACAATCAATACTATTTTCTTATTATCAATATAATATCAATACTTGATAAGTGGCAATCATAATGGTAAGTAATACTGATCAATATGCAGATCGATAATTCGGATTATACTTAGAATAATATAAATGATAATCAGATCATTATGGATGATAATTTGTTTTACAAATATGATCAATATAATGATATATGATTAAGCATTTTAATATGTATGTATGTATGTATGTATATATATATATACACACAATGTATAATATATATTGATATATATACATGCATATAATTATACATCATTCTATTGATAATTTCATCCATATTTATCTGACCAAAGCTATCATTTCAACACCTTTGCCTAGTTGCTTGTTACACTTTAGTCAGGAGAGTAACTTTTATTGTCGCATCAAAAGGGTGGAAAATTCACTAGATGGATGTGAAGACCACATTTCTCAATGGCATCATAGAAGAGGAAGTATACTTAGAATAACCAGAAAGATTGATTGTTCAAGATGGTGCTTCTCATGTTTGCAAATTGAAGAAGGCACTATATGGTCTCAAATAGGCCCCTTGAGCCTATTATGAGAGAATAAACAACTACCTCTCCAAACTAGGATTCTCCAAAAATGATGTAGATCCTAATCTCTACTTAAAGGTAGTAAACGATGATTTACTAATCATAGGAGAAGATCATCTTATCACCAAGTGCAAACAAGACCTTGCTTCCGAATTTGAAATTGAGAATTTGGGTATTCTACACTATATTCTTGGCTTAGAAGTATGGTAGAAAGATATTTGTATTATCTTAAATCAAGGTAAATATACTATTGATATTTTAACCAGATTCGGAATGATGGACAGAAAGCCTATGTCTACACCCGTAGAGACAAATCTACATAAGCTAAAAGAAGCAGCCTCGGAATCAGAATTTGTTGATCCTACTCTCTACCAACATATAATCGGATCCTTGATGTACTTAGTGAACACAAGACCAGACATTTTGTATGCAACACACACACTCAACCAGTGCATGTGTAAACCCAGAAAATTACATCTTGTTGCAGCAAAACATATTTTGAGAAAGTTGCATGGGACTATTGGATATGGATTAAAATATGACAATGTAGATCTAAATCTACATGCATATTCAAACTCAGATTGGGTTGGAAGTATTGTTGATCGAAAAAGTACCTTTGGATGTTGTTCTAGCCTGGGATCAACCATGATCTCCTGCTTTAGCAAAAACCAATCCTTAGTTGCACAAAGCTCTACCGAAGCTACATACTTCACAGCATCCATGGGAGCCCAAGAAGTCATATGGTTGAGAAAACTATTGGTGGGGTTGTTTAGACAAACCATAGATTCCACAACTATATACCGTGATAACCAAAGTTGTATTAAAGTTTCTGTAAACCCTGTATTTCATGATAGGTCCAAACACATTGAGATTCCCTACCATTATATAAGAGAAACGGTGGAGAGAAATGTTATATAGCTGAGATACATTAGCTAAGATGAGCAAACTATTGATATTCTAACCAAGCCTCTCTCTAACACAAAAGTGGATTACTTTAGAGGTAAGCTTGGTATGATAAAAAAGTAAATTTTATTTGAGGTTGACACTTAATAAATCTATTGTACTAATATCAAAAGATATATATATATATCAGGTGAGTTATTACATGATCTTGTAGAAACATTGTGAAAGGCGACAATCTTTCATTAATCTCTACTTGTGGTTAAGATTATAAAGTGAAGACTTTAACAATAGCTTCACCTCCTGTCGTGATGAATATCATATGGTTGATATCTGTGCATATATCATGATAGTCCATATCTCTTACAAAATATTAACTGAGCATGTGCTACCACAACACATTATATTACTGAGATATGTCATGTTATGAGATGTAGCATCTATGGATATGCCATGAAAAGATATCTTCTATGATAGACATCAAGAAACTTGGTGCCAATGCACATACCGTAAGAGGTAAGGTGCATATCATATGGTTGATATTCATGTTCTTACCATACTCCTGATAATAACATGAAGTGACATCAATTATGATGGATGTCATGTTGTTGCCCTTAAATATCATGTTGAGATGATATTCTTCTCTTACAGTACATGAGTATAAGATTAAAACTGTCCTTCCTAGCTAAGAGGGGGTGTTAATGATTTATAGCTCCGGTCAGATAAAGTCCAATTGATAATATCAAATCTTAAATGGCCTAATGCCCTTCCACACTTGATGACCATCTATTCTCTGTACTATTGCTATAAGTATTATTAATATAATTATTGTTTATTAGATTGATATATGTGTGTGTGTGTGTATCATATGTCACTGTTATTATTCATCCAATAAACATTAATTATACAAAATAATACCATTGCTAATGATAACAATTGAATTCCTTTAATACAAAGTATCGATCTGAGAAATCGATATGCGATCAATTGTTTTGAGTCGATACCATAAATCATGCATATATCTGTATGTGTGTGTGTTAGTGGCATCACAGCCGATTAAATAACCATTATCAGGCTGTTATATGTATCGATAGTTGTAAGTTAATAGGGGCATGTCTCATGTAGAGACATGTCTCTATGTTAGACATGCCTCTACATACATACATACATACATATATAAATATATACAACCATTAAAATATACTTACAGATGGTTTGTCTTATCCTCTAGTACAATTCTACAAAAGAGTTATCATATCAAAATGAAAGGAGAGCAAACAAGAGTTAATCCAGAAACTTCATAGTGAAAGAAGAAATTATTAGAATTCCTCTACCATTATATCTGATTCAAATTTAACAATAATGAGAAGCATTCCCACTGTGTACATGAATAGATTAGTAGTAGGAATATGACTGAACAATTTGACTTTGTGTTCTTTGGTCATGATCAGAGTTTATGGTTAAATGCCGCTTATGGTGGACAGTAAATTCTCAGATCTCTGGACAGCAAAGGACATTTGAAGAGCTATGTTGAGATGACTCAAATGAAGTACTGCAATTTGAAGGGGTAATGGAGAAGACAGTTGATTGGTAAGTGTAAAGAGCCCTGCTGGCTCCAACTGGCTATGCTAAAAGATATGATAATATTTTGGAAGTTTTGTGTGTTCTTTGCTCTTTTTGTGTTTTTGAGAGTATATTTTTTTAATTAATATTTCCAATAGATATGCAATAGTGAAAAACAATATTGAAAAGTAATACCAAATTGACTATGCCAAGACCACTAATTAATTCATAATACAATGTTGCAATTTATTTCTTTTCTATGCTCAGAAAATTATAAATCAGAACCTGGAATCACTGTCGACTTGCACAGTCATGATCGATGCCTTCAAAAAAATGTCAAACGTCCTCTTGTAGATTCACATGCGGCTATAAGAACCAAGCCACAGCTAGGAACAAACTCAGCCCAATGCATGAGTTTCTCAGCAGCAATAATCGCCCAAATGGCAGTGATAAAAAGTTAAAAACACCAATCTTCAGCACTAATAATCATCTTCCCAGACATGGTTATAACAGTAAAGAAGGCTGATATAATTCACCACTAAAACCCTCAATATGGATGCCAAGAATTCACTATACAACAACATTGAATTGGAATGTCAAATCAGCTTCAAAACACAGATTCAATTCTTTTACAACAACAACAATTGATGCACAATTCAAGAGGAATCAATCCTCAAGAAATTCAGGAAACTCAACTCCTCACCAAGAAATACATCAAGAGCAATAGACAAGAATGAATTTCCTTCTCACAAAGCATTGCTTTTATAATATTAAAAGATAACTTGTTCAAGACACTTTCATTTAAAAGCCTCTTTGCTTTATACTTAGGCACATAATTGAATAATACAATTTATTAATTCCCTTTGACTCCAAAAATGACTTTTTCAGCCATATTATAATATCTTGACACACAAGGTCATTGTTTCTTGTGCCCAAGATTTAAAACTCTTCAACTTGATTCCAATAAGCTATGACACTAAGATGACCAATATACGATACCAGCAAAAATTGTAAACTCGACATATTTAGTTAAATAATAATTATAATTTCACCCGTCTTGCAAAAATGATTAAAGAAACATCACTATCAAAAACTGAAAACACAAGTGATCCTAATGAAGAAAGATGATGAATAAACCTAATAAGGTGGCTTACTTAAAATAGGCGCTCCCTCCAAGATTCTTGGAACCCAAACCAGAAGCCAAAAATAGGAACTGAGAGCATCGATCAACTCCTCTAACCCAACTAAGCTCATCGGAACCAACTATTAACTTACTATAAACAGTAAGTCCATCAAAACGAAGCCAACACTCACAATAGGCCACTAGAGAGCCTAATAACTCCACAACAAGGTCCTCTAAACAACAGTATCAACCTACAAGGACCTAATAATAGACCGGATCCATCAAATCTGCCACAACTCAAAAATGGGAAAATTACAATCCACCCTCCCTAAGATTGCTTGTCCCCAACCAATCCCCAAGCAAAAACAAACATCACAATCCACCAGGATCCCAAGGGTAAATCTGTGGAGTATCTTGGTTGTGCACAACCGACTCTTGTAGCACGAGCACACAAATAACTAACATTAATAATAAAATCATCTGGAAACTAACTGTAGGCACTGATGGAGTAGACAACTCATCAACACAACCCAACTGAAGCACAAAAGTTGTCAACACCTGAATCCCAATATAACTGACACTAACATCCAATTGCTACAGAGATAGTAAAAACCATATGTACCTGTGACAAAACTACGATCTCCATCCTCTATTGAGTTGTCCTAGGTGTGTCAATACTACAAGAGATCTAACTTGCAATTGTAGATCAAAAGCAAAAAATGAGCACTCCCCATAGTGTAATGGAGGTAAAAAGGTCCAATCTCTATAAGAGGCTCATCGAGATCAACCCAAGATTCAAGAGATGTCTCAGTCTCTAAATCTAAACAATTGGTCAAGCAAGATTTTGTGTAACCCTCTAAGAAAATCCATCCACAAAATCCCTATGGGGAAGCATTGTAGAAAAGGTCTCTGCAATCTTTTCCACCAATTGTCAAAAACCACGAGACCCTGAATGAGAGTGCCCTTAGAAGCTTTGTATGGTCCCACAATTCCAAACTCTCAAGTAGATACTCCATAAATGACTCTTTGCAATAGAAATTACATGAGGAAGCATCAACCTACTCCATTGCAACCCACAGTTGATCCGTTTGAAATTTTGGCACTACCAATTGTCCAATGCTACCAATTGTATGAGATGAAGTAGTAGATTTGTTTCCAGCAGAAGGAAACAAATCCCCATGAGAGCTCGTCTCCAAATCAAATGCTACCCTGCCAAAGTCTTGTGAAAAAAGGTAGTGTCAAAAATGGCACACATCCCTCTGAAGAATCCACCACTATCACATCAAGACTGTCTATAACCTGCTCTGCACCACCTATCAATGTGCTAACTACTGGGGGACCTAGTACAACAAGAAGCTCTCTACAGTCCCCCATTGATTCAATCATCTCTTTTGTAACTACTACACTCCTATCTAGGATGGTTATAACTACATCATCATTACATCCATCCATATCCGTGGGAGTCAACTCACCACCAAACACTGCTATATGTAGTTAAACTGGATCTGGAGCTTGTGTCAACTGTACACACTCCAACTCCATGATATCCTCTTCTTTCCCTAACAATATCTCATAACAAATGCTATCCCACTTAGGTAATCATTGTCATCTACCAACTGTAAATAATTATGCTTCAAGATCCTAACAGCTTCTCGAAGCGAATGAATCTCTACTAGGGAAAAGCAACTACCATCGTGCTCATCTGACATAGAAGACTCCCAACTAGATACAACTAACATCTATCACATAGTCATAATGGTGACGAGATGAAAAGATATCACTATCACTCACCTTCAGCTGTTTGGTCACATGATGTGCCTAAATACCCTGGCCCCTACGTAAGCTTTCTAACTCACTAAATGCACTGTGATAGGAGGTTTATCTAAATTGTTGACCACAAGACCACTAACATCATGTCTGCTACCATCCTCGCGCACATCAAATACCAAGGTACTACTACTGGGTACCTATACCAACACCTCCTTTGAAGAAGTGGAAGCCCTTGCTATATCAAACTCCTGGCATGTATCTGCTTCTTCCTCAACAGTAAGTCCCTATAAGTCACGATCCTAGGACCTATCATTATCTAGTAACTCCCCTGAGTCATGACCAAGTATCTAATATGAAATACCAAACTCGTTATAACATGTAACATCCTCATACAAATCATGAGAGGTGCCCATAGCACTTGTATCCACATCGCCTAATTGAAACCTCACTATTGTCGCCTAATGCTACATACATGACTCAAGGACATCCTATGAACCAACAATACTAGGGCATAAACCCACATCACTTGACTCCTCTGTAACACTCAAAATCATGAGTGGCATAACTGGATAGCTCCATGCCCTCATGTGACCCACCTTAGAAGACTGTTGTCTCTTGCACTGAGTCAACACTATGACATCTACCATAAAAATTAGAACTATCAGTGCTCATATCCTCCATGCAATCTTCAAAAACAATGCTCTCATCAAGAAATTCTAAACAAACAACGGCAATGACTACATGATCAACACTCGCACTATCTACATCATCATCAACACTCACACTATCTGCAACATCATCAACATGCTCACATAAGGGACTAGTGTCCTGACAATCAGACCCTGCATCACCCATATTCCTACTGCTACCAACTAATGTAAGATTTCCATTAAAGGTAGTTAGCATGTTCTCAGCATCCTCCAAAGCACTAACTCTGGAATTCTCAAACTTTTGAAACTCAAGGTTGTTGTCCACTAATGAAATAGACACATCCATATGTCGTTGCATAGAATCTCCAACATCACATCTCCGATTAGGACTAGAAGCTACCCCACTAAGCATAGGACCATGATCACAAGTTGCTGACAACTCATGGTAAAGACTTATGGATGTCTCACCTGTGAAAAACTCCAAATTCTCTTCCTGCATTCTTGGTGGAGAAGTCCTTTAAAGTATTGAAACCATATATCCAGCTTCCCTGTCAACTGTTGCCAAATCTTAAAGTCTTGCTTCCATCTTTTTCTAACTTTGTTTACGTCTTTCCATGCTCTCCATTAGGGCATTAGTTTGCTTCCTGAGATATTCCTTTCTGTTCAAATGATTCCCATAATTACTACATTTTATGTATCTGTCCATAGCTAAAATAAGAGCAAGAGCGTTGGTCACTCAAACTAAAACAGCTGATCCAAAATAATAAATGTTTTTCTACCCCACGGGATGGTAGGAAACCACTTTCATACCACTGTAAAAAACCCCAACTAATTCTAACTTGAATTCTAATGGTTTGACATTTTGCCCAAACACTTATCATACAACTCTGATACCACTATAAAGAGCCTTCATTGCTCCAACTAACTATGCTGAAAGATATGATAACGTTTTGGAAGTTTTGTGTGTTCTTTGCTTTTTTTGTGGTTTTTAGAGTATATGTTTTTAATTAATTTTTTTCTAATAGATATGCAATGCTGAAAAACAATATTGAAAAGTAATATCAAATTGACTATGCAAAGACCACTAATTAATTCATATTCCAACACTACAATTTATTTCTTTTCTATGCTCAAAAAATTACATATCACAACTTGGTATCACTGTACACTTGCAACACTGAAGACGCTGCCTTGGGGAAAAATGCCAACTGCCTTCCTTTAGATTCATACACGGCTGCAAGAATTGTGCCACAGCTAGGAACAGACTCACTCCGGCATGTGAATTTCTTAGCAGCAATAATTGCCAAAATGGAAGTGATAAAAACACCAAACTTCAGCACCAATAATCGCCTTGTCAGACACACTTATAGCAGTAAAGAAGGCTGAGATAATTCACCACTAAAACCCTCAATATAGACGTGAAGAATCAGATTGGAAAACTCCTGTATAATTCAGTGTACAGAACAACAAATTGGAATGCCCGATCAGCTTCAAAACACAAACTCAATTGCTTTACAACAGCAGCAATTGATGCACAATTCAAGAGGAATCAGTCCTCAAGGAATTCAGAAAATTCAAACCCTCACCAAGACATATATCAAAAGCAATAGACAAGAATGAATTTCCTTCTCATAAAGCATTTCTTTTATAATAAATAAAGATGACTTCTTTAAGACACCTTTCACTTAAAAGCCTCTTTGCTTTATACTTAGGCACATAATTGAATAATACAATTTATTAATTCCCATTGGCTCCAAAAATAACTTTTTCAATCATATTATGATATTTTGACACACAAGGTCATTGTTTGTTGTGCCCAAGATTTAAAACTTTTCAGCCCAATCCCAACAAGCTATGACACTATAACATACCCTTTTTTCGGGCTTTAACAACTAGCCATCAATGAAATACAGTTACTACTTCAATTTCATGAGAAGGTTGTTATGACAGTTATGTTCATACAAGAGAGATAAATGATTAAAATCAGTTTAACCAAAATATCATAGCTAACAATCGAAGGCATCATCAATGAATCTAAATTGAGGATTTAAGTTTTTCATACAATAAATTCTGAAACCGGAATATGCCTAGGCCAGCATCTGCAAAACCAAGGTTAGTCCACATATACCACTTAGGGCACAAATAGTTATACCATTGTATCGTAATGACCATTACCATTTAGGACATCAAACACCACTATATCATAATGACCAATACCATTTAGGGCATCAAATTCCACTATATCATCCCTTTTTTCTTCTATTGCTAACTGTGGCAATAACATATAGTTAAAAGATACGTTCATATTCATTATTCACATAAATGAAAGACAAAAATAACAACAATCTAGTAAGCCTATCTCAAGCATACAAATACATTTCATGTTCGCTTGGAAAATCAACTGATTTTAATACATTAAGAGGAACTGAATTCTGAAATTAATCAATCTAATATATCTTCAACTTGTAATTTCAAATTTAGGAAGGTAAAATACCAGTCACTAGTAGATAATTGAATGCATATCTTATGTATCTCTTATGCATGTCTTGGCATCTAGCGGAGAGGAGAAGCATTGTCAAGGGCTTTACCTCCCAACCGCGGACCCTTCAATATCCCCACACAATCTCAATTGAGAAAGGTCCTCCATACCCTGAAATTTAGCCTGGGATACCACTGACTAGTCACTAAGCCACCTAGTGCCAGAGTTACAAACCATCGCTCGACTTGACAACAAGATTCCTTACAAGGATATACATGAGCTATCATTTTGTTTGATTGAGATTTTAAACTGGTTATATTCTTTCCTTCATTGCAGGAATTCTTCCCACTCTTTCCTCCCTTAGCTCAACCATGATAGTCCTTAATACTTGGAGAAATATATACTAAATCTCAAGATTTCATGATCTCTTATTCCTTTGTCATATATCATACTTTATCAGCCTATGGCATCATAAGATAGAAAACCCTTAATTCTATTATGATATAATAATGGAGTGTAACCCATCTCAAAGACATATTGGTTGTGCCTCTATATGGATCTCTTGATCAAATCTTTTTTCTATCACAGTTCGGCAATACCAATTTGCTTAAACAATAATCATATGTTCATCTCAGTTTAAAAGAATCACATGCATTTTTTATTCTTGCAACAAGTATTAAAACAATGAGCATGTCTGATAAACGTGCTTAGGACATATGACTCTCAAAGTATTTGAATAAAAATTCAAGCCCAATAATCACGACAATTCACTTATGAACGTATGGCATAACACATTGAAAGACATAACATTTGATATTAAAGTCCAGGCCCGACACTCAAGATGTTTCACATACGATTAACCTAGCATGAAAAATGCAAAGAAAGAAACACATGACCAGATTTTGGAATCGGACTGAAATAGCAGAAGTCCCAATATAATTCCTCTTGATTGGGTCAATGGCACTCAGCTTGGCTTATGAGCTTTGGCTCTGGCAATTAGCTTCAGATATAACACTTAATGAAGTACATTTCAGAAAATATTGTAAACAATTCTCAATGCTTGGGAGTTGAAGATGGAATGAGGAAGCGATGGATATTGTATGAGAGAGAGAGAGAGAGAGAGAGAGAGAGAGAGAGAGAGAGAGAGTTCCGCAGGGATCATAGAACATATATAACTTGTAGCAGCCATGAAAGGAGTCTCCCACAGTTCAGCCAGAAACAAGATGGACATGGTGGAAAACATTGCAAGTTTGCCTCATTGTTGAAATTCAAAAATGAATAAATTTAAATAAACTATTAGCTCGATATAATGAGGTGGCAATAATAAGGTTGATCGAGCAATAATAATAAAACCATGCCCACGCAAAAGAGAAAGATCATAAAAGCAAGGTGCAAAAAGATATTTAAAACATATCTTGGTATAGGAATACCACTTACCATATATTCATGCTTGCCTAAGTCCTATGATATGTAGGTATATATATTTGCATACATACATATATATGTACCTAATGATTATTTCGCGCACAAACACACACGTGTGTGTATATGTATACATACATATGTTAGCTTGCACAGAGCGAGGAATTGATAAAGGTATTATTCTTACTTAAGTTACTTTTTAATGCTTCTTTTAATAATTGTTTAACCAATTAGCTCATGGTCATCCTTAGTTCTTCTTGCTTGTCTAGCTGTTTCATCCTTGGTCATAGTGGTTTAGGACTCCCACCTATTTGCTCAACGGTAGGTGGTGCTCCCTAGTGCCCAAGTCCTTTCTGGCAATGCTTCTCCCCTTCGATGTGCTCCAACAAGGCAGAAATTCTCCATGATAATATCATATTCCTAGATAAAACCATAATTACCATAAAAGTTATTATCCATAAACCATCATAACGGCTAACCACCATTTCATTTTCCATGAGTTCATGATGAATAACCAACTTTCCAAGATAACATCAAAATATCATCATAACAGTTAACTAGCATGCCAACTTCATATGAAATTATAACGATTAATCATCTTACCATTTCACATGATCGTAACAAATTTTACCTGTCAACTGACTTCACGTGGAACCTCAACGGCTATATGAACATTTTTAAATTGAGATGTAACAGACACTAAGGTGGCTAATATACAATACCACCAAAATCGATAACCTCAATATATTTAGTTGAATAATAATTACAATTCACCCATTTTGCAAAAATGACTAAAGAAGCATCAAAATCAAAATCTAACAACACATGAGTGATTGATGAAGAAAGATGATGAATGAACCTGATGAGGGTGACTTACTAAAATAGACACTCCCTCCAAGATTTTTGGAGCTCAAACTAGAAGCCAAAAATAAAAGCTGAGAGCATCACTCAACTCCTCTAACCCAACTGAGCTCATCGGAACCCACTTTTAACTTACTATAAATAGTAATCCCCTCAGAACGGAGCCAAAACTCACCACAGGCCACTAGAAAGCCTAATAACTCCACAACAAGGTCCTCTAAACACTAGTATAAGCCTACAAGGACTCAATAATAGACTGAATCCATAAAATATGCCACAACTCAAAAAATGGGGACATTACAGTAAGTTGTGGTTATTACATATAATGTTTGTTAATGACATTGTGAACATGATAGCGGTGATGACAAGGCCTAAGAGGCCTTGAGGCTTGACGTTGTAGCTTGAGTTAAAAGTATCCTTGAAAGTAGTTGTGATAAGTTGATGGTTGAATGTTTAAGATGCTTGGCATTTAAGATTACTATGATGAATTTGAGGATATTGGTTTCCTAATGTATGGATTTGATCGACTCTTGTGATAAGATGAGTTTGAATGTCTCTAATGTAGTGAGTTCATTTAATGAACAAGTTGAGATTTTTGAGAGTCAATCTTGTTAGATGCCTTAAACCCATAAAATTGAGAACCTAGAACGATGTTTCCATTAATGAGTACCCTCATAGTAGTATTGTTGTAAGATGCTCTACATCTCTAAATAAATAAAAAATGAAACCAGTCTAATAATAGGAAATGAAGAACATGACTATTCTATGAAAATGATTATAAAATATGGAATGAGAGAGTTTACAAGGAGGGCAAATAATACCAAGAGATTCAATACTCCTTCCTCTCAAGACCTGCAAACAAAAAAGAAAATAAATTTTTTGGGTTGTTTGGAGACTTGCCTCAATCAAATCCTTGATTTGATGTTTCGACCCTAACACCAACTAGATAGATAGATAATCTAGTGATAGATAATCGAAAGATGATTGATAAATAACAATAAAACAGACAACAAGAACACAATTAAGATAATATGATATTCTTAAACAAAGTTTAATGGAATAAGAGAAAGGGAACTCCCCTTTGAAGTAACAAAACCAAAGATCAATGGGATGAAAGTGATATGCTGACAAAGGTGGTGAAGCTACAGTATCTTGAGAGTTATCCAAGATGAGGAAGAAAGTTTCTAAAACCCAGAAACTCACAAGAAGAGATCCCAAAATGCCAAGAGAGAGCAAATAAAATGTCCATAAAGACCAAGTGAACTTTGGTGGGCGAGTTTTAAATAGGTTGGATGATTCTCAATGTTGGTAGGTGTCGGGAAGAATCATACACTACAAGGCAAGTAGTTGTAATGTCCCAATGACCACCTTCGCATCTACAAACTTGCAAGATGAATGCACTATATAGACATCTCTGCATTGCGCACATATCCTGAACCAAACAAGCTACATGGTGAAGAATTTGTATGGGAAAATGACAAAGTGATGTAGGCTTACATGAATTTTTTTTTTTTTTTGACTAAGTTAGGAGCATGATGTAATGAACAATTACATGGTGCAATTTTCAACCCTTCATTCTCCCCCCACTTTAGCAAGCATACTATAATTAAAGATGTGATAACATATAGAATACAATGAGAATCTTTTGTCCATGTGGAGTTGCCCCTAGGAAAATACCCTAAGTTATCACAAGATCACATCCAACATGCAAGATGCAAACAAGCATGCTAAGATAATAAAAGATAATGATAAGATAGTGATCCGTAATGGTACGAGCAAATTGTGTTATGTTATATACCCATATGATAGAGTGATTTTGACTGCGCTTATACAAGTAGCAAAGGCTAGATAGATGTTGGTAACATATATGCAGGTAGCAATGCTAGATAGTCATATAATAAAGCACAAGATATGTCAATAGGGAAAGCAAAGCTAGATGACCATATGATAGGGAAAAGCATAGTTGAACTACTTGCCAGAACAAAAACTCACCAAAGTTTGAAATATAAACTTGAGAAAAACTCAGCTAGTTCTCGCCAAAAAACTTGGGAACTTCAGAAATTGCTTAAATTTAATTAGAAATGCATTTTTTCGAAAATTCAATGAGTCAACAAATGAGAACAAAAAAGATAAAAGTTGAGTCTAGATATGTTTAAATACAAAGTGGGTACAAAATCACACTTTCATGAGGAATGCCAATGGATGGAAGCAAAACAGTAAATAGCTTTTTTTGTAATACTAAAAGTAAATACACCATTACAATTAAGTTTTCCTGTTCCCATCTCAAGTAAAAACTAAGGGGAAGGTAGAACTAGAGGGTCTAGTCCTAGAAGTACGCACAAGGCATGACTATGTCTCCTCACTCGTATTTCTGACTCAGATTGTGGCTCGTCCTCATCCTGGATGTAGCTCTACCTCTAGCTTAACTTGACACTGGCGATGACATCTCACTGAACTCATCCTACTCGATGTCAGCTGGTGTGAAACCAAATCCACCCCCCTCCTACATGGCCTGCCTCTCCAAATCATTGACATCAGGGATTTGTTGGTTTTATGGTAGGCTTTTTTATAGAATAAAATATCGTGGTTGTCTTTGAGGATTTTATGAAAATCATGGGTTTTTACCTTTTTAACACAAAATCTTTGCTTTTTGATCATTTTTCACAAATTTGTGGCTTCATCTTTAACAAAATGTTTAAAACAGAAATTTACAAACTCATGGTTTCTTGTGGATTGTTTTGGATAGGGCCTAGGGTTTGTCGCCCGAATGTTCCTTCAAATGAACTAGGGTTCTCGTGAGACATTTCTACAAAAGCTTGGGTGTTACTATTTTTCTATAGTGGAATGTTTTTGACAATTTTCTAGCAGAATTATGTGCGACTTCAGCATTACAATGAGAGTTTGATGATTTTTACACAAAATTATGGTGCTAATTTGTAGAAGCTTCTAATATTTTTTGGCAAAATCCCAAGTTTCAGAGATTTTTTTATTTTTATCAACAAAAAACAAAGTTTTTTGAAGCTGATCTCAGTTTCCATGTCTCTTGGATAATGGGAGTGAGGCTTGGTTACCCAACATCAAGTTCGAAGGCAATCAACTTGTTCTTGTTCTTGGTTATATGAAGAAGATTTGTAGAGAGTGGTTGGCTGAACAGAAATCCAAACAAGGAGGGTCTCAACAACAGGCTCATGTCACGGAATGTTCTTAAGAGAAGGAATCATGGCCAAATGACTTGCAAACTATGTCAACTCTTTTGTAGGGTAGCTAGTAATATGACCATTAAGAGAGGGAATAAAGGTACTATTGTAATATTTAGTTTAATGGTCATGTCATTTTTTTTACAGCTTTCCATTCTTTAACTAATTTAGCTAGTTTAATAACTCTATTTTGTCTTCAATTCTCTGTCATTTTCATTATGGAAAGACCTTGTATTTTTTTATTTAAGGATTACTCCTCCCCTTTGTTTAACATTAAATATCAATCATAATTAATCATAGAGAGGTCCAACTCTCCAGTGAGCTTCGAAGTGCTAAAATAAGCATAATTGAAGGAAATGAGTGTTCCATTGTTTACACTGATTTTTCAAGTGTCATCTATCTTCCTAGACACATTTGTAGGTGAATTTCAGTAATTCAATTGACGAAACTGACAGTGGTGCACACATACAACACCATAGTAAGATGTTTGTGTTTATCCCTTCAACAATCAGAGGTGACTTAACCTAGAAACAAACCATCATCACCTCAATGACATAACACTAATAGTTACAAATGATGGTCATAGCACCAAGCTTTAGATAGTTATCAAAAAGAAATTAAATTTACAGTCTTACAAGTAAGAATGCTCAGCAACTCATATTTGCAGCCAATATCTTATCAAAGATTCCTGAATCCACTAGTATGACCTCTCCTATCATTTTAGAGCATCCTACAAGCTTGAGATTGTGTTCTTCAAGTCCTTATGGAGATCCCTGCTGAAAATTTAAAATGTGATCCAACATAGGACTCGTCACAAGATAGGCATTGATCACAAATAAGTAAAGCGAGTCTTTTCCATGCAGTCACACTCACATCAATAATTTTCATGGTGTGTACTTACCTTACATGAGCATATTTGTCACAACTGCACCTGCTTTATCACCTAGTGTTCTAATGAATCAAGGGCAATGCCTTGTAATGAATGTTAAGTCAGTTTGATTTGCAACAGAATATGCAATCTTTCATTTACTCATTGTCTATTCATCCAAACCTTTCAATTATTTGAATAAAATGATGCCACCACAAAAGATATCACATAGCTAGAAAGGAATTGTTAGTTTGAGGAAACTATCTAATTCTAGTTGAGAGGAAAAATTCACGACTGCTGGATGTTTCTTTCAGGAGAACCATTAATAAAAATCAAATAGTTTTTTAGAGTTCATAATTTTCTTTTAGAAAACATGCAAAAAGATACTTCATTGCAACTACCAAAGTTTACATTTACTAATAAATGATTATTACTCTCTAGGGAATATTAGTGCACAAAAGTACCTCTACATAAAAATCATGCCTTCAAATTTCAATCAATATTACAATGTCCTTATTCACCTCTACAAGTTGTTACTTACTCATTTTGAGGAAGATTCCGTGTCCTTCCACCATATTTGATGCAGAGAAACAAGCATGATGGGCAACTTGGGTCTGAAGGACGCATTGCCTTTTCCTCTTCAAGTATTGTAACAGGGCAGAGAATGGAGTTTTGCCTATTGGGGTAGAATATCTTTCGCCGCACACCAGGTTGCTCATACAATACATGCTCCTAGAAACAAAAGGAACCAGGTTTTAACATGGTTCCTTCAAATAAAAACAAGGAATAAAACTTAAAAACACAACAATATTTTTTCTACCGAGAAAAGTAAGCACAAGGGATATTAAAAGTTAAAACAGATTGCTGGAACCAATAAATTCCTCTATTCAATTATGGATTTTTTTTGTCAGAGAACGTTGTAAATAGATCAAGTTCTGTTTGCAATTTTAATTATTTCTGACTGCCAATGTAAAACTGTAAACATCAATGATGATAAACCTAAAAAGGCATACATAACTGAAAACTTTACCGATTGATCATGATAGTGGATCTCCATTTTCCGATTCATTTTGAACATGATTACATTTTCTATTTCCAATTGTGTGATAGAATGAAATAAATGATATTTTCATGTGAGCTTGCCAAAGAAAAAATGTGTTTTTTTTGAGTTCTTAGCTCAGACAGGAACTGCTGCACAGGCTCAATGTGAACATGTTGGAAAATAGTTCGAGTTATTCTATTTTGTATTTCACTTTCAAGGATAAATTGGTAGTATTTTTATTGGGCTGCAAACTTCAAAATTCTAAACACACATTGATGACTTATACTTTATTCCAGCACAATCAAGAGATATGGACATTGGATACTTTTCAGAAAAATTTGACTTTTAGTTGAACAGCATAAAAAAAAGAGCAAGATAAAAAAATGCAATATACAGTGAATTTATGTGCAGCAATTACATGAACGGTTTGTAGAGATTTCCTTGTAAGTGTTTCAAAGGAATGAATGGCTGATTTGAAGGTGTAAAGTATTTGTGTATTTGTTTTATACTTCCACATTTGAAGTTTTAACAATTGTATGATTAATGCAACATTAAAAGAATAATTTTATTTATTAAACATTATGATTCCATCATCTATCTTGAAAAACATGACGTGTTCTTAGAGGCAACTAGGGCAAGAGGAAAATTGTGTAGCCCAATGTAAGGAATTTCAGGGATTTTTGTTTGGAAAGTCATGTAAGGTTTTCAGTTGTAAAATTGATAAAAAAAAAATTAATGAAAATTGTGTATTATGTAATGTCCCCTTCATAAGAAAAACCGCCAACCAAAGATTCAGCCTATTTTAATTCCCATAGGCCAATTGGAAGGGAAAAAGGCAACCATTAGTAAATTAAATTGTCTAGAGTTTGGGCAGCTTAGTCTTGTTTTGTTTTTCAAATTTGGACAGTTAAGTAATGGTGACTTTAGTGGGCCACAAACTATAAGTTAAATTATAGTCACTAAACATGGGAAAATGTATAGTATTTTATCACTTTCAAAAAAGGTGTATATAGAGGAGAATTGAGAAGTGCGCAATTGTTCATCTTTTACCTAGAATAAAATACCTACAACAAGATTTATTTCAAGGTTGGAAACCCTCCTAACCATGTGTTGTGGCCCCTATATCATTACTAGTTGCAAAGAGGTCAACCCTTTTCAGCTATCTAGGCCTAATGGTGAAATTCTTCCCATACAAGTCAGTAAGATTCACCTTAAACTTTGCTTTTAATGGAAGTTAAAGGTTAAGTATATATTAGCTTTATTTTGTTGTTTTCCTGTAAGTGCTTGACCACAACTATTCTTAAAATGGCAGTTTTTTTATTTTATTTGATCACAGAGAAAAGGAGTGGCAGGTTTTATAAGTTGACTCCATTACCAACAGTTTACAGAAGGTTACTGGTCTTTTGCATTTAGCAAGAAGCTACCAGAAATGTTGATCATTTTCGCTCACCATCAGATCTTTAGATCGTTCTTTCCTCACAGGATTCCGGTTGAGCAGATGGCAGAGCTAAATCCTATATCATTCTTCAGATCAGGCATAATGGTGTAACATCCCCCAGGGTACACTGATATGGTCTTGGAGGGCTTCAATTCAATCTGAAGCATGTTTTCCGCAAGACAAAACTACAGTCTCACCAAAATTTCAAGCAGATTCTTCATCGGACTGTGAATGTAGATTTTGGGGCAGATGGCTTCATGATCCTGTCGATTAGATTTATTGGCAAAAGTCTTGTCAATCCTAGGGTTCATAGGCATTTAGGAGAGAGGAATTCATGTATTCCGATGAGCCTTGTTACATTGATAAATGTCATCCTGGTTACTCCTGCTGAAATGACATCTGGGGGCAGTGATAAATGAGATGGTTTTCAGAAAGACATTTTTGGGTCTTGTCAAAATGATCATACTGAGATTCATTAGTGAGATTCTTGTCGATCGATGGGTTTATTGACGATCAAAGGGGGAAAAACCATGTGTTCCAACAGTGTTGTCTATACCAATAAGTTGCATCAATGAGTATTTTGCCAATGGGATTCACTGTGGAGGCAGGTCAGGAGAACACAGGGTGATTCCACTGATGACAACAATTTATACTCTTGGAAGGAACCTGTTACCTAAATTTTCACCCCCGACTCAATTCAGGTAGAGCCACGGTTATGTCAACCAAATGGAGCTAGGTGTCTTGGCATGAAGGAAATACAGAGAAAAGCTATTCTTTGTTGTTAACAGAGCTTACAGTGTAATCATGAGCATCTAGCTATGGTGTGAGTAATGAGGCAGTAGTCTAAATTGTTCTTTCAGTTGTCTCGTGCATAATGAAGGAAAATGAAATGAGAGAGTAGTCATGAGCCATTAATGATAATGATAGGGGTGTATGTTTGAAGGGTTGCTGTAGCAATTTTTTTTTACAATATCTTCTGAAGGAGCAGCAGTAATAACCATGAGGGACTAGTATTTTTACCATATGATAGCATCGTTGGTCAAGTGTGATGTGTGATCATAACAGGACTGTCATCAAAATATCAATATCTCAAACACAATGCATGTCATTATTTGATCCCAGTGTTTCAAGTTAGTAGCATGGCATATATTATAAAGAGTAAAACAGAATCCTAAAAAAAAAGACAATGTTGTCTTATTTCAGGTATGTCAATTATACTATAGCTTGCATAAAAGATTAAATGATCAGATTCAAGCAAACAGTATGACCATGTGTATAGGAGGGAAGATACAGCAGCAACAGAGTTTTAATTATTACTGTGCAATTGAAGCATACACATTACAGGACAACCTAAATTATACCAAGGAAGCTTCCAGGGCTGGAACATGAGTAATTAAGTCATAGATACACATGTAACTTCAAAGTCTGAAAAGCTGACTACTAAAGAAAAAAAGAGGACGGCTATTATAAAATGAGAACATCTGTAATTATGAGCTTCCAGCCATATGATAATGACTGTTGAATACAGGTTATGGAGCAGTGTTTTATAAAGGCTGCACATGTTTTTATCGCATTAGTATAATCCTCAAAAATCAGATATGACAGTTCAAAGGGGATATATAGACAAGCTCACAAGCAATAAATGGTATACTGAACAAAGTATATTAAGGATATAACAGCAGCAAAAATACAGAATATACCACTGAGAAATTGCCAGCAATCTAGTTTCTAATCAGTGCAAATGCCGAATGGAGAGTTGTTGTTGCACATCTAAAATATAAAGATTATCAATGTCAACAATGCAAAATGAACTCACATATAGCTCAATCTGGCAGGAAGGGCTGTTTAAAAAAAAAATGAGTTTCATTTTGAAACAACTACAGAAAATCTCTAGCCAAGCCGTCTATGGTGGCATCATAAACTGCAGCCAAACAAAATGCAGAAAAAGAGATCTCTATTCAAGGCCCCAGAAAAACGAAGAATAGGCTCCAAATTTTCAGGTAAAACATCTATTCAAACCCTCATCTTTCTTCCATTAATGGCAGCTTCAGACTTCCAGCAGGTCAAAAAGAAGGATTGCAACAAAAAACACCCAATTTACCAGTTCGAGCTCTATATTTGCCCAAAAAATCTCCATTTTTCTTCAGCTGAAGCCCTCATTTTTCTCATGGCGGCGATTTTGCAGCAGAGCCAATTTCTCCAAAATGCAAAGATACAAATGAAACTTCTATCTTTCCCATCAACTTAAGTGGCATTGTTTTCTTTTTTTTTCAATCCCAAGTCCATAATATCTCACGATGACTTAGGGCCCATTTGGTTGCTCGAATACAACAGGAATAGGAATAGAAAATTAGAATTTATTTTGGTTTCTCTATTTGTTGTGCCAAATTAGAATTGGGAATAAGAATATGTATTCCCATTTTAAACCCAAAACGAGCTTATTTCTATTCTGAAAAAAACCTGTTATTAGAATAGACCATTCCTATTCTCAATCTGCATTTCTCGTATTACATTATATTTTGGAATCTGTGGTTGTGCAGGAAGGAAAAATAAAACATTTATGAGTTGGAAGATTTCCAATCGCTAATTTGACAGTGGATTGATTTTTACTATGTCTATATTTTTCAAGGTTTTTGTTTACTGCATAGGGTAAGAAGGTTAACACATGTATAACACGACTCAATTCAGAACAGGTACTTTATTCATGTATGCACTTGCTGATTACAATCCAATTACAATGACTACAATGATCTATCGATGATTCCAAAGTCCATCTCGGATGTGTACATATACCTTTCCGAAGGGGTGACTCAAGCGTCATGCGCCCGTCATCATCCCCCCCAAAAGAAAAGTCGTCTCCGGACGACAATACAACAAAATTCATTACAAAATTTCATTAACAACAAAATACATTAACTGACTAAGTACAACAAGATAAATCTGCTTCTGCCACATCACTTTCACGTTTGTCTCATGCCTGCACCAAACTGGTCTCCAAACCATGTTGCATCTATAGCCTCTGCTAACACAATACTGTTTCCTTAGCTGACCTTGATAGTCACTCGTGCCGCTTTCTCTGTTTCCTTAGCTGACCTTAATAGTCACTCGTGCCGCTTTCTCTGTTTCCAACTCCTGGGTACACTGAGCCAAGTGTCGCTGTACTGCCTTCAACTGGATGATCCACCAAGACGGCCTCACGCCCAAACACCTACTCTGAGTGCCACCTCTGACGCAAACACTCATGCCTACCGTCCCAGCTCCAAGTCTCATCAACTAGTCATACTTCCCACGACTGATAATCCGCAACGATTGGGGATCTAGGGGGCAACGCCCCCAGCGGGGTTGAGGGGCAGCACCCCCGCAGGGGCTTGGGGCTGCACCCCAGGTGGGCTCCTTGTCGCAATACAAGGCAAGGATTGAGGGGCAACGCCCCTTGCCGCCAAGACCAAATTAGCACTCCGAAACCCATACAAAACTGCATGGAACACACTATTTCTTTCATTTTCTTCCAATTCCACACTCTTTCTGGCAACTGCTTATGTCCACCCTTCCCTTTAGCATCATGCATTACTCATTCCGAACTGTTTCAATCTGTCATCATTTTATTTTTATTTTTATTTTTTTTAATAACCTCCTACCACCCTTCTTCTGCGTCTACCGGTGTACTACAATCTTCTTCCCCCTCTCCAGTTCCTACCATACAGAATGACTCCCTTCTCCAATGTAGGCTTCCTTGTCATTTCGAAACAATTTTAACTCACATACAGTATTTGTTATAGCTTCTAGACACCATATGGTCAACTTCAGCTCTTTCTCCTGCCGTCATCCTTTTCATACCCGTACGGGCTTCACATGATCTTTCTGCCTAGACCGTACGGCCATTTAGTTCCCTGCATGTTTTGTCCCCCAAGCCATACGATGTATCCTCTTGCTACCGTACGACCCTCAAAATTCCATTTTAGCTACCACCGTACAGTTCAAATTCTTTCTACTGCCACCGTACGGTCTCCAAATTTGTTTCCTTTTGCCACCGTACGGTCCTCCCTTGAATGCTTGTTCTCGACTTCCTTTTACTGTACCCGTATAGTCTTAATCTTCTTTACTGCATCCATCTCAACTCTTATTTAATGAGCTCTCTCCCAGCCGTACGCTTGTCTATCCACTGGTCGTACATCAACTTGTTCAGTTGCACCTCTGTTCCCTGCTGGCCGTACAGTCTCCTTCTAGGCGTACAGTTCCTTCTGTCAATTGTATGTGTGCTCTGGCCGTACGGCTCCAAGTTCCCTTCTATGTTCTGCCTCTGGTCGTACGGATTCTTCTTATGTTCTCTCTTGCCGTACGGCTTTAAGTTTCTTCCTCTTGTGCACTTCCTATTTTTTGTACACCATACAGTCTTATGTTACCTCTTGTGGTGTCTCTCAAGTCCGTACAGTAAGCCATGCTTCCATTGTTTTTATATCTTGATTTCACAATTATATTTTAATTTTTTCTATTCTTTTAATCCTTCATCTTTTGTTTCTTTATTATCTAGCACTTAGAGCTATGTTTAACTCCATATTCTGTCCCTTAGGGCCGTACGGCAAACTATTAATGTCTAATATTCCAGTCATTCCCAATTTGCGTCCTACTTCTTCATGTTTTATTACTTTATTACTTCATAGTGGCACTCAAAAATTATGTTTAACTCTGTCCTTACTTATCTTACATATGTACAGTATTTACATATATACAATATTTACAGCCGTTCTTTTCTCAGTTGTTCGTCCACTGAGGTGCGTTATTTCTTTCATGGTAGACTTTCAATTTCAAACCATTTGTTGCATTGGCTGCTACTTCCTTCCTATTGAGTGTCCATAACTTAATTATCTCGTTATATCCAACTTTCTGTATCTTGTATGGTCTGACCCATTTGACTTTGAACTTCCTAGGTCTGATTTCATTTTGTCTGTTATACTTCAGTACTAACTGGCCGAGTTGAAAGTTGTTTAATTTTAAACGCTTCTGACACCATACCTTCCACCTGTTTTGTGCAACTTCCACGGCCCACGCTGCATAGTTCTTATTCCTTCGGTACGGCCGCTTCCGCACAGGTACTGCACCCCCAATTAATGGTATCCAGTGGACACATAGCTTTGGTGGTACTCCTTTCAAGTCCTTATACGTCCAAGCAAAAACATCTTTATACTCCATGAATATTCTAAATGCTGCCGCCTTCAGTACTGGGTTGCAATCATCTCCTACCAGAAGGTTCTTTGGATTTTCCTCATCACCCAAGTTCATTGTTTTCACTGTCGGCTCTTCATCTTTTATCGGTTTATCTTTACTGAACGTATGAGCAGGTGTTTCATCCACTTGCGCTTCTCCCTCCTTCAGTTCACTGTATTCCTTCGAAAACTCATGGCCTTCTTTTCCTTCCTCGATACTCAAAATATTGCAGCTCGGAAAGACCTCATAATCTTCCATTTGCCAATGTAGCAATCCGTTTACTGAATCTAGGTCGTCATCAGTTGACCCTCCTAATCTCAGCACCGCTTCATCATCTGGTTCCATCCTTTTTTTCCCTTCATCATCATTCTCACCTTCGCCTTCTGAGTCCGACGACGCTGCTTCTTCTCCTACCATCTATGTATGCAAATCGATTATAAATCTCCTACCCCCTTTCTCCATTGACAAGGTATTCCTTTTCCAATCATGCTTTACCTTAGCTTGCACCAGCCACCCCCGTCCCAGGATGGCGTCATACCCTCTTCTCTTTAATGGAATGACCACGAAATCCAGTAAAAATGGTTGTGTCCCACTTGTTACTGGCTGTGCCATCAATGTTCCCAAGGGTTTTATCCCATGTTGGTCTACTGTAAGTAACTGAAAGGTGGGTGGCCACAGTGTTGGTTGTCCAAGTTTTTTCCAGATATCTTTCAGCATCACATTCACTCCCGATCCTTCATCTACTATTGTATCTGTTAGCACCGTACCCAGAATGCCCATCTCCACCACTGCTGGGTGTCTACCTGTCATAAGTGCTAGTAACATCGGGTCTGTTGCTGCTGCTATGGTTGTTTCCGTACTATCCTTTGCTTCCTCCGTCACTCTCGTGGACGGTGTCATATTTATAATAGCCGTAGGCAGTTGTGGTATGGTGAGAAGAAGATCATTTAATTTAATTGGCACTTCTATTTGCATTATCTGTTTCACCATGTCTTGTTCCGCCAAGTTTCTCTTCAGAGTTTCAGCAGGGTCTTTTACTTGTGACTTCTCTGCTTTCATCTACTTCTCTATCTCTGTTCGGGCTTTTTGTAACCTCTCCTTCTCTTCTTCTGCATTCGAATATTTTGCTCTCCTTGCCTGCTCCCACATGATCGCCAACACGTTCTCATCACATGTTTCAATACTTAATAAATTTACACTTTGCTTTGGACATTTTGAATCTTCATGGTCCCCTAGACCACACCATCTGCACAGTAGTTGTGGCGCCTCCTTCATAGTACAGTCCCTCACAAAGTGACCCCAAAGATTACATGCCCAACACTGTATCATTGGCCGTCCACTCGCATCATATTGTACTCTACTCCATCCTCAATTGTTATTGTTATTGTTTCCACCCCTTCCACGTCTATTATTATTTCGATATCCACCTGAAGTTGCATCATTGCCCATGTTGTTGCTATTGTTCGACGCTTCCTACATTAGTAACACCTGTTGGTGTCCTTTTGTTTTCAAGTTAAATGGGCACTCCTTCAGGGAATGCCCCGCCACTTGGCAGATGTCACAAAACTGCTTCTTCGGGCATGAACCCTTTGTATGGCCGTCCTTGCAATCTATACACCACAGTTCTCCTTTTACTGTATCCAGATTCTTTTTCAAAATTTTGAATTCTTTCATCATCCGAAGCATGTCTTTCTATAGTGCTTTCACCTTCTTGTTTGATTCCTCATCGCTACTGCTACTCTGCGAGGATGAATCATCCGAATCAGAGGACTTATGCTTTTTCTTCTTACTCGTCTTCTATTCACTTTCCAAATCCATAGCGCAAGTATATGCATCGACATACGACGCCGGTGGTACAATCTTCATTTTCTTTTTAAGAGTCAGTCGTAGCCCCTCCACAAACCACCGTTTTTTCAACCCATCCGCTGGTTGACTCTCCATCTTTCCGATCAATTCTTTCAGTCGCCTGGCATAGGTTCGAATTGTCTCATTCTTTCCTTGTTTGGTGCTGTAGATTTCTGCCACTATTTCATTATCATCTCGGAGTAATCTGAATTCTGCTATAAATTCTTTTTTAACATTCTCCCATGTATTAAGTTTCTGAGGACTAGTGTCAGAAAACCAATCTATCGCCACACCCCGTAGGGGCGCTGGAAATTGTCTTACCCAATCATCCTCATCCGTCATACTATTTTCCATCCATATGGTTTCACACGTTTTACAATGTCTGATAGGGTCTGTTGAAACATCGCCGTCAAACTTGGGTAACTTTTCTTTAGGGCCAGCCATCATTACTAGCCTTTGATTCTGAGGCACTTGTGTACCCGCGCTGTTCTGGACTCCCGCGCTATTCCGTGCTCCCGCGCTGTTCTGGACTCCTGCACTGTTCTAGATTCCCGCGCTGTTTTGTGTTCCCGCGTTGTTCTGGACTTCCGCACTATTCTGGATAACAATCTTGTTCCCAACACTGCGTTGTCTGGTGAAAAGTCTTCAAGTGACGTTCTATTCTCCGCCTGTATCCATTCGTCCGATGTATTAGGAACGAAGAGATCACTCCACGCTCGTGCTCCCTTGGCACTCCAAGCCGTGCAAGTTGTTTCCCTTCTGTTCGGACACTCTCCCCTCAGTGTATACAAGTTAAAGAATTCTTCCCTTGTTTCCTCCACCAAATTCAAGCGTTGTCGAGTTTCTTCCAGCAATTCCTCGGCACTCAACCTACTAGGTGAGTGCACTTGCTTCGTCTGTGCCTCTTCACCCCTTCGGTGCTCCTCGACAATCCGCTGAAGTCTCTATTTGCACTCTGCTTGCACTTAGTTCATTTTTATCTTTTACCTTGTTCCGGTCCTTGTTTGGCAAATTCGGCATTAATCCCCATTCCTTCGTTCCAGGTACGTCTGGCAGCGGTGCCAAATGTTTACTGTATAGGGTAAGAAGTTTAACACATGTCTAACATGACTCAATTCAGAACAGGTACTTTATTCATGTATGCACTTGCTGATTATAATCCGATTACAATGACTACAATGATCTATCGATGATTCCAAAGTCCATCTCGGACGTGTACATATACCTTTCCGAAGGGGTGACTCAAGCGTCACGCGCCCATTCGGATACTACTCTACCCATCGGCTACACTGTACATTTACCGACAATAGTTTTCTCTCTATAATCGAGATCTTTGTTTTTGCAAGTAGACATCACAAGTTTTTATCTATGCAAGCGCAAGTGTGGTCGAAAATTTGCTAAGAACACAAACAAGGAAAACATAGGGCATCGATGTGAATGAACACTAGCCTAGAGAGGGAAGGGTATTGCAAATAAAAAATGGCTCGATGACCGTTGTTGCCATGTGCATAGAGGCACAACTTGATGTCGGGGTCTTTCTTTCTCCAAAATTTGAAAACCTCCTTCCAGAAATTTATGGTGTGGAATCCATTATGCTTTGAAAATACTCAACTTTTGATTTGTTGCATAGTTTTCGTTTGTAGTCTTGTGAAGCAAAAAGGAGAGTTGTGCTTCTTATACATTTCAAAGCCAACATCAGGGCTGCTGAGTTGGATGTGCAGCAGCTGATTTTATGCCATGGCTAATTTCATGAATTAATGTGTATTATTGAAAAAATTAATTAAAAAATAATAAATTAAAACAAAAAAATAATTTCTTAATCTTATTCTAATTCCAATTTTGCACAACCAAACAGGGGATTAATACATTTCCAATCAAATTCCAGGTGAACCAAACAGGGCTGGAATTGTCATTTTCCATTCCCATTTCTAATTTTCAATTCCTATCCATGCAACCAAACAGGCCCTTAGGCTTTTTAAAAGCTTTATAATGCTTAGGATAGTGGTATGTAGGTTTTCAAAAGTTTTTATAATTATGTTATTTTTTTATCACTTAGTAATTTTATTTAAATAATTTTTAATATCATTTAATAAATATTAATTATATTAATAATATTATTAAGTATTTTTTTAATTACTTAATAAATATTAGTAACAAAATTAATATTTACTAATATAATTAAAGCATAGATTATTAATAGGCATTATTAATAAAAGTATCAAAAGTTTTATAATTTATTTATCTAATTAATGTTTATAATATTGATCAGACAAATAAGTTATAAATCATTTTATATTTGTGATAAAAAATAAGATACTTTTTTTTACCTTTAAGAAATGAAACTGAGATATTTTTGAGAGTTATGGCAGAGTTCCAAGAGTCATGGCGATGGGATTTGACAAGTCAGTGAAGTTATTGCATATTAGAGACTTTTTAGCCTTTTTAGAGAGACATGACTGAATTTTATGAAGGGTCTTTATGTTGATACTTTCAGGCCATGACTTTTGGGGCACTATTTCACCTTTTTGAAGACTTTTTGAGGGGCTCAAAATTGGCTTTGAAGGCTGAATTCGACCAAGGAGTAATTGTTTGCATTAATGATGCAATGGGATGGAAAAGGCATAAGTATGAGTTAAGGCGCATTTGGTAGAGAGTTTTGGTTTTATGCAGATTTGGGACTTTAGAATTTTTCAGTCCTTTTCCTCATCTTGGCATACTTCTTGTAACTCTTTTTGAGATATGCAGATTTGTAACACCTTTGAGCAGTAATATATAGTGTTTCCCTTCTCATTTTCTACTTTATTGTGTACTTAGTGTTGATGCAAGTTCGTGTGATGTTCTTTCCTTGGAGTTGTATTACATATCGGTGTCTTAATGCAGAAAAATAGAGATCTTTGTAGGTTATAAGTTGTGTTGGTCCTAAGAATCAGGCTTAGTTTGTGAGAGAATCTTTCTCCTCCTAAGGGTTGATCTTATTAAACCATCTTATAAATTATTTATGCAAAGATCATGTTATTGGGTTGTGTACTAAGGTTCTTGTATAACCGGTTTCTGTTGTGTGTTGGTTATCTATTAAGGCTCAAGGATACTTTTAGGTGCATCACCATAGTTTTAAGTTTTATTTATATTATCCTCCTATCCCTCTTCCTCCAAGATTTAAGTTTAAGAGCTTAAGGTGAAAGGATCTCATAGGAACCAGCCTAGAATCCGAAGATTTACTCCAATTTTGGGTAACCCACAGACCCAGAAGTATTTTCATGTTTCTCGAAGTGACTAGGTTTTAGAACTCAGTCCGGGTGCAACTTTTAGAGATAACAGAACCAAGATATGTCGCTCAATAGTTCATTCTATGTCGAGGAGTCCTATCTGGGGAGCTAGCCCATAGTCTTGCCAAACTCATTTAGCGCCAATATGGTGTCGGGACTTGATTGGTGGAAGTCTTCCCCAATGACTAAGCAACCATTTTGGCACCAAACAGGGATTCATCAGTACAACTTGTATCGATAACAAACAAGTAGATGTTGGTCATGTTTGTTAAAGCATGTAGCTTCAGTCTGACAATAACTATGATCAGCATATATATACATATGTATATATGTATACCAATATGATGCACATATTGTTATACATATATGCATATGTATAATTGCAATATATGAAACAATGCATAGTTGAAACTGATGATCATATATATATTGTTTGAGATCATTTAAGGCATGATCAAAACTTATTCTGATTCCTTTGATCTTAGATCACTATCGATCTATATTATATCGAGCTGCAGTTTATAATGATCAATAATACATTATTAAGACTTGTGTTAAGTCTATAACGAATCGTGCATGATTAATTAACACCAAACCGGTGTGATGGTGAATGTTTTTGTCTCCATTCGAAGACATGCCCATTCACCCTCACACCCCTCCGTGCTATATGTATACTTGATCTGCCCGAATAACAAGCCATCATAATCAATTAATGCAAGCACATCAAAGGATCGATTTACATTTCAAGTTCAAGAACTTAGCATTATCTCTGTTATTTTTTTACTAACATATACAAATCCTGGAGCAAATCTATTCTTTGACATCAATGTTCATACCTGCAATAAAAGTTGTGCATCAATCAGCATCGAATTTGAAATCTGGTAAGAAACTTTACAATGTTAATGCTTTCAGCTGGCCCAATGACTTGTCTTTCAGCCATTTTGGGTTCGTTATGATTACAAGTAGTTGTAGGGATGAATTCTAGAATCCATTGGATCTTTATTTCGATCCAATTGTTTACTTGCAGAATGGGGCCTTCATTTATGTGGCCCCTCTTTCTATCACTTTTGGGTGTTCAACTTGCAGATAAGATTTCCTTTGAACATGATATTTCTGTAGCATAACCCTTGAGGGGTTTAAACCACTATGCCTTTACCAGAGTTGAAAGCATAAAAGGCAACAATGTATACCTTCAGGGATCTACTCTATTGTATTTGCAAATATCAAATTTTTCTCTATGATTGTAAACAGCCTTGCCTGATTTTAATGAGATTATTGGTCCTACCTATTTCTTAACTGCAAAATTGCATGTATTTCATCATCTTAAGAACTTTTTGTTGTGCAATCTATGATTGATCAATCCTATTCAAGTGATGAAACCATAGTTGGAAAACTCGCCAAATGCAAAAACTCGCCAAGCCCCCCAAAAGTTTAATCGGGAAAAACTCGGCGATTTAAAAAGAAAACTCAGGAAAAACTCGAGAACCTAAAAAACCGCTGAAATTTAATTAAAAATACATTTATTTTGCAAAATTTAATGAGAAGATGCATCTAATAAGTTAATTAAAGACAATACAAAAGAGAGAAACAAAGTTTAGATATATATAAATGCATAATGCGTACAAAATTACATTCTCATGCAGAATGCTCATGGTAGGAAGCAAAATAGTAAATTACTAAATAGTTTCAATCTGTCAAACTAGAAATAAATACTAAAAGTCTAAATACATCAATACAATGTCAATCACATCTTCCTCTTTCCACTTGCACTAGCAGGAAAGCGAGGGGGTCTAGTCCTAGAAGAAGTGCCCCGCACTGGGATAGGGCGTGAGCTGCGTGACTGTGAACTTTGTGGCTGTGCCCCCTCGCTCGATGTCCCTATTGACTGGCTCAGCGTCCTAGAAGAGGATGCATCTCCTCCTAATGGTAATGCCTGATCCTCGCCTGAATCATCATCATCCTCGTCCTCATCCTCAATGTCATCCATAGTGAACTGAAAATCATAGTCAGCCTCCCCCTCCATGGCCTGCCTCTCCAAATCAGCGATCTCATCTGGTGTAAACAATGGACTTGGCTCCTATGCTGTCCAATCAGAATAAGGATCTATCTCATCTAGATCAAGCGGACCAGGTAGTTCTAAGAGCTGTGCCTTTTTTATGCGCAACTTAAGATTATAGTGCACATAAACAAGGTCATTAAGCCGTTTTTAAGTCATTCTGTTTCTTTTCTTTGTATGGATGGACTCAAATAAGCACCAATTGCGCTCACAATGGGATGAGCTACAAGGTTGGGATAGGACTTTGAGAGCAAATTTCCTTAAATTGGGGGTATTGCCACCCCAACTTGCCCACCAAGCATCTGCAAAACAAAATTAAAAAAGTTATAAAGCAATTAAAAAAAAATCAGAAGCACAACTTATCAATTAGCAAAAGTTTTAAAGTTTGATGCTTTACCTGGTGCTTGAGTAGATCTTGCTCTCTTTGCTAGCATAGAAGAGAACAAAGGACCCCTTGATTCCACATAGATTTTTTGTTCGATCACAATAAGGTCTCTCTCCTCTTCACTTGATATCATTCTCTCAATGCATTTAGAGAGACCTTCCATGACCTCTCTATTAGGATCTGAGTAGGAATCATCAGCCCTAAAACAAATAGAAAATGATATCAAGTCTTACTACACAACCTTAAAAAGTAAAGTAAAATAAAGACTTATTAAAATCCCAACTTCAAGGACAATCAATTATCATAGTACCTGAATTTGGGATTGAGGAAGTAGCCTACTGCATGAATAGGTTGGTGGAGCATATTGTTCCACCTCCTATCAATTATTTCCCAAATGGGGTCAAATCTGAGACTGTCCCCGTGATAGTAACTTCTAACAGCCTCTTTTGCCCTATCCATGGCCTCATAAAGACCTCCCATTGGGGATTGCTGCCCATCACATGTGCGCAAGACTAGAACTAGGGGCAGAGACATCTACATTTGAAATTTGAAAAATACAAATTAGTTAATAACATCGTAAGTTATGAATTGATAATGAAACTTGAATAAACTAAAAATATAATGAAGTTACCTCCACAATCTCCTTAGCCTTTGCAAAAAAGCTATCATCAAAGACTATTCGTGCCACAGCCTCTCCTTCGGGCTTCTTTGAGTAAGGTGAAGCAACCCAATTAGCACACACAAACATTTGCTTCAAAGCCAATATGTGGTCAAGAATACTTTGCAACATCAGGAAGACTGTTGCAAACCTTGTCATAGCAGGTCTCATCAAATCTTTGCCTTTAGTGGCTTTTCTCATCAAACTGAGAACCCATGGGTGATTATAGATATATTTCATGACTCGCCTAGCATCTTCCACAATTGGACTCACCCAATCAAGTTTTTCTATGTCCTCCAAAAGAAGGTCAAGGACATGTGCTACACAAGGTGACCAAAAAAGTGTGGGATGCCTCTCTTGGAGGATTCTACCTAAAAGATTAATAACAAACTTTCCATATTTAGTATTTACAAATTACATCAAATCTAAATTGAATAATACCATAGCATTACATTCATGATTCATATTGATTCAAATATAAAAAATTAAATCTACCTGCTGCCACATATGTTGCTGCATTATCTGTGATTATTTGCACCACATTCTCTATTCCCACCTCCATGACAACATCCTCCAACATTAAAGCCAATGTGGCTGCATTTTTCACTTTGTTGGAGGCATCGACAGATTTCCAAAACACCACATCATCTTTGCAAGCAATCAAGAAGTTAATAATGGTTCTACTTCTTCCATCTGTCCACCCATCAGATAAAATGGTGCAGCCATACTTCTTCCACTCTTTCTTTTGGTCTTCTATCAACAATGTTGCCCTACCAACCGCTTTGTCAAGCAACCTACAAAATTTAGGTGTAATATTAAATAAAGTGTAAGTGTTAGTAAAAAATTAGGAAATAAGTTATAACAATTAAGATTTAAAATATAACAATGAACTAAAGTGAATCACAATTATTTACAATTACTAAATAGTAAAATACTAACCTTCCACTCATATCCTTGCGATTAGGCGGCTTGTACCCTTTGCCTGATATTGTCATTGCATTCACCATATTGACCCAATAGGGACTATCAGCGGCATTTATTGAGATATTGTTGAAAAACCAAAAATCAGCTGCTGCAATATCAGTTTGCTCATGCACCTCCTTAAACCATACAGTGCCCTCTAATGATGGTTGTGCTCCAGGTGTGTTCCTAGGCACAAAATAACCACCTATCCCTGATGGAGATCCGGATGGTGATGATGAAGAAGTAGGAGATGTAGAAGAAGTGGAACCGGTAAAAGAGAAATTTTGTTTGCGGATCCGTGGGCCACAAAGAGATCCTGGTATGTTCCTAAGTGCTTCTTCTTCCTCTTGCATATCAAAAGGAGCTCCTTCAGATTCAGCTATGGCTGCCCTCATAGCTAATTTTGCCCTCTCCCTATTCAATTTTTTCTCTTCAGCAGCTGCAAGTAGGGCATTGATGAATCTTTTTTCTTCATCAGTTACCTTGAGACAAGGATTTGAGTCATGTTTCTTTATGCCTGCAAGGTGGTATTTGAGGCGGTTTATGCCTCCAGAAATAATTCTCTCACAGGGAATGCATATCACCTTCCCAATATCATTTGGAGCTTCATAGGCATACCGCCATGCCTTATCTCTTGCATTTTTAGGCCGAGTGCCTATATATCCAAATGGGCATGGTGTTTGTGGCCACTCTTCTTGTAGGTTTGTCATTTTTTTAATGGTTGACCGCTGCCCTACACATAAATATATAGAAAAATGAATAAACAAAGTTAGAACTTAGAAGCTAGGGTTTCAAATGATTCAAACTTCAAACTTCAACCATATCCTTAGCAAACAACAAACTTCAACCATATCCTTAGAAGCTAGGGTTTCAAATGATTCAAAATGATTTTAAATGATTTGAAAACATTTACAAACAACAACAAAAACAAAAGAACATTTGTTATAAAACTATAAAAAGTTTTCAAACTATGATAAGATGAACATACCTGGAAAGAAATTTGTCTTCTAAAATCGGTTAGAATTCTCTACAATCCACTAAAATCCGCCTTGAATCACTTACAATCAGCCAAGAATGCCTCCAAACCTTCTTCTCTTCACTCCTCAAGGCTCTAAACAATGCAAATACAAGAAAGAATGAGAAAAAACACTCACTGCTGCTTTAATCCGTCACAGGCCGCAGGCAAAAATTTCACCAATAAATCGCGAGTTTTTAATAAAAACTCGCCAAGTTTTTGCCGATTACTTGCCGAATACTCGGCGAGTTTTTACCAACTACCGAGTTTTTAAATTGGCGAGTTAACTGGTGAAAAACTTGCCGAGCTAGGAAACTCAGCGAGTGTTCCATCTATGGATGAAAGTATTCCTTGTGGGACTGAATTCAATCTATTGTGATAATTGTTTTGCGATAACATAATTGTACGATATTCACTGAATTTAAAGGGCAGTCATAGGCAAGAGAAAATCAAAACATTCAAATTTGTGCATCACCTCCTTCCACTTCAGTTATCCTTGTCCCCTTTTCCTCTCAAGTTGATAGTTTGTGGATCATGACTATAAAGGAAGTATGCCTTTTCCATAGATTCAATCGCATTGATGAAGTCCCACATTGAGAGATTGTTTCCATGTTCCACAAGGTTGTTTAGGTCACTAATCATCACCTAGCCAAGGGTGCAATTTTTTGTGAAAATAGTTTTTGACAAGCATGGTGGGACAGAGTTTCAAGTTTGTCCAAGAAGACCCACTAGTTGGATGGTGTCAAACAAAGAAATTCAATGTTCATGCTAAGAAATCAGTGCTACTCTTAGCATCTCGTCCTTCAGGGGCTCACCTTCAAGCACTTGGTGACTCTAAGATCTACATTTGGTTCTCAGATCAGACTTGCTGCAATTTATGCCAGGATTCAAACAAGTGCATATTCTAGATGCAATCTTCAATTTGTTCAACTCTCATCTTCAAGTTCTAGAAGAAAAAGAAATAGGCTTTCTTTATCACTAATTAGGAGTTCAAAAGATACATCAACACCACCTATTAAAATATTAGATCAGATTGTAGATAGAGAAATTTTAATATGTGAACTATCACTGATATAGTTTCTTTTGATCTGATGCAATTCTTTCTTTCTTTGCAGGGATATCCAAGAACATATTATGCTGATCTCAAATTATATATATAAATCTGATGAGTATAGTGATATTTTGTATCATGTACTGGCACTCAATATGAATTGTATGTATTTTCCAAGAGCACAATATCAATAAATATATCATCCTCTAGAGGCATGGCTCAACATACATACATGTCTCTATGTTGAGACATGTCCCAATGTAGAGACATGTCTCTATGTTCAGACATGTACTTATCTTTATAGTGTTGTTTCTTAACAGCCACTAATGAATCAGCTAATATCCTGGTAATGATATTGAGATGCAGGTTCGAATATGCATAACATGCATTCTGTAAAATACAATCAGAATATTATAGAATGTATGCGATCAGTAAATTCATTCAGAATATCTGTGATCTACAATATGGTCGATCAAGAGTATTGAAATATATATGGCAGTTAAATATGGTCGAACATATATATGTTCGAACAATGAATGATGTTCAAACATATATATAGATATATAATCAGTTTCAATCTCAAATTCAGTTGATCGTATTTAGATTGATATTCAGAATCTCATTATTAGCTTTAATATGGATATTTATTTGGATCAACAAATATATAAGTATTTCTTTAATTATTTCAATTTTTGGATGAAGTTTTGATTTACTCTACATGACTTTCAACATATGGTTAATAAGAGCACACACTGAAGCCTTATATATCCAAACTTGGTTTGTTTCATTGTTCTCCATAATGCAGAACTTGAAAAATTTAGTGAGCTCAAATACCAGTGTTACATACCTTCCATCGTGCCATTGCAAGCCACCTAAACTAAATAACAATATCTGAAGATACTAGCAAAGAATTAGACAAAAAAAAAAGAAAGAAATTTTAAAAACTATATTGTGGAGAATGACCTCTCCACACCCTCATCAAATCACTGTCGAATTCAGATGTTTCTAAATGTCCACTGTCATAAAGCATCATGAATTTAAGACTCCAACCAAGACATTGTCTGATTCTGACTGTCTTTAAGGGACCATGGAATACATAAAATAAAAACAAGCATAGCAAGTGCAAACATATCTCCTAAAAAAGGAGCCCTAGAGTACTTCAGAATGTTATAAAGAAAATTTAAAAAGAGAAAATCTGTAAACCAAAGATCTGAAGAGCAAGCAAAAAAATATTTTTTGATTCTAGCTTAAAATGGTAGAAAAAAATAACATACAGATTCCATATGTTATGTTTTGTCTACAGACCTCTCCTATTTACAAAAAAACTGCATGTTACATATAATTAAAGCTAGTTTATTATTCACTGCAGTGAAATATTAGGACATTGAGCATCAAATAACATTAAAGATCACGTGGAACAAAGCAATGAGGAAAGTTTACTCATAGGGTTCAGTTTAATAAGTTTTGACAATTATTAGCCTGGTCAAATTTGACTCTATGATGGATAAATAGTTTTATTAAGATTTCCCGTTAAAAAGTGGAAAATACTATTTTTTTTGTCCACAGCCATATTCCTCAAGATGTAACAGAAGAAAAATTGGTACAGTTATTTGAGACCAATCTTTCAGTTAATGCTAACCTTCATCAATGTTGGACAGATTTGTCAAAATAATCAAAAAGATTGAAAAACATTTCCAATCTCTATAGTTAAAGAAGATTGGCATGACAATAGACATTACAAATAATCCATGTAATCAAAGGGACCCAATGAACATGAAAGTAGATAAACATAGAAGATAAGATCACTTAACTACCTAATGGATTTTGTTTTATGCAAAATGACACCTTTATCTGTAGTTTTAAGAGAAGATTGTTCCTTCTGACCATGGGAGCAAGGCCTGGACAAGAAAAGGTGAAGTATCTGTGGAAAAGTCTGTCTAAACCAAGACCATTTCGAAGGGAATATACAGTAAGGCCTATCACTAGTAGAGTAGAAGGCTTGGAAGATATCTCCAGTAGCTAGAATCTATACCTCATTGGAAATGAAATTTTTGATAATAGAACGCTGGATGGGTCTATATAATTCCCTTGGATGTTTCAAGCAGCACAACTATGGGAGCTTGGCCAACATATAGAGAGTTGGCCCAGTTCAGAGAGTATACATTTTCGCCAACTACTCACTAGCCAACTTCAATATTCAGAACAGCATTGAATGTATTAAATCTCTTAGTGTTGGCACGTCATCGTCTCTAAGAGATTGATCTCCTAAATGAATTCACCTGTTGATACTTCAAAAACCTGGATAAGAAGGGAAGGACTCAAGCACTTGTGCAAGGAATCTTGATTTATCTCTGTTATTCATTCTGCAGGCAACAGAAAAGAAAAACTCAGTATACTGCCGCTTCTTGCATAAATTAATGATCTCATCAAGAAGCTTGTTTTAATGGGTGCACAAATTTTTCAGTAAATGTGAGTTATGACACAACATTTATTGTCATGATAAGCACCCAATAAGTGTATGTTGGTGTATATGATGAGATTTAATGTTAGGATCATGTCAAAAATTGAGTCTTCTCAGTTACATATGATTGAATTCAATGAAAGTTGAAATCTGTACCTACAAACACATTCCATGCATCCAGGTTTTACAATAAAGGCAGAAAAACATGGTGACAACAATGCATCTTTATAGTCTTACATAGAAAAATGTATATCAAATTTAAACACGTCTGTCCTAAATGTTGAACTACTGTTAGGAGTTAAGAGCAATATGGAATTGAAATACATTAATCCAGCAAATGAATGCCCAATATATTTTGTGAAATAATGAACAAAGTATATGTTCTATTGATGAGTGATCACTAGAATTAACAGTCTTCTGGTGGAAATAACAAGGCAAATTACAAGCAAAAACAATCTAGCACAGATAAAATGAGGACCACATACCCCAGGATCTTTTGGAGACTCGTAGGCCTCCCCTTTCTTGACAATGGCAAAATGATTGAAATCCAGTTCATAAATATCTTCACATCCATGCCTTATTCCCAGTGATGCAAACACTATAATTTTACGCATTGTATGTGACTGTGCATTTTTTAGTGCGAGAATTCCTGATTCCATAATCCTTCTAACTTCTCTGGGACAAAACGCTGTTTTTGGAGGTTTCTTATATGAAACAATAACCCCTGAAGATTTTGAGGGACCCATTTCATAATAGGGATATTTTTCACCATAAAAAGACTTTTCAGAACTTTTTTTCTTCCTATCTTTCTTCTTCTTCATTCTTTTGACTTTTGTCTCATCTCCCACATCTTTCATATGACAATCAGTGATAGCTAGAAGATGAGCGTCATCTTGCTCCTCCTTTACCTTCACACCTGAATTGTTCCCATCATCTAGAACATTAGACACACTCTCTAATCCTTGAATCTCCACTCCCTCATCCTCTCTTTGCCTGCCTATGATATTTCTTGCACTATCCTTAATTTTTGTAAGCTCATACTCATCTACTTCATCAGCATCATATGCATTATCAGAATCATCATCTGAATCATCACTTTCATCATATTCCTCCTCAGAAGCACCATCTTGGAATTTATCAGAATCTGGAATTTGTATCTCCTCCTGTCCCATCCAATTTACAATGGTATCCTGTTGTGCAGTCAATCTAATACCTGCTCCTGTTCCTTCTTGTTTGATGTGCACTGCATTATTAGCAATTTTCTTATTCTTGCTATCTTCACCCTCAACAACATCCTCTTCATTCCTAGTTCTCTTGAGCTTCTTGATATCATTTTGCATGATCCTAGGAGAATCATCCTAGCAAAGAGAACAGAAAACTTATCAACTTCATACAAATAACTCATAAAATTATATTTGGAAGATATTTTCAAATCGTTACAACTAATGATCCATGGATTGAAAAAGACAAAATTAAGAGAAGACTACGAAATTCTTTTTCCCAGAAAGGCAACATAGAATGATCAATGAAGGTGCACATGAATGCTCAAATGACAAGAAAAGATGCACCATGGATTTGACTGTAATATACAATTTCAGTTCAGAAAAATGAATATGAGGATAACACTAAATGCTATAAATTTACACCCAAGAAGACTGATTAAATAAAGCCAGATTACAGATGAAAACCATAAAATTCTTTCACGAATCCAACTTCATTGTGACATCAGATCTGCTGCACTAATAAGATGAGGAACAAATCAATTGGGAATGTGTCCTAACTTCTAATGCAAAAATGTATGATACCATTTTATAGTTTGGTGGGATCCCATAATATATATTTCTTTAAACCATAGAAACCTGTTCTCCATGCAAGGACTGAGAATTGCACTTTATCACTTTAAGTTGTGTCCTATATTCTAGAAAAATTTAGTCAATATAAAAACTGAGAAGTATTAAAGTGGAATGAATATATCAATTGAATTCTTTGCAATCAAGTGAACCAAGGTTTGAATTTGACCGTATAATACCCAAATTGGGGAAGAAAAGGCATTCCATGTTCTGGTTAAAGGTTTTAAAGATTCAAATACATTGCATGCCAAATGAGGACAGAAGGAAGAAAGTATATTAACATCCACAAATGATGCAATTAGATCAATGGGACTAAATAGAACAATCAGCTATGACAGAAAGGTACCTAGTTTATGAAATCAACTATGTGCTATGAAATAAACAAAAAAGTGAGAATGTTAAGTGGTCAAACACCAAAAAAAAAAATATTCGAACAATAATAGATAGCCAAGGAATGGACCTCTCCATGATGTTGAAAACTGACAAAGATCAAAGTTGCCAATCATGAATGAAATTAATGCTATCAGATTTCCACAATCCATGTTAAGAAAATTTCTGATTTTATTCTGGATTAGATTGTGTGAAAATTTTAGATCAAAGTTTCAAATCACATGCCGTGAAATTTCTTCTCATCCTAAGGATAAATCACAGAGTTCGATTCGAAATGTTTGAACTAAAGTTTACAATAATCTAATCCAGAAGAAAATCAGAAAAAAATGAATGAAATTATCATTGACGTATATCTATAGCAAGGTTTTGGCCATAAAGCCACCTGTGTTTTAATCATTCATCACAGGGATCAATGCAAGATTTTCTAACATCTATTAACAAATTCCAAAGGCTAAGGCTAAGGGGAACAGATTAGAAAAAAATTGGAGGCAGCAGGATAATCACACAATAACTTCTACTACCAAGGGTGACAATTCTTTGGTGGAAGAGAGAGAGTCATGAATCTGTATTTGCCCTGCTAATGTGGACTACAGTCCAAGGGACTGTGAAGGTCATGTCAAAACAAGGATCTTTAATACCAAAAGTAAGAGTGAGATGAATGGCATGTAATCTAATAGAGATATGCAAGTCCATTTAATTGATCTTAACATGTGCAATTGGTCAAAAGGGTGTAATCATTCTATATCTATAGGGTCTATGCATAAAGTGGGACCCTTTTTTAAAAAGGGCAAAACTGAAATTTCCACCCCTGGCATTTTTTTTTCAGTTTGTTGACAGAAAGAGAAAGAATTGCATAAGTGTTGTGTATTTCATTAACATTCATCAAGATGTTGCATGCATTGAAAATTACATTGCATAGAAATTGTTTTAAGTTAAACATACTCTTGCATTCAAATCAACTTGAACACCAATACAAATCAGATAGCAAAAAACAGTGATCTGAATTCAGACTTACTAAATCAAATTGCGGACCTAGTATACATGCCAAGAAGGGAATGTTTGAAGTTCTTCACTGAATCAGCAATGAAATATCCCAAATGGATATTTGCTCTGCTGCTGCTATAATGTTTGATTATATAAATTATATTTTCCTGTAGAGTTTTCTTTGATCTTATAGAGCTAGACAAAAGTTGTAGAAGAATGTTGTTTCTTTTTGTATTTTTCAGAATAAAGATATTACAATGAATAAATAACAATAACTAATAAAATAGAAGTGATAGAAATCATATGCAGCAATACATACTAATCTGGAAATGATTCTAAAATTGTACCAGCAGAGTCTGATTTATTTCAGAATAGTACCAAGTACCAATACAGATGTACTTCAAACAAGGTTTCCGCCAGCTGAAAATGGGAACTCACTACAGCCAAACAAGTTCAAATGATAAAGCCCAAGCTGCTGCAATAAAATAAATACAGTCTACTACAAATAAACACCCTAGAATTCCTCACGTTAGCTACTGTAAGGAAATGCCTGGCTGAACCAAAGTGGCCGCCTTCCCTAAAAATCCATTGCCTGCAAAGTGTGACTGCAATACTAGAAATCGATCCTCTGCCTTGATCAAACTATATGCATAAGAAGCTTCAAATTTGATCTTGTTGAGGGCTACGTCCCAACAAATTTGCTCTCAGCACTAGGGTTTGCGTCCTAGGTGAGGAATGCTCTTCCAAAGCAATAGCATCCAAATAGGTTGACAAAATGATGAAAGATACTCACCTTTAGGTTACCATCTCCTTTTATCCCCTCTCCAAGGCAAATCAAATCCTAAAAGAACCCTTAAGTGGATTTCATTTGAACTTTATTATATAACATTATTCCCCAATAAAGGCGTCCAAATAGAAGGAAATCATTACTTTATTAATGACAAATAGCTCTAACCATCAAATAAGTCCCGGCAAGTGACAATCAAATAGTAGAGACTGAGCTCTTTCCAACGAGCTATCACACATAGGCAAATCGATCCAAATGGAGCCAAAAAACTCCTTATTACTCCAAAATCGCTAAAAACTTAGCCTTAATTAAATTATTAAAATGCTAACTTAGGAGAATATTTAACTATATTAAAATCTTTCCCAAGTAGCCAAAGAACAACCCAAATGTTTACCGTATAGGGTAAACAATTTATTAATGCATGCAGACAACAGACAAGAATATGTAACACAGCAGTACTCCTTTTATTATTCGCATATATGCCGAAGAGATTACATAGTGCTTCCAATGATGATTCAACATTGATCCAAAGTCCATTCTGGATAGTATACATATACCATTCCGAAGGGGTTACTCAACCGTCACACATCCTTTCGAATGCTAATCTACCTGTCGGCTATTATATAACTTTATCAACAACATGCTAATCTACCCGTCGGCTATTTTATAATTTTATCGACAACATCATCCCCCCAAAAAGAAAAGTTGTCTCCGGACGACAATTACAAAATATCCGAGACAGATTAACAAAACGGGATACATTAACTGACTAACTATAACAAGATAGATATGTTTTCGTCACACCACTTTCACATTCGTTCCATGCCTGCATCAAACTGGTCTCCAAAATACGTTGCATCTGCAGCCTTTGCTAACACAATACTATTTCCTTAGCTGACCTTGATAGCCACCCATGCCGCTTTCTTTGCTTCCAACTCCTGGGTACACTGAGCCAAGTGTCATGGTACTGCCTTCAATAGATGATTAGCTCCTCCGGAGCTCTCTATGCATCCACCAAGACAGTCTCACGTCCAACACCTACCCCAAGTGCCTCAAACCATATCACCCCTCTCGAAAAGCTTGCTCTAGCGCTCTCTCTATCTCTGGTACACAGACACTTCATGCCTGCAGCAACCCCAGGCCTCATCAACTGGTCATACTTCCCACGATTGAAAACTAAAGCGACTGGGGGTCTAAGGAGTAACACCCCCAGCGCGGTCCTGAGGCAACGCCCCAAGTGCACTCCTTGTCGCGATAGAGGGCAGGGTCGAGGGGCAGCGCCCCTGCCACCAAGACCAAATTAGCACTCTCAAAGCCACACAAAATTCCATGGAATACACCATTTTTGTGATTTTCTTCCAATCCCACACTCTTTCTAGCAACTACTTTTGTTTTACTACCAATTTATGTCTTTCCCTTCCCTTGGGCATCATGCGTTATTCAATTTGAACATTTTTTATTTGTCATCTTTTTTTTTCTGCTACTCCTCATTATTCGTCAACAAGGTAACAATTCTCGTATGATATATTTTTAACTTGGAACCGTTCACCGCTTTTGGAATTTCTTTCCCATCCAATGTCCATAGCTTTATTGCTTCGTTATCACCCACTTCCAGGATTTGGTATGGTCCGACCCATTTGACTTTAAACTTTCCCGATTTGATTTCGTTCCGTCCACTATACTTCAACACCAGCTGTTCTAAAATAACCCCTGCTGGTTATATCTACTTCTAATACCAAAAACTCACTACTTCAAGGTTTAGTCATTTTGTTAAGCAACAAGCTCTGATATCTTCTTAGTGAAGTCCACCGATTGTAGTGCCACCCTGCAGGTTTACCCGTATGTCACCATGCTGTCGCGATCTGTGAACCGTGCGCTCGATATCTCGCTGTAATTGAGTCAGGATAATTTCTGATATATTCGCTAACCACAACCATGCCTCCTTAACTTGGTGCGCCCCAAATCGTTCGCATTTGAAAGTCAATGCATCCGCCTTGTCGATATGGAGTGATTACGGGATTGACCCGTAACTCACTGTCGAGCTCAACTTATGACCTACAGAATTTGTCCTTGCGTTCACCGCCACAGATAAAATTATGGTGCTCGGGTTGCAGTCTGTAATTATTATTTTGGAAACTGCTATGGAGGACGTCCTTCCTAATATGCTTTGGTTATGATACGAAACCTCAAGACTCGACTTTAAAACTCCATGCTGCAATCGCTCGACAGCTTCCGACTCACGTTTTTTTGCTAAATAAGCCTCAAGACTTCCGACCTTCCTGATTGTAACAATTTGCCTCGCCCTCCTTGTTAGCTGAAACCTTTGATTAAAAACAATTCTTTAATCCATCCACCATGAAATGGTAGAAGACCATCTCCAATGTGCAACCCTTCGGAGGATATCTCACTACCTCAGTTATGCAAATCCAAGGGAGTTTTTTCGTTCCCAAAGACCTAATAGAAATTTGCAGACCAATGGCTAGAAATCGAATCCACAAAACCGCTTGCCCAAATGGGAGCCTTATGTCCTCTATTTATTCACTTCGCTGAGAAGTTACTGGAAGTTTTCCGGAATCATCTTTTAATTATTAAACTTTATAAAATTAAATAAATAACTTTATAAAGTTAGAGTACAATCTTAATTTAATATTAGAACGAGTAGGCCCCACTTACTGAATTATTATTTTCCGAGAGCAAAATGTAATTATCGGAAGACAAAAAAATGACCCTCTTCCCATAATCATTTGCCTACGAGATTCGATGATAGGCAAATTCTCTGTTAAAATTATGTCATTAGAAAGGGGACATGACATGTTCCGGTTGAAACTTGTTTAGCTTTAGGTGTTTATCATGCCACGCTTTGCGCCTGTTTTGTGTCACCTCCGTGGCCCATTGTGCCTGCAATCGTTGTTCATCAAGTTTATTTAAGTTACATGATCTCTCCCTCAGGTTTTCCATATCACCTAGTTTGTTCTCGAAACTCAATACCATGACTTCCATCAACTACCACTCCTTGCCGTCAATAACTGTATTCTTGATTTTAGAACCTTCACTCTGTATTGCTAAAGCTTTTATTAAACCCTTCCTCTTTGTTTCTTGTGTAGACCGTATGATGTGTTTTCCTTACTGCCAGCACCTTTCTACTATATCCGTGGTTCAACGTAACATTTTTTTCTGCGCGGTCCATTTATTGTGTACCGTACGGTGGAATCTTTCCTTTTCCTGGGTTCGTACTATATGTTCTTCCCTTCAGCTTTTGTCATTACCACCTTTCCTTCTTCCGCTTCTCTATGTTCCTTCGAACATTCATTTCCCTCTTCTTTCTCACCTTCGTCAACTCTTAACATATTACAACTCAAAAAGAGCTCGTAATCTTCTATCTACCAGTGGACAAGGCCGTTCACCAAATCCAAATCATCGTCCGTCAATCCACCTTCCAACCGTAGGACTCATTCCTCATTGGGTTCCAATCACTGCTTTCCTTCATCCTCTTCTTCGGAATCAGATGATACGGCTTCTTCACCCACCATTTGTGTATGTAAATCAATAATGAATTGTCATCTCCTGCTTTTCATTGATAGTGTATTCTTCTTCCAGTCATGCTTAACCCTTGCTTGTACAAGCCATCCTCGGCCCAAAATGGCGTCATATCCTATCCTCTTCAACGGGATGACAACAAAGTCGAGTAGGAACGGCTGTGTTCCAATAGTCACTGGTTGTGCCATCAAGACCGAGAGGTTTAATGCCGTGTTGGTCCGCCGTTAGTAATTGGAACGTAGGTGGCCACAGCGTCGGCTGTCCCAACTTCTTCTAGGTATCTTCTGATAGAACGTTTACCCCTGAACCTCCATCCACAATTGTGTCTGGAAGGACTGTTCCTAATATATCTCTACAACAGCCGGATGTCATCCAGATGTGAGGACTCGCAGTATTAGGTCCACTGCACTTGCTCCGCTTTCCTTTTCCCTTCCATGTTCTCCTGGTAGTTTAGCAGTTGGAGCGATGTTTGTGAGTGCCAATCGAAGTTGAGGCATTGTGAGCAACAGAGCGTTTATTTTGACTGGTACTTCAGTTTGTAATATCTGCCTTATAATATTTTGTTCTGCGCAGTTCCTCATAGAGGTACCCGTAGTATCCTTTATTTGTGTTTTTCTACCTGCATCCCTTTCTCAATTTCTAACTGTGCTTCTTCCAGTCTCTTCTTTTCCTCCGTCAGGTCTAGGTACAGTTTTGTCTGTTTCCGTGTGATTGCCAAAGCTTCCTCTTCGTCTGTCTCGATGCTGATTAAATTTATTCTGGATTTTGATTTCGGGCACTAGGCATCTTCATGATTTCTAGGACCGCACCATCTACATAACAACTTTGGTGTGTTTGCTGATGTACAATTCCGTGCAAAGTGGCCCCACAAATTGCACGCTCGACATTGAACCATCAGGTGGCCGTTTGCATCGTACTGAATTCGGCTACGGCTCCCATTATTATTGTTGGTATTGTTGTTGGTATTGTTGTTTTTCCCTCTTCTATTATTTTTGTACCCACCCGAAGGAGCACTTGTTGATGCCCTCTTGTTTTCATATTGAAGGGGCATTCTTTTGTGGAATGTCCCATAATTTGACAAATATCACAGAATTGGTTTTTCAGGTAGTATCCCTTCATGTGACCTTTTGTCTTGCATTCTATGCACCATAGCTCGTTTCTCTTGATCTCTTTCTACATATTCTTAAATTCCTTCATCATTCTGATCATATCCTTCTGGAGAGCTCGGACCTTCTTACTGTCCTTTTTGTCACCACTGATATCTTCTTTTGAAGACTAGTCATCTGAGTCGAATGAGCTACTTTTCTTCTCTTTTTTTTTCTATTCACTCTCTATGTCCATCAGCCGATTGTATGCTTCGGTGTATGATGATGGCAACACAGTCTTCATTTTCTTCCTTAACTCTGGGTGTAGTCCTTCAATGAACCATCTCTTTTTCAGCCCATCTGTCGGCTTACTTTCCATTTTATTTATTAATTCCTTTAGTTTTCTGGCATATACACGAACTGTTTCATTTTTCCCTTGCTTTGTGGTGTAGATTTCTACTACGATTTCATTGTCGTCTCGCAACAATTGAAACTCGGTGATAAAATCCTTTTTAACTACTGCCCAGGAAGTTAATTTTTGGGGATCCACATCGGCAAATCAATCAATTGTTACACCCCTTAGGGTTGCTAGAAATTGTCGGACCCATTCATCTATGTCGATTATGCCATTCGCCATCGAAATTGTTTCGCATGTCTTACAATGTTTGATTGAATCGGTCGTTCCATCACCATCAAACTTTGGCAATTTTTCCTTTGGTCCAACCATTACTATTTGAGTTTGAGGTACTTGTTTTGCACCCTCGTGCTGTTTTGCACTCCCGCGCTGTTCTGAACACCCGCACTATTTCGAACAATCGTCTTATTTTCCACAGCCGTGTTATTTGGTGAAAAAGGGTCTTCATTAAGCAAAGTTGTCTGTTCCGGAAGTGTATTGTGGACAAAGAGTTCACTCCACGCTCGTGCTCCCTCGACACTATGAGCCGTGCGAGTTAATTCCCTTCCGTCTAGATTCTCTTCCCTCGATGTATACAGGTTAAGAAATTCCTCCCTTGTTTCTTTCACCAAATCCAACCTCTGTCGAGTTTCTTCCAACAATTCCTCGGTGCTTTGATGCCCGTCGGCAATCTGCTGAAACCTTTGTCTGCGCTCGACCTATTGTGCCAAAATTAAATTTCCTTGCGCGGTGTGTATTTCATCTTCTTCCTTTAACTTATTCTTATTTTTGTTAAGCTGATTCAGCATTAGTCTTCATTCCTCTGCCTTCGTTCCAGGTCCATGGGGCAACGACGCCAAATGTTTACCGTATGGGGTAAACAGTTTATTAATGCACGTAGACAACAGACAAGAATATGTAACACAGTAGTACTCCTTTTATTATTTGCATATATGTCAAAGAGATTACATAGTGCTTCCAATGATGATTCAACAACAATCCAAAGTCCATTCCGGAGGTGTACATATACCATTCTGAAGGGGTGACTCAACCGTCACGCGTTCTTTCGGATGCTAATCTGCCCATCGGCTATTTTATAACTTTACCGACAACATGCTAATCTACCCGTCAACTATTTTATAATTTTACCGACAACACCAAACACCTCTAATACATGAAATTGAGTTTGTCACCTACTCATGACTGATGTCGGACAACCTAAGACAACTGGCAATCTCACCCTCAAATTTACGGATACTCCTAAAAAATAGGGAACACACCCAAATCTCCTCAAATTGAGACCAGGGGGTGATCTCATAGAACCTCAACTCTAGAAATGTCACCACCTCCTAAAAGGTAGGAATATCCTCCTAAAATCAAGGAACTGCTCTCAACTAATCTACTACTGCTTTTAATACCAAATCCGGACGCTGAAAACCCTGACTGAGTCCTTGATCACCATTGCCAACCTACGAGACTCCATAATAGGCTAACTTTCACGTCACTGCTAAATATAGCTAAGGAGGGGACATGACAAATCCACCCCTCTTGGAGATGCTTGCCCACAAGCAACTGCAAAGCTGGATGCTATAAAATAGTCTCGCCCTCCCAAGTGGCATCCTCTATAGGGAGACTTCTCTAGCAAATCAGATACTCTGGAATCACCCTACTTCTGAGCTGGCATTCCCTCTCTTCCAAGATCTGGAGATGGTATAATATGTTGTCCCAATACCTTTTTCAAACACGACACGTGGAACACATTATGAATCCTACTGCCACATGGTAACTCAATTTCATACGCAACCTCTCCAACATGCCTAATAGTCCTATATGGTCCATAAAAACAAGGTTTGAGCTTCTCAGCTCCACCCCTTTTAAGGGTGCTCTGTCGGTAAGGCTGCAGTCATAGGTACACCATATCCCCCACCTCAAATATCCTCTCAATCCTGTGTCGATCAACGTAGACCTTCTCCTGATTCTGTGCCTACTGAAGATTCTCTCTAAGAAATCTCGTGATGTCCTGGTTCTCTTGTACCCAATCCTGTGCCAAAGGAACCTTGCTGTCACCAAACACCAGATCAACAAAAGATAGAGCATCGTAATCGTAGAGGGCTCTAAATGGAGTTATAGCAATCGACATATGAACGTAGTATTATAACAATACTCACCAAAGTGCAACCAATGCACCCATGTCCTCTGTTGCGCCACTCTAATATAAACATCAAGATCTTCAAAGTGTAGCATCTCACCATGAATCAACTGGAGGAATGTATTATACATGTCAATTCCTGGATTCCAAACCAATTTTAAAAAAATGCAACATATTCATATTGCACCTGTCTGAATAGATGTGCAAACCCATATTACCAATGCCTCTTCGTGAGGTCCCTACTAACAATCCTTGAACCTGATGTAATCCGGGGAAACTAAAAAAATAACATGCTTAACCACAGCATATGACCCTCCATATCTCTCAAATATACAACCAGCAGTTCCATTCTGACAAAAATGCCCATACACTCCAAACCATGAAGCAATATATGGAAGTTTGTGTAAAGTGATGTATCTCGCGAATCAATACCTGGGTCCCATAACAAAACATATGTCGTACTGTGTGTGATGTAGAATAACTTCATATTATCACCATCACTATCAAGTAACCCTCTGTGTATGCAGGACACCATAACTATGGGTGATTAATATCTTGCATGCTCAAAAACTATCAACAATGGCCAGCCTATCTCACTGTCATAACTCTGAGCAACAACACAAGTGATATCAAACATACTATCAAACCAATTCCAATCAGCAACAAACACTCCCCACTCCATCGCTAACCTATAGGGGCACCTCCCAACACTCTCATGCTATTAAAAACCTAATGTAGACAGTGAAAAGCTCAGATGAGTGATAAGATTCCCACTAGGATAGTCACTAATCCTCAATGAATTGAAGAGTACAAAGTCACCAATCACCAAGGTTATTTCTGCCCCATCAAGGAAACCATGAGGCCACCTCTTAACAGATTTATATGTGTCATCCATGCCCATAAGGGACAACTCTTGAGTGGTCAACCCACCAAGTGTATGCTCAATTTCACAATCATACTCCAAGATTGAGCTCCTCATATCATTTGTGTCATCAAGATCAAGAGCCTCCTCATCATCCAATTCAAAGAGTGGGTTATCTAAAATCAAATCAGCACTCATCTTGGAAAAGGAGTTATCAGCAATGACTGAATGTATGTCATGAACTTCTTCAAGACTACAGGCAGAAAACTCATGAGAATGGGAAGTAAAATTGCTGGTATCCAAACTTAGAATTTTGGAATGCTCCTTTATACCTTCTTTGGAATCATCTTGTATATCCTCAGTATTAATGGAACTACTAGTATCACTGGATAATGTATCATCAAGTGGTTCCTCTTCCTCATTCACCTCATGAATATGTTGTCTATCTGAACAGGTTGTTGCAAGAGGCAGGTTTTCTGATTGAGCTGAAGTAGAATGTAGTAGACTCAGCTCCACACAATGTTCCTCCCACTGATTTTATGATTTTATAGGTAAAGCATGGATTAAACTCAACTCCCTACTCAGTTCTTCAATCTGATTTTCTGCCATGAGGAGAGCTACTTGAGAATTTCCCAAAGTTTCTCTAACCTTTAAAAGTTTTGAAATAAGTTAATCAATCTCCTCTTCTTTCCTCCTCAAAGCAATAGAGTAAATAACACCAAGGTCAAGAAGATGATCTCTATCTGAAAGGGGATTTAAGTAATTATTCTTCATTGCCCCTATTGCTGTCTTTAGCACATGCAAATCAGAGATTGATGAAGCCTCTTCTTTACATTTATGTCTTCCCTCAAGTTGGACCTTCCAAATGTAGCTCTCTACTAACTTGTGGGAACTATCAAAATGTGACAAGGCTGCAATGACCTTTTCTTCACCAACCTTCAGTTGGCTCTCCAAACAAGCTTATGGACATGTGTAAATCTATAAGCAAAAGATATGGACTGCCATTGAAGAGCAACGCTCTCTTCAATATCCTCTTTTGATACCCCCTCAAGAGCTTCATCTAGTAATTCCTCTTTCTGGCTATTGTTGGTCCTTGTTTCCCTTGTTGACTTATCTTCTCTCCCAATACTTTCTTTTCTATCCTTTGATTCTTCTTTCCTTCCTTGGTGCTGATATGAACTTTTGGATACCAAATCATCCTCAGCATCTGGTATACCTATAAATTGTGTGAATGCAAGCATGTCTTGTATCTCCTTAGGAAGAGAATGATACTGATGGTAGCTGCTCATTATTGCATCTTTGAAAGCCTTAACAGGAGGAACCTTACTTGTATCTATTGATGGAGATGAAACCTTAGAGCACCCATTTTTAATTCTAGCCATGGTATTGACTTGCAACTAACCCAACAGGCTAGCAAGTTCGATACTCTGATACCACTAAAATATCCCAAATGGTTATTTGCTTTGCTACTGCTATAATGTTTGATTATATAAATTATATTTTCCTGTAGATTTTTCTTTGATCTTATAGAGCTAGACAGAAGTTGCAAAAGAATTTTGATTCTTTTTGTATTTTTCAGAATAAAGGTATTACAACGAATAAATAATAGTAACTAATAAAATAGAAGCGATAGAAATCATATGTAGCAATACATACTAATCTGAAAATGATTCTAAAACCGTACCAGTAGAGTCTAATTTATTTCAAAATAGTACCAATACAAATGTACTTCAAACCAGGTTGCTGCCAGCTGAAGATGGGAACCAGCTACAGCCAAACAAGTTCAAATGATAAAGCCCAAGCTGCTGCAATAAAACAAATACAGTCTGCTGCAAATAAACACCCCAGAATTCCTCACGTTGGCTGCTATAAGGAAACTCCAGGTTGAACCAAAGTTGTCGCCTTCCCTAAAAATCCACTACCTGCAAAGTGTGACTACAATACTAGAAATCGATCCTCTGCCTTGATCAAACTGTATGCATAAGAACCTTCGAATCTGATCTTGTTGAGGGCTACGTCCCAACAAATCTGCTTTCAGCACTAGAGTTTGTGTCTTAGGTGAGGAATGCTCTTTCAGAGCAATGGTGTCCAAATAGGTTAACAAAATAATGAAAGATACCTTTAGATTACCATCTCCTTATATCCCCTCTCCAAGGCAAATCGAACAAAGAACCCTAAAGTGGATTTCATTTGAACTTTATAATATAACATTATTTCCCCAATAAAGGCATCCAAATAGAAGGAAATCATTACTTTATTAATGACAAATAGCTCCAAGCATCAAATAAGTTCCGGCAAGTGATAATCAAATAGTAGAGATTGAGCTCTTTCCAACGAACTATCACACATAGGCAAATCAATCCAAATGGAGCCAGAAAACTCCTTATTACTCCAAAATGGCTAAACAGTTAGCCTTATTTAAATTATTAAAATGCTAACTTAGGAAAATATTTAAATATATTAAAATATTTCCCAAGTAGCCAAGGAACAACCCAAATACTTCTAAAACATGAAACTGAGTTTGTCACCTACCTGTGACTGATGCCGGACAACCTAGGCCAACTGGCAGTCTCACCCTCAAATCTAGGTATACTCCTAAAAAATAGGGAACACACCCAAATCTCCTAAAATTGAGACAAGGGGGTTATCTCATAGAACCTCAACTCTGGAAACATCACCACCTCCTAAAAGGTAGGAATATCCTCCTACAATCAAGGAACTGCCTCCTAAAATCAAGGAATTGCTCTCAACTGATCTACTACTGCCTGTAATACCAAATCTAGACAATGAAAACCCTAACTGAGTCCCCGATCACCATTGCCAGCCTACGAGACTCCATAATAGGCTAACTCTCATGTCACTGCTAGACAGAGTTAAAGAGGGAACATGACAAGCAATCTCTCCAAAAGTGTTCACATAGCATGATAACAACTAGTGATTATATGCAGATTTTAAAAACTCAGAAAACCAACTTTCAAAAGAAAACTAAATTTCCAACCAAGAGATTTCAACTTCACCAAAACTGACATGCTATGCAAGATTAGGCACCCAATACATAGGGGTGACTGTGCCTTATAAAAACAATTCTCCCTCAAATGATGCAAATAACTAGTTACAATGAGTTCCCAGGTCAAAAAAGAGTCTTCCTCCAGGAAATATGATCCGACCTAACACACCAGCACTCAAGAAAACACTCCAACACTCTAGGAAACTCGAACGACACTTCAAAGGCACACCACACACCAAAATTGAAATACCCACATCAAAATACTATAATATCTTCATCTTCAAATCTGAAATCAGCCACATAGCCAAAATCACTATAATTCTCAAACAAAACCACCAACTAGCTAAAGTGAGTCCCTCACCACCTAAAATCAGCAAACAAGAAGAGAGCAATTGTCCTTGCCCAAAAAAGAAGAACTCCTTGAGCTCATTCCAGCAGCATCACTTTAAGTTGTTAAATTATCTATATCCAAATGAGAGCTCAAACTCATATTTATAAAGTGAGGGAAGAATTAGGATAACTTAAGATTGAACTTGAATAGTTTTCCGTCTCATTTCACTTTATAAAAAGACATGAAACTCTCCCCGAGAGGTTTCTGTGAACCCTTTTTGAGCTCACAAAATACATTTTAAGAAACACTTCATCTCCTCTTTCATCTTGACATCACTTTTGGAGGCAATATCTAAATCTTTTTAATTAGTAAACTCCTTTGTGTTGGGCATCACAATTGAAGTCTATAAAAAGTTAAAAACAACTTGAAGTCACCTTATCCTAGATGATGAACAAGGGAGGCATTTCATGAACCCATCACCCTCACTTGAGTCATAAAGTAACTTTTTTAAAAATGTTAAGTGGCATAAATTGAATCTCTCTGAAAACATCAGAACTCACCAAGGCCACATCTGGAAACCACTACCTTTTGAACTAAAACAAGATAGAAGCCAAGACCTAGTGCTAAAATTAGCACTTACTAAAAAGTAAAAACAGCCATGTGCTAAAAATAGAAATGTTCCCCAAAACTCTTGAAACTGGAGAGAACACTTACTGCAAATAGTAATATGCTAAAAATAGCAAAAATCATCCAAAAAGATAGAGCTCTCTAAAGTTGAGGGGAACTGTACTAAGACCTATCATATATAACCATTTACTAAAAATAGTATTATGCTAAATATAGTATGTCAACCAAAACTCCCAAATGACCTAATCAGTGTCTAGTTTGACACTTGCTAAAAATAGAAAGTATTGACAGGTCCAAAATCACTCTAGAAAGTGTCATTCATCTCCGATAATCCATTTAAAGTTTGAACATATTGATGATATCAAAATACGCGTCTGATCATACAAGGGAACTTGAAAATGGAGACATTACAGTCAGCCCTTCCCAAAATCCTCAAATAATGCCAAAGCAACTCCACAATCATTAGACTGATCCATACCCAAACCAAGAATGATATCAAGGTCCCAAGTCGACCTAGAAGATCTATAGCACCATCAACTAAAGAAATTGTCTTCCAAGGCACCAAAACAAAAAACCTCATCAAAATCTCAAGTAATAAGAGCAATCAGATAATGCATAAATTCAGTCAAATCCTCAAAGCATTCTCTTTAAAAGAAGAAATCCAAGACACCATGGGAAAAAGCTTGAGATAGTTGACATTGACTCTCTCATTCCCAACAACTATTGAACTATCGACCCAAGTGATCCTAATGTTCCAACTCAATATTAAAAAATAACCACTATGCTGACACTATGCCATTTTGATCACAACAGACAACCCATTATGCCAACACTGACTCTCCTCATTGGGAACCTAAGATTGTAATCATCATCAAATCTAAAGCTAAGATGTAAGGGCTAAAGCCTAAAACCCATTACACGGAACATATTTTGTTGTGGCATCCCAGTAAGATCCATAACTGCAATCCATATAACTAGCATGATCTTGGACAAGTGGAATAAATATGTACTGAAACCCAAACCATAATACTTGGTATATCTCCTCAAGGAACCATTTAGAGTCATAATTGCAAATGCTGAACCCACTCTTCTTACTAAAGGTAAAGCAATCATTTGCAAGAGTTCAACAAACTCACCTACAAAACACCACATGGATCCAATTGTCAGCCGACTGGATTGTCGTCGGTGTTTCTGTAGCCGACGGGGTGATTTCGTCGGTGTTTCTAGCCGACAGGTAAATAGTTTGTAGTGGACATAATATTTGTGGCCGACAGACTCCTTCGGGAAGGTTCGACAAATAGTATTTATATCCGGTTTGGGATCATTGTAAATCATAATCTATGATTCATCTTATGAAGCATAATGTAATGTTTTGGCATATATGAATAATCGAAGGAATTCTGTTGTTCATGTTCCATTGTTTGTATATGTTCATTTATTTTACCTGTACGGTAAACATTTGGCACCGTTGCTTTATGAACCTAGAAGGTGGGAGGAATGAAGATTAATGCCAAATCAGCTTAACAAGGATCGAAATAAGGTTAAGGGAAAAGATGGAATCCGTACTGCGCAAGAGAATTTAATTCTGGCACAGCAAGCCGATCACCAACAGAGATTTCAAAAAAGTGCCGACGAAAACCGAAGCATGGAAGATTTGTTGGAGGAAACTCGGCAACGGGTGGAATTGGTGGAAGAAGCACGAGAGGAGTTTTTGAATTTGTGTTCGCCGAAGGAAGAAAATCCAGATGGAAGAGCATCGACTCGCACAACTTGAAGTGCCGATGGAGCAAGAGCGTGGAGTAAACTCTTCGTCCGGGATATACTTCCACAGGGGACAACTTCAGAACACCCTTCTTCACCAAGGTTCGCAGCTGTTGAGTTTGACGGTGTGGGAAAACAATCCGCCGATGTGGGAGTGCAGTCTGCCGGTGTGGGAGACCAGACTGTCGATGTGGGAGTGCAGACCGCCGGTGTGGGAGTGAAGAGCGCCAATGTTGCAGGACCAAGCAACGCCTATTTACAGAAACCAATTGTGATGGCGGGACCAAAAGAGAAACTGCCAAAGTTCAATGGCAATGGTATAGCCAATCCCATTCGACATTGCAAAACATGTGAAACGATCTGGAAGGCAAATGGGATAACTAATAAAGACGACTGGATGAGGTAATTTCCGGCCACCCTATGAGGCATAGCAATTGATTGGTTCACTGATACAGATCCACAAAAGCTAAACAGTTGGGATAACATTAAAAAGGAGTTTCTGGCAGAATTTAAACTATTGCGGGATGATAATGAAATTGTAGCAGAGATCTTCTATACTAAGCAGGGGAAGAATGAAACCGTCCGCTTTTACGCCAGGAAATTAAAAGACTTGATAAACAAAATGGAAAGTAAGCCGGCGGACAGACTTCAGAAAAGATGGTTCGTGGAAGGCCTACGCTCGAAGTTGCGGAGGAAAATGAAAATTGTGCCACCGTCGTCATATACGAAAGCTTATAACAGAGCATTGGACCTCAAAAGTGAGCTGAAGACAAAGAAGAAGACAAAGACTAGCTCATCTGATTCGGATGACGACGAGCCTGCTGAAGGTGATAGCAACGACGATCAAGGCAATAGTAAGAAGGTTCGTGCCCTACAGAAGGACATGATCCGCATGATGGAGTTTAAAAACATACACAAGCCAAAAGGCAGTGAGTTGTGGTGCACGGAGTGTAAAACCGACGGTCATACTAAAGGATCGTGTCCAAAGAACCAATTTTGTGGCATTTGTCAGATCATGGGCCATTCAACAAAAGAGTGCCCCTTTAACATGAAGACAATAGGATCTCCGCAAGTGCTTCTTACACAAGAGGCTTCCCCGTCGGGCAGTAGCGGAAATACGAATAGTGCAGGTGCCACATCCGGAGGGTACAGGAATAATAACACAGGGCAAAATAACAACAATGCGAACAATAACAATAATAATCGAAGCCGAAGTTGAACCCAGTATGATGCAAACGGACGGCCGATCATTCAATGCCGAGCATGTAATTTGTGGGGTCATTTTGCACGGGATTGTACAGTGGAAAACACACCGAAATTATTATGCAGATGGTGCGGACCTGACAACCATGAAGATGCCAAGCGCCCAAAGTTTGGAGTAAACTTGATCACTGTCGGCACGGATGAAGAGGTTCTGCCAATTACGCGGAGGCAAGCAAAACTGCCGACGGAGGGAAAAAGAAAATTGGGGGAAGCGCAAGCAGAAATTGGAAAGGCATCGTCGGTAGGGACATCTCAGTTGAAGGACATCACCGACACCTTGGCAAGGAACTTCGCAGAACAAAACATTATATGACAGATCTTACAAACGGAGATACTAGTCAAGATAAGTGACCTTCTCACAATGCCCCAATTACGGACGGCCAGTCTGAATCATACACCATTTCCGAAAGCAACAGAGGACACGGGAAGGGACAGTAATCCAACGACGGCAATAGACCCAATGTTGCTGGCACTCACATCCGGACGGCATCCGGCGATCATCGAGATGGGGATTTTGGGAAATGTTTTGACAGACACAATTGTCAACGGAGGGTCCGGCGTGAATGTGTTGCCGGAGGATACTTGGAAGAAGTTGGGAAAGCCGACGCTGTGGCCACCTACATTCTAGTTGCTCACGGCGGACCAGTACGAGATCAAACCGTTGGGAACCTTAAGGGCACAACCGGTAACTATTGGAACACAACCACTTTTATTGGACTTCGTGGTCATTCCATTGAAAAGAAAAGGATATGATGCTATTCTAGGACGGACTTGGTTGGTGCAAGCAAAAGTAAAACATGATTGGAAAAGAAATACCCTATCAATGGAGCGCGGAGGCAAAAGATTCATAATTGACCTACACACACAAATGGTAGGTGAGGAGGCAGCATCGTCAGACTCAAAAGGTGAAGTTGACAGTGACGACGAAGGAAATGGCGACGAAAGAAAGAGGAGAATGGAACCGGACGAAAGAGTATTGACACTAGGAGGATCGAATGACGACGACCTAGAGTCGGTGAATGGCCTTTACCACTGGCAAATAGAAGACTACGAACTCTTTCCGAGTTGTAATATGCTAAGGGTCGACAAAGGTGAGGAAAAAGAGGAAAATGAGTGTCTGAAGGAATACAGAGAAGTAGATGATGCAAAGGAGGTTACGGCTGAAGAAGGGAACGACATACAATACAAACCCAGAAAAAAGAAAAATTCCATCGTCCGGTACACGGTGAACGGACCGCACAAGAAGAAAAGAATGCATCGCACCATAAAATTAGTTCAAGGGTGCCGACAGAAACAAAATAATCTAGATGTGCGACGACCGTAGGCACAGTGGGCAATGGAGGTGACACAAAACAGGCATAAGGCGTGGCATGACAAACTTAATAGGTTTCAACCGAGGCAGTTGGTACTCAAGTACGACGATCGGAATGAAAGCAAACGGGAAAGGTTTAAGGCAAGATGGGTTGGACCATATCTGATCCGGGAGGTCAGCGATAATCGAGTGATAAAGTTGGGGACGTTGGACGGGCAAGAGGTACCTCACATAGTCAACGGATCCTATCGTGCCAAGAAGATGCCGTCGCCGTCGCCGTCGCCGTCACAGAATGATCAAATGATTCCCTCATCGTCATCGTTGCAGAATGACGACGCTTGGAGGCAAAATTAAGGTGTTGTTCATTTTTTTGAAAAATAAAATAAAATAAAATAAAATAAAAAATAGAAAAAGAAAAAAAAAACAAAAAAAGGAAAAAAAAATTGAAAACGAAAAAAAAAAAAACTGAGTGCTCCGCGGGCTCCTGTCCGCGGAAGATGCCCCGCGGGCACCTGTCCACGGGAGTTGCTCCGTGGGCACTTGTCCGCGAGAGTTGCTCCGTGGGCACCTGTCCGCGGGAGTTGCTCTGCGGCAAACTGTCCACGGGCACTTGTTCGCGAGAGTTGCTCCGCTGGCACTTGCTCTGCGAGCACCTGTCCACGGGAGTTTCTCTGTGGCCAATTGTCTGTGGGCACCTGTCCGCGGGCGGTGGGCGGACATGCTTGCTACGGCCCCACGGGCTAAGATTTTTTTTTTTCATTTCATGTTCTTTTCCTCCCACGGACATTTAACTATTGCTACGTGTGTTCGTGATGGTTCCATGGAGTTTGTTTGCATCCCCCGTGGACGGGATGCCTGTTGTCTACCTCGGTGATGGCCTCACTTCTTCAACCTTGGCATAGTATTATCCATCCGTGGGTTGTTTTTCTGCAAGGTTACACTATGCTTCGAGGTGTGCAGAAGGAAGCTGTCAGGAAGTTTTATTATTAAAAAAAAAACGACGACAGATTCAAGCAGTGTGGAATGAGTATCAGATATTGCCATAGGGAAGGGGAAGTATCAGTGATTGCAAGAAAAAGTGTGGAATTGGCAGAAAATGACAGAAATGGTGTGTTTCATGCAGTTTTGTGTGAGTTTCGAAGTGTTAATTTGGTCTTGGCGGCGAGGGGCACTGCCCCTCGACCTCGCCCTGTATCGCGACAGGGAGCGCACCTGGGGCGCTACCCCAAGACCCCACAGGGGCACTGCCCCTAGACCCCCAGTCGTTGCAAATATCAGTTGTGGGAGTCTAACCAGTTGAGAAGACTTGAAGCTGCTACAGGCATGGAGTGTTTGTGTACCAGAGGCATTGGGAGTAGGTGTTGGCTGAGAGGCTGTCTTGGTGGATGCGTAGAGAGCTCGAGAGGAGCTGATCATCCAGTTGGAGGCAGTGCAACGACACTTGGCTCAGGGTACCGAGGAGTTGAAAACAGAAGGTGGCTATTAAGGTCAACTTCATTAAGGAGGCAGTATTGTGTTAGCAGAGGCTACAGATGCAGTGGGATGAATATGAAAGTGATGTGACAGAAGCAAATTTTTCTTCTTGTAGTCACTCTATTAATCTATTTCGTTTGTTAATTTGTCTCAGATATTTTGTTAGTCGTCAGGAGACGACTTTTCTTTTTGGGGGGGATGGTGTCAGCCGACTGGATTGTCGTCAGTGTTTCTGTAGCCGACGGGGTGATTGTCGTCGGTGTTTCTATAGCCGACAGGGTGATTGTCGTCGGTGTTTCTGTAGCTGACGGGGTGATTGTCGTCGGTGTTTCTAGCCGACAGGTAAATAGTTTGTAGCGAACATAATGTTTGTGGCCGACGGACTCCTTCGGGAAGGTTCAGCGAATAGTATTTATATCCCGTCTGGGATCATTGTAAATCATGATCTATGATTCATCTTATGAAGCATAATGTAATGTTCTGGCATATACGAATAATCGAAGGAATTATGCTGTTTATGTTCCATTGTTTGTATGTGTTCATTTATTTTACCTGTACGGTAAACACCAATATGTTTCCCTTGTGCTAATCTTGTACAACCATGAAGAATTGTGAAATCTCCAACTGTTCCAACTTCAAGGGTCTCTAAAAGATGAACCAAAGTATGCAGAAGTTAACTAAGTTGAACCAACATCAACAGTAAGCTACTAAAGTGTACAACACAAGCCTTCAGAAGATGAACTATTGGAAGGTTTGAAGTAAACTAATACCATTGTTGTCCAGTGAAGTAGAACGTGATTTAAATGCTCTATTCAAGGGACAACACCAGTACGAATATAGTTCCCAAGTATGAGCTTTCATGACTAGCATTGTATTGCACCAAATCAACTCAAAAGTACTTAAAACACCTCCAAGTAATAAGCAACTGAAAATTCTCATTACCTTGACAAAGAATAGTGTGTCATCTCCCTTGAATGAAAGCAACCTGTGAAATTAAGTAATTGACCTCAAACCAATCAGCAAGCAAGCAACTAGAAAACTGAGCCATGCTCTAGCAAGGAAAACTCCCTAGAGCATCCATTTGATCAATGCCCAATCCTTAGAATCTCTCTTCAATCCACCTATAGCTGAAGCAATGTAATCACATATTGGCTGGTAGAGGAATGAACAATGCCTTCAAACCCAAAATTTTGATACTTATGACTCAGTCACTCCTATGACTCCTAATAATTTCTATCAATTCTTGTTGAGAACCCAAGCATGAATACCTAACCAAGAATAATCTCCTACACACTAGAAAGGTGCACAACAACATTCCAAGTGTCATCAAAATCAATATGCACATAAAAGAAATTTGTGACTTCTTTAGCATCCTCATGTAGCCCATCCATGAAAGCATCAACAACCAAGAATAAACTCCTACATACTATAAAGGTGCACAACAACATTCCAAGTGTTGTAAAATCCCTCAACTGGACAAAACTTAGTCAAACGTCAATTTCTTTCAATGATCAATAGTGTTGGTGTAAATAAGTATTTACTTATTACACTTACTTAAGTTTTACTTAGGTTAATGCATTGTTTAATTATTTTGCATTATTTTATTATTATTTTAGTGAGACACTTAGGAGTTTGTGAACTCTCATTGAGTTACGCAACTCTAATTATGCACACGGTGTCTACAACACAAGAGTATGCATCATTCACTGAGTTGTCATGATGACAACACAGTTATCCGCACTCCTTATTTAGCACATGTTGTCTACTCCATTGATTTGCGTGTTACATCATTGTAGGCTTATCCCCACATCATCGCACTTAATCCTGTGCTTAATGGAGGATAATCCATATCTGGTGGACATGTGCCTAGTTGTATGACATATCATGATGCTAACTTCTATGCATTCTAGAAGCTCTCCTAAGGCCTTTATATTCAGGCACTCCTAGTGTACTCTTGAATCCAATTATTGAATGAATATCGTCATTCTGATCATACTCTGTCTATTTTGGTCTTCTGTGTGCTTGTGTTGAATTTTTTAGTTCTTGGGTGAATTCTAGCCTAAGCTAAATTCTTACAAATAGTTTGACATTTCATCAAACACTTGGCAAGCATTTTCCATACCAGCTAGTGCTATTGAACATGTAAGTGAATTACTCTAGTCCAATTTAATCAACAATTTATGCATTTCTAGATAGCAATCATTTACAATTAATTTCACTGCCTTGCAAAGATCTGCTAACTATGTTATGATATCAGTCTAGTGATGAACAACCAATAACAATTTTACTACCACTCACTGTTTTCTCAAAAGCAATTAAAAATCACGTTTCACTTACTAAATAAAGAACTTGGAACCTGGAAAGGTTATGCACCATGAATATTCGGCTTCCCCGCCAAATCACAGCCCTGGAGTGTCTGCTACAGCAGACCAAAATAACTCCCAATCTGGCCTTTGCTTTAGCAATCCAGTTTCTCATGAATACAAAAAGTCCTTATTCCAATAGCATGGATGCTGGTGCGATTTCTAGAATGCCTGATAGGGAAAATACCTCTCCAATATGCAGCCCGGGCTAGGGGATTTCTGCCCAAAACTGCAATGATGCTGGCATCCAGAGTTAAGAAGAAATGTGTGCCCAAATATAGAGTTTATTGGCGCCAATTTGCAGAGGTTTCAACGCCCAGCTACAGCTCACAATGCCTCAATAACTTGACGCCAATAAGCAGGAAGAAATGGTGTTTTGATGCAGACATAAACTGCCCAGAAAAATAAGAGACATAAATGCCTAGCAACTGATAAAGCTAGCGTTCAAATCAAGTTACACAGTCGCCCACAATCAGACTTCTAGATGAATAATCAGAAATTAAATTACCAATTTCCCCTCAGCACATAGTCGCCCTCTCAGCCACAGGAATCACAGTAAGAGAAGACACTGAATTATTCCAAGCAACAATCGCTCCTGAGCCATCCTTGCTAGAGAAAGAGGAAGCACAAAAATTTCAGATTCTCAACTCAACCCACAATGCCTCAGTTGTGGAAAGCACAATCAACTTCAAACCCTTTTACCTCAGCAAGGGCATTAAAATCAGAACCTCAGAGAAACTTACCAAACCAACAAAAACAATTGGACAATCGGATGCTTTTCTCTTCACAATGAGCCGATATTTATAATCTCCAAAAGTCACTTGTTTCCCAAATGAAGCTCTACTTAAGAAGCTTCACCAACACAACATCACTTTATAACATATTGTAATTATAAAGTGCCATTAAAATAATGAAACTTTAATAATTGAAAAATAAATATGAGCTCACACAATAAATAGCCTCCGTCTACTGCAGGTGATGACAAACTGCTAACACCACCAGTTGCACTGCCAAATATGGCAACTATCAAAATTAGATTTACTAAAAACAGTAAATCCACAACTGAGACCCTAAAATCCCACTGTCAACTTACGGGGGTTGCAATGATGAACTGACCAAGCCTACTAGAATGACCCACCAAAAACGGGGACTTTACAAGTGCCATCAAAATCAATATGAAGATCAAAGAAATTTGCGACTTCTTTGGCAACCTCATGTAGCCCATCCATGAAGGCATCAACAACTAAGGTGCAAGGAACAATTGTTGCCTTCAAAACTAACTGCCAAGAAATATAAGTATGATATGTAACGTCACTAAACCCAAAGAATGGATTTTCAAGCATGTAGATGTCAAATTTATGTCATTTCTTTGGAGCTACCAAAGTGTCAAGCTTGAAATCACCTTTCCATGCTTCTCTTTTGAGAAATTGAGCAAGCTCAAAAACAATGTTAGGAAACCTTTCAAAAGTAGACTAAAGAAGTCTCCATCGATCAATATATCTTAAGAAGAGAATACACCTCCTAGTGTCATAGCACTTCAAATGCATACTTCAATCGTTTCCTCATTTGTATATCTCATATCCAGTGGTCACTCGGGAGTATAACCAATCATCTCGTAATGTGAATCTAGATCAATATTAGGTTGAAAACCATACTCCAACTTGATACTTGAATCATTTCCTAGATCTCATACCATGTTATTTTAACCAAATGTAATGCTATAACCAAGTGATGTTCTAACATCGCACTCAAAACTGGATTGTCATGCGACTTCTTAACACATCTAAATTAACAAGGTAACCAATGAAAACCACAAATTGAATCTTCCATCCATGTCCGTACAAATCAAGAGGATTGGTGCTATGATGAATATCAAAATCAAAACCTTCATACCTATTATCAATGACCCCAAGGCTGTCCCAAATTACCTAAGCCTATCAATTATCATTATTACTATTAGCAATAAATTGTGGATTCAAATCAACAAGGTCATTAACCATCTACTAATATTCAGCTGCACACAATGATAAATCAGTTATATTGTTAGCACCATCAATGCCATTATCCATGTAAACATTGTGCTCTAAAACTAGAAGATTATCAGGATCAAAAGGAAATTCATCCCATGTTGGATCCTCATAATACTTAGGTGTCAACGCATCTAGATCTAATGTATTGTTAGGCTGATTTTTGTTTTTGGGCAAGTAGTGTTGTTAATGCTTCTCAAGGGATAGGTAGTTAGGCGAAGATTGCCAACGGTTGCAACTCGCAGCCCCTCGACACCTCTATATATGTTCATGTATTTGTCTTCGATATATGTTGTTGCTGTTGTCAAGAAATAAAAGTATCAATGTTGTCATTCTGATATATTGTAAGTATTGATGAGATTAATGGAAATACATTTGTGACTTCTCTTATATTATACTTGTTCTATTACATTTACTTGCATTCTCATATGTGTTAAACTTTATCCTACACAGCAAACATTTGGCATCACTGCCTAGACAAATTTGGGAAAGACGATAGGGTATTACATGGCAAGAGTAATATAATGGGCCAATCAATGAACAATGTGGGCACGAGTAACGAAATTGAAGATGTGTTTGAAGAATTGTTTAAGGGAGAAAAAGCACTAACAGCGGACTTTGCAAACATATTGCAAGCCTTGATTAAAACTCGTGTCCGAAAAGAATTGACATAGGAGGAAGTTCCTACAAGTGAGGTGTGGAATTCCCTAAAGGTGAGTCCAAAAGTGGACCATTTATTGTGTCGTCTACAAAGGCTATTGACACAATACTTAATTTCCCTGCGTAACTCAGGAGAAGAGGACACCGGAGAGAATTGTTGTCAACAAATCCTATAGCGGTTTGAGGAAAACAAACAAAAGGAAAGAGGAGCGTGATGAGAGATGAAGGATGCAACACATCCTAAACCCCTTAGAAAGAAATAATTAATGTCTATACCCAAAGAGGACAAGGAGATGAATACAAGGCCATACAAAGAACTATGGAGACTTGTTGAAGGATGGCCTGAGGGATAAGAATTACCACAAAAGAATCAAGGAAGTACCAAACTGAGTGAGGAGGTTAGAGGGTATTAAGTGAATGGTGTCAAAGGCACTCCAAAAGCATACAAAGGATATGAAGTGAGCAAAGCATAAGGCAGTGTCGAAGGGTATAGAGTGGGCGGTGTCAAAGGGGGTGACGATGTATCTGTACTGATCGAGGATACCCGACGCGGATTGAAACATCTCACATTTACACTATTGGGAATCCAAAGGGAAGTAGAGGAGACTAAGAATAGACATATATGGTATACCGACGCAACTAAGGGTGTTCAGAGGACATAAGAGCAAAATAATCAAAACAATTTGTTTGGTTCCAGTATACCAAACATGGGAGTTCACACAAGACCAAGGACTAAGAAGAAAACAATAATGAAAAAAAACAAAAACTACCTAAGTTCACAAGGGGTGGAAAGGAGGACCCTGTACGACATTGTCAAATGTACGAGACAATTTGGTCAACCAATAGTCAAACCAACCAAGATGAATGGGTGGTTCAATTCTCGCAACCCTATGAGGAGTGGCCATAGAATGGTTCTCAGATGTAGATGGGACGAAGCTGAATAAATTGGTCAAGTTGAAAAAATTACTCCAAAACGAATTCGAGTTACCTCAGGATGATAATGAGATTATGGTTAAGATTGACTCTTATCTCTAAAAGTTGCACCCTGACTGAATCCTAAAACTCAGTCACTCTGAGAAACATGGAAACACTCCTTGGTAGTGGGTGTACCTAAAAAATGAGTGAATCTCTAAGTTCTAGGCTGGTTCCTTATGGATAATCACCTATTTGCTCTTCAAACGAAAACTTAAAACTTGGGAGGAAAAGAGATAGGAGGAAAAAGAAAAGAACTTATAAACTAGAAAAGGTGATACACCAAAAATGACAATATAACAGGTAACTGGTCTCAATCTTGTAAGGTTGTATTTTGTAGGTGAACACTTCTCTTCTATATAGGCTTGCATAAGTATTCACAATCAGATCCTAAAAATAATAGTTAAGAAAAATAGACTTTTTACTTAACAATATTGTGAACACAAACTATGACCTGCAAACAACATACACTTCTGTGAAGAGGTACTAGCTGAGACAAAGTAATGGAGAATGATAAATTCACAGATTATCCATATCAATCATGCATTGAACACAAGGATACAGAAAGAAAATAAGGTTAAAACTGCAAAAAGACTTGCTCCAAAAAGAAATCAGTCACTTTACGTTCAATTTCCAAACTGAGCTACAGGACAAAGATATGTCACAAAAGTTTACTTGCAAAGTCAGAGCCCCCTTACAAATGAGCCCAAAGCTCAATCCTTATGCATTTTATAGCCATTTGCATCATAAATGCAAAACACTCACTCCTTGGGCGAGCTCCATCAAAAAGTCACTTTTTGAACCTATAAAAAGACTTCAAAAAGGCGTACAAATGGCCCAAAAGTCAATGCCTGATAATATCATCATAACTGCTCCTCATAAATCAAGTCTTATCCCCAAAAGGGCCTCCAAAAGTCACTAAAATACAATAACTCTCCTCAACCTGAAAATATCTGCAACTTGCTTCCATATATCATTTCAAAAATATCTATCAATTTAAAAAATATAAAAATAGATTTTTTTTTCAATTTATTTAAATATTTTTTTGAGAAATTATATTACCTTATAATAAATACAGCATAATAATTGTTATGTAAATGATCATTAAATCACTTAATAACATTAATGTATTTTATATATTAATTACAAAATAAACTTATTAATAATAAATACACAAACCCTATTGATATTATTAAAATGATTATTTCAAATCAAATTAATAACATTAATGTAGCTTATATATATTATTAATTTTAAACAATTTCAAAATTAATATTAAAATACATCATAAATAATAAATATGTTTATATTGTTTCAAAATAATAAATATTTTAAGTTGTAAATCAAATATTAACAAAGTGATTTATAAAATATGACTTTGATTAATATTGACTTACATTTCTAAAGTGGGCAAAACACCACTTTAAACATTTTGAGCTTGCACTTTAATATAAGCCCATACCCACGTGAGTATACAGGGGAAAGGAAACGAAACTGTAAAGTCTATTACCAGATTTAATTGATTGTAGAATTTTTGTTGCAGGTACAAACAATAACACCAATGTTTTGAATCGCTTCCAAAATCTGCAAATGTTAGTGTAGTAATAATAGAAATGAAGTATTATCAAACTCAAAATTACCTTTGATCTTTTTGGAGTGCTTGCATTAATAGATTTTGATGCCAAGATTACATCAGGCAGATTGGATAAATATCAACGGAAGGGGTGTGGGGATGAATGGCCATGTCTCCAATTGGAGACATGGACATTCATTCTCACCCCCGTTCATTGTTAACTAATACTCTCGATTAGTTACTATCATAAACAGAGTGATTAAATGTATAACCAATCATTACATCTACGGCCCAATATAAAGGATAGATTGATCATGATCTAAACATCAAAGGAACCAAAAAAAATCTCGATCATGCCTTAATGATCTTGGAACATATATATATCTCAACAGTTTCAGACTATGGAAGATACAACAGCATGTACGTATGCATATATGTATAACAACGTGTGCATCATGTTGTTGTATATATATATACATATGTTCTTACCACAGTAATGTCAGACTGAAGCTACATGCATTAATACTCCCTCTTAGCTAGGGAAGACAAAATGCATATATACAAGTTCTTCTTTATATGAAAGTAATATCCTCAAGATATATATAAGAAAATCAAGTCTCATGATATTCTTTCTAGTTATGGTGTGTATATAGATATCAAGTCACATTATATCCACCATAAAAGACCATGGTACATCCATAGATATTAAGTCACATAATATCCACCATGAATTTGAACATGTTGATCTTCAACAGATATCAAGTCACGTGATATCCATCAACATGCTCTTTTAACTATTATGAATTTTCCTTAAATATCGAGTCACATGATATTCATCATGATAGTAATCTAATAATTATAAAATCGTCGCCTTATAGTATCAAAATTAATATTTCATTATAAAAGATTATCACCTTAAAGAATGAACATAGGGTAGGCCCATGAGTCATAGAGTCACACATCTAACAAAAGAGTTTACACTTTAAACATTCTTATTTAAATAATACAAATTTACAAAGTTGAGACTCAATCTCATAAACCTACATTTCAATCAAGCCAAGTTTTGTTCTAAAATGATCAACCTTCACTTTAGAGAGAGCCTTGGTGAGAATGTCAACTGTTTGATCACCTATATTTATATATTCTAATTGAATAGCTCTTCTTTCCACCATGTCTCTTACATAGTGGTAAGGAATTTCTATATGCTTAGATCTATCATGAAATACCAGATTCACAGATAACTTGATGCAACCTTGGTTATCACAGTGAATAGTGGTAGGTTTCATAGGTTCACCAAACAAGTTAGAAAGCAACTTCCGAAACTACACTACTTCTCTAGCTCCCATAGCTGCCGCAGTATACTCTACCTCGGTAGAACTTTGAGCAACAGAAGCTTGCTTTCTGTAGATCCAAGAAATCATGGCTGATCCTAAACTGAAACAACATCCTGATGTGCTTTTCTGGTCTTTTACACTTCTGGCCCAATCGAAATCAGTATATCCATGTAACTCCATGCCAGTATTCTCATATTTAAGTTCATACGCAATAGTACCTTGGAGATACCTCAATATACGCTTCAAAGCAACAAGATGAATCTCACAAGGTTCACACATGAACGAACTTAATGCATTCACTACATAGCAGATATCAGGTCGAGTATTTACAAGATACATCAAGGACCCAATTATCTGATTGTATAAGGTGGGATCAACTAGTTTGAATTCAGCACTTGCTTCCTTTAGCTTGTGAAGGTTGGTTTCCATAGGTGTAGACATAGGTCAATAGTCCCACATTCCAAATCTTTTCAAAATATCTATAAGAATTTTCCTTAGGGCAAAATGATGCCAAGATCAAGAAGTTCAAGAACAAGCACAATATGGACTAAATGATGTATGATCATAATAACAATATAAGAATGACTAATGTACAAGTACACTAGGAGTGCTTATATATAAAGGTCTCTAGAATGCTTCTAGAGTGTCTAGGAGTTAGCAATATGATAAGCCTCACAACTAAGCACATGTCCACCAAAAGTGAATTATCCTCCATTGAGCACAGGAGTTAGTGCGATGATCAGAGAATAAGCCTACATAGGTGTGTCACGTAAAATTATGTTGTAGACACCATGTGCTTAATTAGAGTGCGAATAACTATGTTGTCTACATGACAACTTAGTTAATTATGCAAACTCTGGTGTTGTAGACACCATGTGCTAAATTAGAGTTGCTAACTCTTGTGTCGTCAACATGACAACTCATATGAGTACATACTCCTAGGTGTCTAACCTAATAAATAATAAATTAATGCATTTAACCTAAGTAAACTTAAGTAAAGTGTAAATAATAATTATTTACACTAACACCCGCCCTCAAGTGTAACTTAGGGGAATACACTTAAGCTCACAAAAGCTATGATGAAATGCATAATGGGTCTTGGCTACTAGGCCATGTTAGGTACCCAAGTACAAATGCAATGTTGTACATATAATGCAATGCAATGAAATGCAATCTTTCTGAAAACAGAGAAAGAGGGAAAACCTCATGGGAAAAACCCTCCCTCAAAAAGAGAGATAAGTACAACAAAGAAAGATGCATGTATGGATGGAGTAATCAAGACCCCCCCATTATGCCATACATCATGCATATACAATAGAGAATCCCTCCATGAAATCCACCCCTTAGTGAACGATCTCATAATGATAAGTGCTTGAAGACAAAAAGAATATCCAATGCCTACAAACAACATTTCTCCCTTTAGGAAGAAGATACACCAAGTACATGTGCAAGTATGCTTCCCATTGTGGATCGGAAGATGAAAAAGGGATCCAAATGTAGTATGTTGTGGATGTTGCCTCTGAAGTCTGCTCATATGTTGACAAGTCCTTGATGAATATAGATGCCACGAACCAATCTGGTGGATGCCCACAAGAAGGTGGCAAACAAGGTACCATGTCCATGTATGACGTTGAATCAACCTCCAAAGACGACGAAGCATCCTGATAGGAAGATGTAGGAAGAGAAGCAATGTCACTTCCCCTCAATAATGTATGCACACCCATGATAGAAGCTCCTTGATGACTGAAGAAGTTGCACCATGAAGGTTGAATGATGTTCCTCCTTGTAGGAAGAAATGGTGCCATGGGTGTAGTAGAGAATGCTTCCCAACTGGTAGGAAGAATCCTCAAAAAATAGGATGTCTGAGGAAACTGGAATACAATCTCCAAAGACCGATATGTCTCCTCTAAAGTAAAAGAGTTCTCCAACTGCTATAAAGAAATGTCCACAATCAAGTCAGTCTCGAAAGAAAGCTCAAGTGGTTGAGGGTCAGAGTGTGCCCTCACAACAAATGAAGGTGGTCTCCTAACCAAAGAGAAGATTGATATCATCAATGGTGTCTCCTAGATCTTCAATGTACGACTCCACAAACAGCTCTACAATGTCTGGAAGGAAGTCATCCCATGAAGCTAAAGTAGGAAGACATATTATATCCTATGCAGTGAATCAGGAGCATCTATGGCTAGAACTGGATCAATAGAAGCAACAAGAGCATCAGGAGGTAGGATCTCAACTAGAGTTGTAGGTACCATAATTGGAGTTATATGTTGTTGTTTACAACCTCCTCTTGGAGTTCAAATTTGGAACTTAGTAATTTAGCTCAACGATACAAAATTTTGAAGTTTGATCTAAGCAATACAATGCAAAATAGGACCTATTTCTAAAAGTGGTATTTTTGTCCACACAAGACTATAATCTAATTGTAAATCTAGAAAGTAGACGAAAAAAATACACTTTCGAAAAAAAAGAACCTGATTATGTGTCCAGATGAGCCCGTACGGAGCAAACGAAGTTGCAAAATGCATGATTAGAAAGGTGCACTTACAAAAAACTAAAATTTATGACAAATCCGTGCACCAAAACCATAAAATAAGAGCACCACTGAAAAATTTAAAAAATTCTAGCTAAAATCAAAACAAAATTGAACATGATTTGGAGTTCGGATGACTGAGATATAGCCTCCTAGAGTCAGACTGTCAAATCAACACTGAATATGGTGAGGGGTCTGATCAGCAAACTGCAAGGTTAAATTTGACATCCAAACGGCCGTCGTTGAAGTGCCATCTGGCCTAATGATGACGGTCAAACGGCCGTCAAATTTAAGATAGTGACCGACTAACATCAGCAAAAAAAAGGCCTCCCTGGGTGATGTTGCAATACTGTACTGTACCGAATTGATGATGTTAGCAGCTAACTTGGCAGCAAAAAAACTCCATGACATCAAATAATGTATGCACCCCCCAAAATGCAAACAATAATCAATCAACCCCCCTTATGTCTGATTTGGCACTTTATACTCAATGCGATTACAATAGACCACTTGCCAATTTAGGCCTTCGTGGACTTCTTATTTTGTTGTTTACAACCTCCTCTTGGTGTTCAAATCTGGAACTTAGCAATTTAGCTCAAACATACAACAATTTTGAAGTTTGATCTAAGCAATACAATGCAAAATAGGACCTATTTCTGAAAGTGGTATTTTTGTCCACACAAGCCTATAATCTTATTATAAATCTTAGAAAGTAGATGAAAAAATATGCACTTTCAAAAAAAAAAAACCTGATTATGTGTCCAAATGAGCCCATACGAGCAAACGAAGTTGCAAAATGCATGATTGGACAGGTGCAGTCACTAAAAACAAAAATTTATGACAAATCCGTGCACCAAAACCAGAAAATAAGAGCACCAATGAAAAATTTAGAAAACTCTAGCTAAAATCAAGACAAAATTGCACATGATTTGGAGTCTGGATGACTAAGATATGGCCTCCTTAAGTCAGACTGTCAAATAGAGACTGAATATGGTGAGCGATCTGATCAGCAATATGCGAGGTTAAATTTGACATCCAAATGGCCATCGCGGCAGTGCAATCTGGCCTACTGATGACGGTCAAACGGACGTCAAATTTAAGATAGTGACCGACTAACATCAGCAAAAAAGGCATCCCTAGGTGACCTGGCAATACCGTACTTTACGAAATTGATGATGATAGCAAATAACTTAGCAGCGAAAAAACTCCATGACATCAAATAATGTATGCACCCCCCAAAATGCAAAAAATAATCAATCAACCCCCCTAATGTATGATTTGGCAAATTATACTCAATGCGATTACAATAGGACACTTGCCAACTTAGGCCTTTGTGGACTTCTGATTTTGATGTTTACAACCTCCTCTTGGAGTTCAAATATGGAGCATAGCAATTTAGCTCAAAGATACAACAATTTTGAAGTTTGATCTAAGCAATACAATGCAAAAGAGGAACTATTTCTAAAAGTGGTATTTTTGTCCACACAAGCCTATAATCTTATTGTAGATCTGGAAAGTAGAGGAAAAAATGTGCACTTTCGAAAAAAACACAACCTAATTATGTGTCCAAATGAGCACGTACAGAGCAAACGAAGTTGCAAAATGCATGATTGGACAGGTGCAGTCACCAAAAACTAAAATTTATGACAAATCCGTGCACCAAAACCAGAAAATAAGAGCACCATTGAAAAACATAGAAAATTCTAGCTAAAATCAAAACAAAATTGCACATGATTTGGAGTCCAGAAGACTGAGATATGGCCTCTTGAAGTCAAACTGTCAAACAAGACTGAATATGGAGACGGGTCTGATCAGCAAACTACGAGGTTAAATTTGACATCCAAACGGTCGTCGGAGCAGTGCAATCTAGCCTATTGATGATGGTCAAACGGCCGTCACGTTTAAGATAGTGACCGGCTAACATCAACGAAAAAAGGCCTCCCTGGGTGACGTGGCAACACCCTACTATACAGAATTGATGATGTTAGCAGCTAACTTAGCAGCGAAAAAACTCCATGACATCAAATAATGTATGCACCCACCAAAATGCAAAAATAATCAATCAACCCCCCTAATGTATGATTTGGCACTTTATACTCAGTAAGATTACAATAGGCCACTTGCCAATTTAGGCCTTCGTGGACTTCTGATTTTGCTGTTTACACCCTCCTCTTGGAGTTAAAATCTGGAACTTAGCAATTTAGCTCAAAGATACAACAATTTTGAAGTTTGATCTAAGCAATACAATGCAAAATAAGACCTATTTCTGAAAGTGGTATTTTTGTCCACACAAGCCTATAATCTTATTGTAGATCTGGAAAGTAGACAAAAAAATTTGCACTTTCGAAAAAAAAGAACTTGATTATGTGTCCAGATGATCCCGTACGGAGCAAACCAAGTTGGAAAATGCATAATTGGAAAAAATGCAATCACAAAAAACTAAAATTTATGACAAATCCGTGCACCAAGACTAGAAAATAAGAGCACCACTATAAAATTTAGAAAATTCTAGCTAAAATCTTTAAAAAATTGCACATGATTTGGAGTCTGGATGACTGAGATATGGCCCCCTGAAGTCAGATTGTCAAATCAACACTAAATATGGTGAAGGGTCTGATCAGCAAACTGCGAGGTTAAATTTGGCATCCAAATGGCCGTCGCGGCAGTACAATCTTGCCTACTGATGACAGTCAAACGGTCGTCAAATTTAAGATAATGACTGGCTAACATCAACGAAAAAAGGCCTCCCTGGGTGGCGTTGCAATACCGTACTGTACAGACTTGATGATGTTAGCAGCTAACCTGGCAGCAAAAAAACTCCATGACATCAAATAATGTATGCACCCCCCAAAATGCAAAAAATAATCAATCAACCCCCCCTAATGTATGATTTAGCACTTTATACTCAGTGCGATTACAATAAGCCACTTGCCAATTTAGGTCTTCGTGGACTTCTGATTTTGCTGTTTACAACCTCATCTTGGAGTTCAAATCTAGAACCTAGCAATTTAGCTCAAAGATAAAACAATTTTGAAGTTTGATCTTAAGCAATACAATGCAAAATAGGACCTATTTCTGAAAGTGGTATTTTTGTCCACACAAACCTATAATCTTATTGTAGATCTAGAAAGTAGACGAAAAAATATGCACTTTCGAAAAAAAACAAAACATGATTATGTGTCCAGATGAGCCCATACGAAGCAAACAAAGTTGCACAGTGCATAATTGGACAAGTGCAGTCATTAAAAACTAAAACTTACGACAAATCAGTGCACCAAAACCAAAAAATAAGAGCACCGCTGAAAAATTTAGAAAATTCTAGCTAAAATCAAAAAACAATTGCACATTATTTGGAGTTCGGAGGACTGAGATATGGCATCCTAAAGTCAGACTGTCAAATCAAGATTGAATATGGTGAGGGGTCTAATCAGCATACTAAGATGTTAAATTTGACATCCAAACGGTCGTCGGAGCAGTGCAATCTAGCCTACTGATGACGGTCAAACAGCCAACAAATTTAAGATAGTGTCCAGCTAACATCAACGAAAAAAGGCCTCCCAAGGTGACGTGGAAATACCCTACTGTACGGAATTTATGATGTTAGCAGCGAACTTAGCAGAGAAAAAACTCCATGAGATCAAATAATGTATGCACCCCACAAAGTGCAAAAAATAATCAATCAACCCCCCCAATGTATGATTTGGCACTTTATACTCAATGCAATTACAATAGGCCACTTGCTAATTTAGGCCTTCGTAGACTTCCAATTTTGTTGTTTCCAACCTCCTCTTGGAGTTCAAATCTGGAACTTAGCAATTTAGCTAAAAGATACAAGCATTTTGAAGTTTGATGTAAGCAATACAATGGAAAATAGGACTTATTTCTGAAAGTGGTATTTTTGTCCACACAAGCCTATAATCTTATTGTTGATCTAGAAAGTAGACGAAAAAATATGCACTTTCAAAAAAAAGACCCTGATTATGTGTCTAGATGAGCCCGTACGGAGCAAACGAAGTTGCAAAATGCATGATTGGATAGGTGCAGTTACCAAAAACTTAAATTTATGACAAATCCATGCACCAAAACTAGAAAATAAGAGCACCACTGAAAAATTTAGAAAATTCTAGCTCATATCAAAACAAAATTGCACATGATTTGGAGTCCGGATAACTGAGATATGGCCTCTTGAAGTCAGGTTGTCAAATCAAGACTGAATATGGTGAGGGCTCTGATCAACAAACTACAAGGTTAAATTTGACATCCAAACAGTCGTCGCGGCAGTACAGTCTGGCCTACTGATGACGGTCAAACGGCCATCAAATTTAAGATAGTGATCGGCTAACATCAGCAAAAAAAAGCCTCCCTGGGTCATGTGGCAATACCGTACTGTGCGGAATTGATGATGTTAGCAACTAACTTAGCAATGAAAAAACTCCATGACATCAAATAATGTATGCACCCCCCAAAATGCAAAAAATAATCAATCAACCCCCCCCTAATGTATAATTTGGCACTTTATACTCAGTGCGATTACAATAGGCCACTTGCCAATTTAGGCCTTCGTGGACTTCTGATTTAGTTGTTTACAACCTCCTCTTGGAATTCAAATCTGGAACTTAGCAATTTAGCTCAAAGATACAACAATTTTGAAGTTTGATCTAAGTAATACAATGCAAAATAGGACCTATTTCTGAAAGTGGTATTTTTGTCCACACAAGCTTATAATCTTATTGTAGATCTGGAAAGTAGATGAAAAAATATGCACTTTCGAAAAAAACAGAACCTGATTATGTGTCCAGATGAGCCTGTACGAAGCAAACAAAATTGCAAAATGCATGATTGGACAGGTCCAGTCACCAAAAACTAACATTTATGACAAATCCGTGCATCAAAACCATAAAATAATAGCACCACTGAAAAAAATTTAAAATTCTAGCTAAAACAAAAACAAAATTGCACATGATTTGGAGTCCGGATGACTGAGATATGGCCTACTAAAGTTAAACTAACAAATCAAGACTGAATATGGTGAGGGGTCTAATCAGCAAACTATGAAGTTAAATTTGACATCCAAATGGCCGTTGCGGCAGTGCAATATGGCATACTGATGGCGGTCAAACGACCGTCAAATTTAAGATAGTGACATGCTAACTTCAGCGGAAAAAGGCCTCCCTGGGTGACATGGCAATATCATACTGTACAGAATTGATGATGTTAGCAGCTAACTTAGCAGCGAAAAAACTCCATGAGATCAAATAATGTATGCACCCCCCAAAATGCAAAAAATAATCAATCAATCCCCCCCTAATGTATGATTTGGCACTTTATACTTAGTACGATTACAATAGGCCACTTGCCAATTTAGACCTTCGTGGACTTCTAATTTTGCTGTTTACAACCTCCTCTTGGAGTTCAAATCTGGAACCTAGCAATTTAGCTCAAAGATACAACAATTTTGAAGTTTAATCTAATCAATACAATGCAAAATAGAACCTATTTCTGAAAGTGGTATTTTTGTCCACACAAGCTTATAATCTTATTGTAGATCTGGAAAGTAGACAAAAAAGTATGCACTTTCGAAAAAAACAGAACCTGATTATGTCTCCAAATGAGCCCGTACGAAGAAAACAAAGTTGCAAAGTGCATGATTGGACAGGTGCAGTCACAAACAACTAAAATGTATGACAAATCCATGCACCAAAACCATAAAATAAGAGTACCACTAAAAAATTTAGAAAATTCTAGCTAAAATCAAAACAAAATTGCACATGATTTAGAGTCCGGATAACTGAGATATGGCCTCCTAAAATCAAACTAAGAAATCAGGACTGAATATGGCGAGGGGTCTGATCAGCAAACTAAGGTTAAATTTGACATCCAAATGGCCATTGAGGCAGTGCAATCTGGCCTACTGATGACGGTCAAACGGTCGTCAAATTTAAGATAGTGACCTACTGACATCAGCGAAAAAAGGCCTCCCTTGGTCACGTGGCAATACCCTATTGTAGGGAATTGATAATGTTAGCAGCTAACTCAGCAACAAAAAAACTCCATGAGATCAAGTAATGTATGCACCCCCCAAAATGCAAAAAATAATCAATCAACCCCCCCTACTGTATGATTTGGGACTTTATACTCAGTGCGATTACAATAGGCCACTTGCCAATTTAGGTCTTCGTGGACTTCTGATTTTGTTGTTTACAATCTCCTCTTGGAATTCAAATCTGGAACTTAGCAATTTAACTCAAAGATACAACAATTTTGAAGTTTGATCTAAGCAATACAATGCAAAATAAGACCTATTTCTAAAAGTTGTATTTTTGTCCACACAAGCCTATAATCTTATTATATATCTGGAAAGTACACAAAAAAATATGCACTTTCGAAAAAAATAGAACCTGATTATGTGTCCAGATGAGCCCATACGGAGCAAACCAAGTTGTAAAATACATGATTGGACAGGTGCAGTCACCAAAAACTAAAATTTATGACAAATACGTGCACCAAAACCAGAAAATAAGAGCACCACTCAAAAATTTCAAAACTTCTATCTAAAATCAAAACAAAATTGCATATGATTTGGAGTCCAGATGACTGAGATATGGCCTCCTAAAGTCAAACTGTCAAATCAAAATTGAATATGGTTAGGGGTCTGATCAGCAAACTACGAGGTTAAATTTGACATCCAATCTGGCCTACTAATGATGGTCAAATGGCCGTCAAATTTAAGATAGTGACCGACTAACATCAACGAAAAAAGTCCTCCCTGGGTGACGTGGCAATACCCTACTGTACGGAATTGATGATGTTAGCAACTAACTTAGCAACGAAAGAACTCCATGACATCAAATAATGTATGCACCCCCCAAAATGCAAAAAATAATCAATCAACCCCCCCTAATGTATGATTTGGCACTTTATACTCAGTACGATTACAATAGGCCACTTGCCAATTTAGGCCTTCGTGGACTTCTGATTTTGCTTTTTACAACCTCCTCTTGGAGTTCAAATCTAGAACTTAGCAATTTAGCTCAAAGATGCAACAATTTTGAAGTTTGATCTAAGCAATACAATGCAAAATAGGATCTATTTCTGAAAGTGGTATTTTTGTCCACACAAGCCTATAATCTTAGTGCAGATATGGAAAGTAGACGAAAAAATATGCACTTTCCAAAAAAACAGAACCTGATTATGTGTCCAGATGAGCCTGTACGGAGCAAATGAAGTTGATAAATGTATGATTGGATAGGTGCAGTCACCAAAAACTAAAATTTATGACAAATCCGTGCACCAAAATCAGAAAATAAAAGAACCACTGAAAAATTTAGAAAATTCTAGCTAAAATGAAAACAAAATTGCACATGATTTGGAGTCTGGATGACTGAGATATGGCCTCCTGAAGTCAGACTGTCAAATCAAGACTGAATATGGTGAGAGGTATGATCAGCAAACTGAGAGGTTAAATTTGACATCCAAACGGCCGTCACGACAGTGGAATCTGGCCTATTGATGACGATCAAACAGCTTTCAAATTTAAGATAGTGACCGGCTAACATCAGCAAAAAAAGGCCTCCCTGGGTGACGTGGCAATACCATACTATACGAAATTGATGATGTTAGCAGCTAACTTAGCAGCGAAAAAATTCCATGACATCAAATAATGTATGCACCCCCCAAAATGCAAAAAATAATGAATCAACCCCCCCTAATATATGATTTGCCACTTTATACTCAGTGCGGTTACAATAGGCCACTTGCCAATTTAGGCCTTCGTGGACTTCTGATTTTGCTATTTACAACCTCCTCTTGGAGTTCAAATCTGGAACTTAGCAATTTAGCTCAAAGATATAACAATTTTGAAGTTTGATCTAAGCAATACAATGCAAAATAGGACCTATTTTTGAAAGTGGTATTTTTGTTCACACAAGCCTATAATCTTATTGTAGATCTGGAATGTAGACGAAAAAATATGCACTTTCGAAAAAAAACAGAACTTGATTATGTGTCCAGATGAGCCCGTACGAAACAAACGAAGTTGCAAAATGCATGATTGGACAGGTGCAGTCACCAAAAATTAAAATTTATGACAATTCCATGCACCAAAACCAGAAAATAAGAGCACCATGGAAAAATTTAGAAAATTCTAGCTAAAATCAAAACAAAATTGCACATGATTTGGAGTCTGGATGACTGAGATATGGCCTCCTAAAGTCAGACCGTCAAATCAAAAGTGAATATGGTGAGGGGTCTGATCAGCAAACTACGAGGTTAAATTTGACATCCAAACAGCCGTCACAGCAGTGCAATCTGGCCTACTGATAACAGTCAAATGGCCGTCAAATTTAAGATAGTGACCAGCTAACATCAGCGAAAAAAGGCCTCCCTAGGTGACGTGGCAATACCCTACTGTACGGAATGTATAATGTTAGCAGCTAACTTAGCAGCGAAAGAACTCCATGACATTAAATAATGTATGCACCCTCCAAAATGCAAAATATAATCAATCAACCCTCCCTAATGTATGAGTTGGCACTTTATACTCAGTGCGATTACAATAGGCCACTTGCCAATTTAGGCCTTTGTGGACTTCTGATTTTGTTGTTTACAACCTCCTCTTGGAGTTCAAATCTGGAACTTAGCAATTTAGCTCAAAAATACAACAATTTTGAAGTTTGATCTAAGCAATACAATGCAAAATAGGACCTATTTCTGAAAGTGGTATTTTTGTCCACACAAACCTATAATCTTATTGTAGATCTGGAAAGTAGACTAAAAAATATGCACTTTCGAAAAAAACAGAACCTGATTGTGTCCAGATGAGCCCATACGAAGCAAACGAAGTTGCAAAATGCATGATTAGACAAGTGCAATCACCAAAAATTACAATTTATGACAAATCCATGCACCAAAACTAGAAAATAAGAGCACCACTGAAAAATTTAGAAAATTCTGGCTAAAATCAATAAAAAATTGCACTTGATTTGGAGTTCGGATGACTGAGATATGGCCTCCTGAAGTCAGACTATCAAATCAAGACTGAATATAGTTAGGGGTCTGATCGGCAAATTGCAAGGTTAAATTTGACATCCAAACGGTCGTCGCGGTAGTGTAATCTGGCCTACTGATGACGGTCAAACAACCTTCAAATTTAAGATAGTGACCGGCTAACATCAGCGAAAAAAGGCCTCCCTAGGCGACATGGCAATATCGTACTGTACGGAATTGATAATGTTAGCAGCTAACTTAGCAGGTACGAACTGACGTGGATCCGCATGTATGCTAAATGGGACGGATCTGAGGACGTGTTAGTCATACTCATGAGCTGGCAGACTACTGGGGTGGCAGACACATAGGTGTTGTGTTGTTAGGTGCAGGGATCCACGTGGCGGACTGGGGCGTAACTTGGCCTATCGTGGCCACATGTGCGCCGATGGCCGAAAGATTTCTGCCGACAAGTGTGTTCTAGCCGGTGGTGAGTTTAACGACATTGGGGGGCAGTGGGGTTACTTGAGTATTCGTGCCACAACGGTGACCGAATTTAAAAATGCCATCAGCGGGGAGGATGGACGTCGGCCAGTGGGTGTGGAATTTTAATCCCACATCCGTTGTGCGAGCGATGTTTATGTGTATAAAAACACAAACCATCGGTATCTAAGACAAATGTGTGAGCTGCCGAGATTTGTTGGCTTGGTCGGGTTATGTGTGCAATCATTGGAATTTGGGGTTGGCGGTTATGTGTTGAATGCGCCCAGAAAAATGGATTAAACCGTCGATATAATGTGATTCAACTTGTAATGGAATATGCCAGAATTTCAGAGAATATTCTACAACGGGGGCCAGGATTTGACCACCCAGTTCTTGCAAAAAAAAAATTCTCTACAAGCCTAATAGGCTTAAAAAGAATTCGAAAAAATATTCCGAAAAATTGCAGAAAATTCCTGACGAAAATTGCAGAGAAAATAAATACAGATCTGAAAAAATAAATTATATAGATCTACAAATGATCACACCAAATTTGCAAATTGGGCCTTCGAGTTTCGGTTTGCAAAAAAAATTTGCCTCAATTTTCACTATTGTCCAATATAGACAAATTTATAGTCAAAATTCACCAAATCGACACTCCAGACGCAATGTTGAGGTCCGTTTTGGCTCTAGACGTTGCTAATGACTGCAGATTTGTCGGATCTAAATCGGTGGCCCTTAGAGAGGTGAAGCAAAAATGATCTCCAATGGCTATAAAATGACCCTCCTATGTCTCTAATACCATGTAAGAATTTGTCTAAGGGAAAAATGATGCCAATATCAAGAAGCTCAAGAACAAGCACAATATGGACCAAACGATGTATGATCATAATAACAATATGAGAATAAATAATGTACAAGTACACTAGGAGTGCCTGCATATAAAGGCCTCTAGAATGCTTCTAGAATGTCTAGGAGTTAGCAATATAATAAGCCTCACAACTAAGCACATGTCCACTAAGAGTGGATTATCCTCCATTGAGCACAGGAGTTAGTGTGATGATGAGAGGATAAGCCTACATAGGTGTGTCACGTAAAATTATGTTATAAACACCATGTACTTAATTAGAGTCCGAATAATTGTGTTATCTACATGACAACTCAATTAATTATGCAAACTCCAGTGTTGTAGACACCATGTGTTAAATTTGAGTTGCTAACTCTTGTGTTGTCAACATGACAACTCATATGAGTACGCATATTCCTAGGTGTCTAACCTAATAAATAATAAAATAATGCATTTAACCTAAGTAAACTTAAGTAAAATGTAAATAATAATTATTTACACTAACAATATCAGTAGTATACTTCTTTTGATGTAGAAAGATATTACCAGACTTCTGACGCACTTCTAAACCAAGAAAGTAATGAAGAATTCCTAAATCCTTCATTTCGAATTCAAAGGCCAAATCTTTCTTACACTAATTAATGAGATGTTCTTCCCCTATAATCAAAAGATCATCAACATAATGAATTAGAATTAGCATATCACCTTTAGTTACCTTGAAGTAGAGCTTTGGATCAGCTACGTTCTTGGTGAATCCAAGACTTAAAAGGTATTTGTCAATCCTTTCATACCAAGTCCGAGGAGCCCATTTGAGTCCATATAGAGCCCTCTGCAATTTACAAACATGAGAGGCAGCATCATGTGTTACAAACCCTTCTGGTTCTTCCAAGTATACTTCTTCCTCTATTTTTCCATTAAGAAAAGCAGTTTTTACATCCATTTGATGGATTTTCCAACCTTTGGCTGCTACGATGGCTATTACAGCTCTAACAGAAGTGCACCTGGCAACTAGTGCAGAAGTTTTTTCAAAGTCAATTCCTTCCTTTTGAGAAAAACCTCTAGCCACAAAATGAGCTTTATGTTTTTCAATGCTGCCATCTACAGCATAGTTAACTTTGAAGAGCCATTTTGAAGTCACAACAGATTTTTCCTTAGGTCTTGGAACTATGTCTCAAACATCATTTTTTAGTATAGACTAGCATTCTTCCACCATGGCATCTTTCCAAGCTTGATGTTTAAGTGCTTCAGAAGTACTAGAAGGTTTAGGATTTGAGTTTTCACACAAGAAAGCATTCTATGTCAATATTGTAGGTCTCTTGCTTTCTTGGAAGGTTTCTGAAGGGGCTATGAATCCATCTCCTTTCTGTGTTATTTTTCATTCCCAAAGTGGCGTTTTAGAGTGATCAAGACTCTCTTCTTGAGTCTCTAGAAGGATTTTAGTTTCACTTGAAGTCTCTTCACGGAACTCCCTCGGAATCTCAGGAGCAAGAGTCTCTTCTGGAGATACATCAAATGTATCTAATTCATCGAAGGTTTTGGCTCTTCTAAAAGCAATGTCCTTCTCAAAGATGACATCTCTGCTTAGTTCTATTTGCTTTTGTCCAGGTATGTAGACTCTGTATCCTTTTACTGTTTCACTAAAACCAATGAGAGTACCCTTTCTTCCAGAAGGTTCTAACTTAGTCCTCTTCTCCTTAGGGGCACGAACATACACAGGACATCCAAATATCCTTAGGTGACAGATGTCAGGTTTCTTTCCAAAAAATGCTTCTTCAGGAGTCTTATTGTCCAAATGTGAGTGAGGACATCTATTCTAAATATAGACTATTGTGTTGGATGCTTCAGCCCAGAAGGATACTCAGAGTTTGATAAAAAATCATAGCCTGAGCACCTTCTACAATAGTTTTGTTCTTCCTTTCAGCAATCCCATTTTGTTAAGGATTGCAAGGGACTATGAACTCCCTCTTAATTCCAATGAGTTTGCAGAACTCTTTAAATATTTCAGAAGTATACTCCTTCCCATTATCTGTTCTCAGAACTTTAATGTTCTTACCGGAGGAGTTCTCAGTGATAGTTTTGAATTCTTTAAACTTAGAGAGAATCTCTTCAGATTCTTTGCATTAAAGGAAGTATATCCATGTCTTCCTTGAAAAATCATCAACAAATATCGAATAGTACAAGAATCCTCCTATAGAAGGTATAGACATGGGCCCACATAGATCAGAATGTACTAGTTCCAACAATTCTTTAGTTTTGCTCAAACTATGAGAAAATGGCTTTTTAGTGTTTTTCCCTAAGGCACAATCTTTACGTGATTCATTGTGAATATGGTTTAACTTGGGCATTCTAGTTATTGCCTTCTCTATTGATGTTAGGGCACGGAAGTTGATATGACCTAGACTTCTATGCCATATTTCACTGGAATTTGAGGTCTCATGTACAAGTGCAAGGTTTGTCTTAGCACATAGCTCATATAAAAGTCCTTGTCTTACTCCTATTGTTAGAGCCCTTTTAATGGTTGAATTTTTAGGCCATGCTAGTACTTTCCCTCTCATGAATGCAATTCTAAAACCATCATCTTCAAGTGCGGATATAGATATTAGATTCCTCCTAATACCTGGTACATAAAGAGCTCCAGAAAGTTGAATAGAATTTCCAGATTTCAATTTTATGGTGCAGGTCCCAATTCCTTTTACGAAGTGTGCAAAATCATCACCAATTGTAACTTCTTCATCTGTTTCTATTTGCATACTTTCTAGGTTATCCTGATATCCAGTGATGTGTCTAGAAGCCCCACTGTCAACTATCCATGTATTCCTTTTCGTTGATATCTGGCTGGATAATGCTGAATAGAAGGCATATTTCTCATATTTATTGCTTTCATTTGACTTCTCAGATTTTGCAAAAGATGCTTGAGGTTTAGATCTATCGAGCAATTGATGGCATAATGTCCATATAGATCACATTTGAAGCATTGGATTTTGGACAAGTCTTTCTTCTGTTTGGATTGTCCTTTTCCATGAAAATTTCTTTTCCTTTTGTTGTTTTTCTTCTTTCCCTTCTTATGAGCATTTGTATTAAGAACTTGAACATCTTCATCTAGGGTTTTGGGTTTTCCCTTAATCATTAATCTTGATTCTTGTTGAAGACAATCAGATCTTAAAAAATCTAGTTTGGGGATTTTAGACCTAGCACTTGTACCTTGTACAAAGGATTCCCAAGAGTTTGGAAGTCCTCCTAATGCTGTTAAGGATAATTTTTGATTTTCAATCTCATAGCCAAGTGCACATAATTGATCTCTCAAATCTGTGATTCTCATAAAGAAAGCATTTATGGTTTCTCCTTTATTCATGCTTACATTATTCATCTGCCTTTTAAGAGCAAGTTTTCTGCCTGTATTATTGATTATAAATGCATTTTCAAGAGCTCGAACATATGACATGTTGTGGTATGTTTTGCCACAATAGGTACTATGTGGTCTCGAATAGCATCCACAATTATCTTCATAGCCTTTTCATTTTTCTCAATCCATTCTAATTTCTCAAGATCATCTTTAGGTTCCTCTTTGTACTCTCTTGCAAATATTCCAATTTGTTTTCTTTCAACATCCTTAGTTGAAGTTTCCAAGATTTGAAGTTATCAGCACTTCCAAGATGATGTTCGAATCTCATTGTGTTTGTCATCTTTGTGGAGAGAGGGAGGACTGTTATTTGAAGTAAAATCTTATCCTTAAAAACTTAGTGTGATCTTTCCTTAAGCAAGCTCTGATACCATGTAAAGTTTATTACCAGATTTAATTGATTGCAAAAATTTTGTTGCAGGTAAAAACAATAACACCAATGTTTTGAATCACTTCCAGAATCTGCAAACATTAGTGCAATAATAACAGAAATGAAGTATTATCAAACTCAAAATTATCTTCGATCCTTTTGGAGTGCTTGCATTAATAGATTTCGGTAGCAAGATTACATCGAGCAAATTGTATAAACATCAACGGAAGGGGTGTGGGGATGAATGGCCATGTCTCCAATTGGAGACATAGACATTCATTCTCACACCCGTTCATTGTTAATACTCATGATTAGTTACTATCATAAACACAGTGATTAAATGTATAACCAATCATTACATATGCGGCCTAATATAAAGGTGTTGATGCAAGTTTTGTATCACTTACATAACATATTAGGATTTGAATATTCAATATGGGATATCAAACATGCAACTCCTCTCTTGAAAAGTTATTACTCATGAAGACATAAGCAATAGCTCCAATGTTCCTTACACCGTTGGATACTTGCTCAATTTTATCGATGTGATTTGTTGGTAATCACGTAGGCGGCCTTACGCTATTCATTCGAGGATGACTTGGACTTTGGTGGAATGATGGAGATGAGAACTCGGTTTATGAAATGTGCGGAGGCAGATAATGTTGATGGTGGTGGTAATGGAGGATGTGTCTACCAATGATGATGTTGATGGGAAAGCGATGGTTGTGGAAGGTGAATGGATGTGTTCTAATACTTAACTTACTCCTCTAACTTGCTTCTCTAAGCTTCGACTACCCAGCTACTTACTATTCTACTCCTACTCCTATGAATGGAAGGTTAGCAAATGGACGGGGATCGAACCTAATGAGAACTGACCAGCGGCCTCACTTCCACAGATGCAATGATTCTAAGGAAAAATAAACTAGTTTACCACACAAAGCTTCCCAACCAGCCGCTAGGATGCTAGTGGCCTAGTATTGATCCCTATCAAACATTTACTAATACTACCATACAACTATCCATCTACTTCACTCCTACTTAGCAACTTGAAATGAAACCAACTTTAACAACTTGAAAGGAAATCTAACTAAGTGGAAGTAGAAAACATGCAATAATACTCAATGTTCTTGATCAACATGCCAATCGCAACAATGAAAAAAAGAGCATTTTGGTATTATCTTCGCAACAATTTCTCCAACACTTTACAAATGAGAGCAAATGGCCTTTTATAGGGGCCAAAAATACAACGGACGGTAGAGATCAAAACAAGATCAACGATTCAAATTGGATCCTCAAAACCCTAATTAGGGTTGCCACCCCATCAGCCAATGAGAAGCTGCCACCTCATCAATGGACCAATGAAAAAAGTGCAAAAAGTGGCAACCAATGAGAAGGCACCAAAATGGTGGCCAATCAGAAATAGACACGTGTCCTATTCTAGAAGACAGGGAAATTTGCCTCTTGGGCTTACATCAAATGATCTTCTAATATAACTCTTCCTTTTTCTTTCTTCTTCTTAGCTAAGGAAATGAACTTAGCTAGCCTTTCGTTAACTAAGGTGTGTGCTTCACCTTGAGTTTCGCTGATTTCGCCATGCTGTTCACTACTTGTAGTATCCTTTCATGATCCTTCTCATATTCCTTCGCAAATCCAATAAAATCGCTGAGAGAGAAAAGGGTGTCCAGATGCTTTTTCCTAATGGCAACCTTTCCCAACTCATCCAATCTCAATCCAAAATCTGTTTCATTAACATCCTCTTCTCTAATATCCTCAAAATCAAGTGCCACTGTAAGCCTTGATGATCTGTTAACTCCTTTTCTTCCTTCGCGTATCCAATTTTGCTTTAGATGCGTGTAATAGGCCTCTTGGTTATCTTGAAATGACTTAGTCGCTTGATCCATCATTACAATTGTCATGCCCTTGCACTGGGGAATGCTAAATGTTTCTTTAATCGCTTGTTCGCCAATGCTGGCCAACACTCTCTTCCCTTCATCAAAAATGATGGAATTACTGTTTAGATCAAATTTGGATGCACATTCCATAATCAATTCTGGACAGGGCAATGTGGGAGGAAAGGCCGCTGCGTGTACAATTCACTCTTGTAAATCCTTTTTGCCAAGGGGAATTGTCCTTCCTTCAGTCTATTCCTCATCCGTATCATGTCCACTATACAGATATTGGTGTCAGTTATTCTCTTCATTTTCGAGAAGTATTGGGTATCATATCCTCTTTGTCTTTCTTAGTGTTCACCCACTTGGGATTCTTACTTGCACTATCATCCTCCATACTTGTCACCCTATTACGGGATGGTAGAGTGGTGGACCAAAAGGCAAGAAGAACCAAGCGGAGCAATCCTTAGACTAAAACGAAAGATGGATGTTAGCTTAAGCACTCCTTGCAACTCTAGATGATGAAAATTCACCTTAACCGATAAACTTACAGCGACTTTTCGGAACCTAGGATATGACTTTCAAGTAGTTCAAATCCCTTTGCAAATATAAATTTACACTCCTAAAACTATCCAACACTTGCCTTCTATGCAAAAATCAAACTTTCATATGTATCTCTTCTCCCAACAAAATTGCCAAAATCTGGTATGAAAATGCAGTCCTAAGTAGGAAAAAATCAGACCTTCACCATGAATTGCTCAAAAATCAGAATCAGATTTGCCTCAATAAAATGCCAAGAATAGAAAATTTTGCCTTTGTCTCAAATTCGCCCATGCATGAGTCTGAAATCTGCCCAAAATGCTACCTATTAGCCGACTGGATGGTTTCGGCGGTATTTTGTATTCTGTAGCCGACGGACCGGCGGTGTTTCTGTACTCTGTAACCAACGGTCCGGCGGTGTTTCGGTATTCTGTAGCCGACGGTCCGGCGGTGTTTCTGTATTCTGTAGCCGACGGTCCGGCGGTGTTTCAGTATTCCGTAGCCGATGGTCCAGCGGTAAATAGTTTGTAACGGATAGAATAATTGTGGCCGACGGACTCCTTCGGGAAGGTTCGGCACTAGTATTTATATCCCGTCTGGGATCATTGTAAAGCATCATTCATCTACTATTGGGAATATAATTCTGCTATTCGTGTTCTATTGTTTGTATGTGCTCATTTTCTTTACCTGTACGGTAAACACTACCTAGGGCACAAATCGCAGCCCACAAATGGAGGAGAAAATCACCAAAATTTGCAAGAATTCTGCCCACAAAAAAAAATCGCCAAGGTCTGAAAATGGAGAAATGCAAGCAAAAAATTGCCCAAGCATGCAAAAAACTGCCTTCCACTAAATTCACCCCCACAAAATTCCGCCCAAATCTAGAAAAAAATCTGCTCCTCCACAAAATTCGCCCAAGTCTGAAAAAAATCTGCTCCTCCACAAAATTCGCCCACATGGAGAGGAAGAAATGATTTGTGAAAATGAGATGGGGAGGAGACTCCTTTTATAGCCAATTTTCTTTCTCCATAAAGCTGGTCTACATGGTCTAGGAGAAAACAAAAAACAAAAATTAAATTCAAGTTAAGGCCCACAATTAAATACTTAGCTCAAAAAAATTAATTTTGCCAAAAGAAAATTGCACTTTTAAATTTACCAATTAGCTCCAATTGCAAAACGAAATTAAATGGCCTTGAGGGTGTTAAATATTTCCATTTAATGACAGTTTAGTAATTAAATTTACCAATTAGCTCCAATTGCAAAACGAAATTAAATGGCCTTGAGGGTGTTAAATATTTCCATTTAATGACAGTTTAGTAATTAATATGTCATTAAATTTGGATTTTGGCTAACCAAAAGCCATTTTTTCAATATTAAATTACTAAATTCATTAAAAACTTAAAAGTTTTCAAGGCAAATTAATCCAATTAAAGTCAATTTTTGCAATTTTCTACCAAATCGATTTTGCCAAGCTAAAAATTAAAAAATTAAAATTGCATTTAGAACCAAATTGCACTTTTCCTCATTTCAACAAAATTAAAAATTTTCACCAAAGAAAAATTTGAGATTTTCCAAAAACTTAAGTCTAAAAAATTTCTCTTTTGAAAATTATCCAAATTTTCAAAAGAAAATGTCTAAGTACAAAATTCACAACTTTATCCTGCCAAATTGAAATTAAATTAGAAAATTATTTGGCCTAAGGACAAAACTGATAGCTCTGGAAAGTCAAGTTGAAACCGGGTGAAAATAAATCTAACCTTTCTCCCACTGGCCTGAAAGTGTCCAAGGCTCAAAATTTTTAAAACTCAAAATTGTTGAACAATCAAAAAATTTGCCAAGGTGATTAGAAAAAAGGGGGTCCCCAAAAATTTTGGGGCGATGGTGTGAAAACCTCACAACAAAAGGATAAATCGATCATGATCTAAACATCAAAGGAATCAAAAATAATCTCAATCATGCCTTAATGATCTCGGAACATATATATATCTCATCGGTTTTAGACTGTGGAAGATACAACAGCATGTACGTATGCATATATGTATAACAGCGTGTGCATCGTGCTATTGTACATATATACATACGTATGTGCTTACCACAGTAATGTCAAACCGAAGCTACATGCATTAACAGAAGCTAAGGCAAAGAAATAAATGCCTCCCATGGACTTAGTAGAATAAATAAAATGAAACTTTGTTTTTTTTAAAAGCAAAGCTTTTTCTCTTTCTCATTCACATGGAGAGTGAAGAGATATTAGGTTTCTTCAAAACCTAAAACATTTCATTCTTTCATTCTATCTTTTTCTCTTGAGCTTGAGTTGCCGCCATGGGAAGAAAAGAAGAGGGTTTTGGCTGGAAGAATGGAGCTTGTTGGAGTGTTTCTTGGCCTTTCTGCTCTTTTCTGGGTGTGTTTTGATCATAGATCACATTGCTGGGCTTTTTTTGCTGATATTTCAGACATTTTGTGGCTCAAAAAGAAGAAATCTGGGCAAATTTTTTCCTGCTGTAGCTTACAAAAATGCAGACCTGCATTTTATGGCACCATTATTGAAGATTTGCTGAAGCTTTTTTGGAGTTTTGATGGCCGGATTTGCTCTTTTGCTGGGCGTTTTTGATAGCTGGGCATTTTTTAGATCTATGGCAGCTTTGCTGCTTGCTGTTGGATCTCAAAAAAAAAGCTCTAAGTGCATAGTTTGGTCATGTCTTGATATTTCTGCTACTTTCCTTGCTAGACCACCATTTCTTGGAGGAAATAAGGAGAGTTTTGAAGGTAGAAAAAAATGGATCCTGCAACACTTTCTTGCCCTTCTCATTTGCGTTTTTTCTGAGCATGTTTTGACTGATTGCTCTTATGGTACTTTCAGATGTAAAGCATTCCTTGAATATTTATGCTTTTATTCTTACCTAGATCTCTTTTATTTGAAAATGTATGCATATACTTCATGCTTGCTGATTCAGACAGTTACCTCCATTCTTTTGCATTTTCGGAATCTCCATACAAACAGCTGGTCACAACATTAAAGTAAAAACCCTTCATGTTATGACATTACCATACAATAAATACCTCAGTTTATTTTTCAGATCTGTAACTTTGAATGCATGATCATCACAGAAAATGATAAGATATGAGCATCACAACCATGATAATGACCTTCTTGAAGTGTACATGTTGTCATGATTGTATGCATTGCTTGCTTATTTGAAACTACTGCTCATGAAATTTGTTGTTCTCTACTGTAGCTAAATACTATCTTCCTGTAGCAGCACTTAACATATCTTTTCTTTCATAACAGCTTATGTAACTGTTTATTGTGACTAACTGATGCAATTCTCTGTTACTTTGCAACACTCTTGTGACTTAGTTATACCACACTTTGATCTTTGTAATTGTGCACATATTTATCATGCTTTACATTGTTCTCAGTATCTTTGTGTTTAACAATCAAAAGTAATGCAAACAATGATATTGTCATGGTAATGAATGTTATTTGAATATTGCAAATATAGAGCTCATTAATGAACACCTCCATTCATCTGTTGATAAACTCTTTGATCTTATTTCTAATACGCACGCCAGGCTCAAAAACCCTCGTGGGAGCCTACGGTTATATCTGCATACCTATTAAAGACAAGATTCTGCACAGAAAGCAAACATATTAGCAATAAAACCTTTTGGATCTGATTGTTTGCCTTGACTTCTGTTGGTGGATGTATTTGCTTTATTAAAAGTGTAGAGCATAAGAGTAGCATAGATGTTTTATGTATGAAATGAGATGTTTCGCCATTGCTTAGATCCATTGAATCTAACACTTTTTCCTCTGTGAATGCAGAATTTGGAGGTTCAAAGGAGATGCAATTCGGGGCAATGAATAGACGAGAATGGACCAATGCACAACAAACAGTCATTACAGGCAATGATCAGTGCCCTATGACTCTCTTTACTCTATGTTTCTTTCTTTTATGCTATGCATTTTAATAGAGTAAGAATGTGTATCAGAAAACTTTAGGGGCTACTCTCACAGTCAATTGTGTGAGAGGATTTACTTTCAGCACTACATTTCATTTCATCATTTGCAAATATCAATGTATCTTCTTCTTTTTTATTGATGAAACAAGGACATTCTTGTATGAAATGGATAGTATTTATGCACTTTTTGTCTTCATACTTAAATTTTACACGTGTGCAAAATTTTAGTAACATTGACAATAGAAAGAAAAGGAACCATGAGAGCGTAAGAACTTACAGCCAACAACTCAAGGAGTTGCTTCAAAAGATGGAGAATCAACTAGTAGGCACTGCTTCAAGAAGCACTAGTTCATGGAGGGTTTGAATTCCTCCTTAAGAAGGAAAATGGAAATTGTTCCTCCAACATCATACGAGGATGTGTACAACCCAACAATGGACATAGAAAGAAAAAGTAAAATGTCGAGAGAGAAGAAGGACAAGTCAACAGATGATGATGATTCCTCAGATGGAGTTAGCAACTTAGCAGTAATGAAGAGCCTAGCAATAAGCTGCAAGCAATCCAAAAAGATATGCATTGTATGAAAAGGAATTTAAAGCCATCAAGGGGAGCGATAACAAGAGCAAGGGCTAATTATGGTGCATAGATTGTAACGAGGAAGGCCATACAAAAGGAACAAGCCCCAAGAAGGTCTTTCACGATATTTTCTAGTTGATGGGACACTTCACCAAGGAGTGTGCATACAACATGAAAACAAGAACTGCACAAGTTCGACATTTGCAGTGCTGTTTTTTCCTATGCTCATTTAGCCAAATAATTATTTCTCCTCCCAACCATAGACAATAGTCACAATACCCAATTGTCTCCTTGAAGCACTACTTCTCAAGAATGCAAATTATTTGTGTTATTTTGTTTTCAAGAAGGAAGATTTACTCTTCCTTCAAATCTATTGGTGATGCCCCTTTACCAAGGGTCGCCACTCTTCCAAGGTGGCCCAATATAATTATATTAATATTCAATTAATATATTAATTATATACTAATTAATTTTATACTTAATATATAATTATATTATCACAATTAATATAATTATATTATATTATCACAAAAAATATAATTATATTATATTATCTCAATAGGTATAATATATAATTATATTATCTATTGAGATAATATAATTATATTATCAATATAACTATTATACTATCAATAATTATTAATAAAACTATTATATCACAGTTATTATTTTATCAAAACCTTTATGCAATATATGTTGGCCTAAAGGATTTTGACCATGGCTACGATAACATTAACACTCCCTCTTAGCTAGGGAGTGTTAACCATGGCTAACCCCAGAGGATGAATAAATGTGTTAAAGTCATGGAGTCTCACATGACATATAGCTACTCCTAGAGGGTGGAAAGAACAACTGCACAAGTACCCATCACGAAATCACTTAACATGATGTTGTCATCTCATCATGAATTCACCATAGCTACTCCCAGAGGGTGAACAAAAACTAGTGCAAAGTCATGGATTCTCTCTCATGACATCCACCATGGCTACTTCCAAAAGGCAAATCCACCATGGATACTCCCAAAAGGCAAGTCCGCCATGGCTACTCCTAGAGGGTAGAACAAGGGCTTTCACCTCAAACTTCTCTCTCACAAAGAAGAATGCATTACATAGGTTAACACCTCAAATTTCTTCGTTTGAAAGTAAAACGCTAGAAGGGCCTTCACCTCAAATTTCTCCATCTAAAAGAAAAATACATTACAAGGGCTAACACCTAAAATTTCTCTGTCTTGAAGAAAAATGCTACAAGGGATTTCACCTCAAATTTCTTTGTCTTAGAGAAAATCAATTAAAGCATGTAGTCAAAATAAAGTAACTATTATGTTAGTACTTGTTAAAGCTAGTCGGGTTGGGTAGTTAGGTGGTGAGGAAATGCGTCGGTTTCCAACTAACTGACCCTTCTATAAATGTCTGGAACATTCGTATTGTACTCATGTTGGTTTTTGGTATTAATAAAGAAATCATTTCCTTACCTACTGGTATTGTGGTATGTTCTAAGTTTAAATTCATATGTATTAACTGGATTATTTTGTGTGATTAAAATACCTCTATCTTTGTGATATATCCACTCTACATTTTTGGCGCCGTTGTTGGGGAACAAACTTGGGTCACCCGCGTGACAGGCAGGAAATCATTGATGTTGAGACCCACTCTCAATTAGGGCATCATTCTCCACAGCTCTAAGCTTGTTTCAAAAATGCACAAAATTCACTTTGGCAAGAGGCTTGGCGACTACCAATCATTTGTTCTTTAGTGCTAATGTACCTTAACTTAGTAGGATTCCTTTAGTACAATTATATTTGATCTCCATGTACTCTGACCTGTCATCAAGACAAGGTTGGAGATTGCATCACTCTTGGTGAATCCCAAGCTCACCGACTATCCATCTATCGAGAAATGTCATGACCCAAGTGTCCACATAAAGGCCTTTTCAACCTACATACATGGAACTTTGTCCCATGAATCATAGTCCTCAAATTGATCGCTAGAGAAACCATCTCAATATGGTCCACTCCCTTTGAACCAATATGACCAAGATCCTTGGCAATAAAATGAAGTAGATCCTCTAGCTGCTCCCTTTGACACAGAAGCATACCTTGCTCAAAAGGTTCCAATCATGCAAGATATCTTGATTTAAGAATGTAATAAGGCCTAAATTTTTTACAACAACTTGGTAGAGTTAGAAAGCTCAACCCATCCAGAAACAAAACAACATAAACTCCTTCAAACTCCCACACTACATTGTCTTCAATCCCAAGTTCCTTAGAAAGATTGCTACAACTCCTCAGAGAATAACCATTGCAGCCAGTTCCTCTACCTCTTCATTTACTCGATGTCAGTAAGTTATGATCAATGATCTGAGCACCGTTAGCTCTTTTATCTTTGAGATCTTGTTTCCTCATGATGTGTTTCATTTTGCAAGCTCAAATTTGATCAATTCTGCAATCTCCTAAGAGTCTCAGCTATCATAGACAATAAAGGCAGATACAAACACTAAGATGGTGTTAAGTGTTGCAAAAGATACATAGACATGTAATATGTATTGTTGATTCAACTACAATTTAGAATCTTAAGTATTTTGTCAGTATAAAATATCACCAGCCTGGGGAATATAAAGATCGCAAAACTCCAATCAACAAGATCCAAAACATGCTACCCATATGGCACCAATCTCCCTCAAACTAGTATGTAGGTAAACCTCTATGTGAACCAGTGAAATACCTTCCGGCTTTTGATTTCGACATGCTTCCAAAAATCATTCAGTTCTTTCATGAATTTATGATTCATGCTATGCCATCAATTCCACTAGGATCCTTGTCCAAAATCCAAGTCACTTTGAGGCAAAAAGTGGAAGTAGGGGACCAAGCAGAGTCTATTTACAGAGATTTTCCTACTCTTTGTATGGAGAGTTCTAAGAACTCTGGTTGTGTTGGGGATTCTACAAGGCATGCTTTCGTTGAGTTCCTACTATACTAGCACGTCTTCCTCCTACATCGATAAAAAATATCATCACATCTTCATTCTCTAGACATTTCAATGCTATCATGGCCATTGATGGCCCCTCAATCTACATGAATCTTTCATCCCAAATAATCGCATGTTATCTTTGGAAAGTAGCCTAGAGTTGAATTGCACATGACAGCTCGTTTTCTTGTGAACACCACTCTAACTTCATCTTAGTTCTGTCAAAGTTCTCAAGTTTTGGCTACAAGCTTCAAATGTTGTAACTAGTAGAGATTCTTGTCTTTTGATTTCCAAAATAAATTGTCTTAATACCAAGAGACACTGCTTCAACAGCAATCTACTTGTTGTGGAATCCAACCAGGCATCCTGATTGTGACACATGATACATCTCTTAACAAAACCTATATCTTTAGAACCTCTTCACATTATGTGTTCCTCTTACGTGCATATGTAGACCTTCAATGCTAGAGATATTAACTCAGGGCTGCTCGATGCTTAGTTTCCAACCTATATCTTTCATACATCAAACCACAGAAGATTATTTCTTTAGACTTTTAGTGCAATATGGAGACATGATAATTCTGAAACAAATACCCAGCCTAGGGGAATCCTACGAACAAAAATTGTACAAGGGCACGTGTTGAATATTGAAGGAGTAAAACTTCCTGTGCTAGAGATATTCAGGTCTGACCAAATATCCATCTCTAGGAAGGACACAATTTATACAGTAAACACTAGAATGCACATGAAAGCTTCAAAGCCTAATTGTTGAACATTGTGTTCACCATTCTCATCAATCTATTTTTTCAAAATCATCACACGAGTAGTGTGAGGCCCATTAAAACACAAAATTGCCACGCTTATCTCTATACACAGTACATTTGTTTCTTTGAACACATGTTACTTCCATATAGACATCAAGCTTACCATGCTTCTCAAATTCATAAGTTTATATTCATGAACGTAATATGATTCTAACGCAAGTTGAAATTGCCATTTTAGGGCTAGTCTATTATAAGATAAGATGATATCAGAGAAGTGTTGAAGAAACCCCTCACATTAAATTGGTGATTGCTTGAGCACAAGCAATTTTGGGAAGGATGGACTGTCATAACCCCTCCTAAAAATGGAAACCCACAATTATAAATGATTAAAATACTAAATAAATATCTAAAATAATATTATTATTATATAATATAACTTAGATATATGAATAATAATTATTTGAATATACCATTAGCCAGCAAAGGAATTGTTACCTAATTTTTCACCCTCGGCTTAATTTAGGTAGAGCCATAAATATGTCAATCAAAAATGTGTTTTTTTGTGTTTGCCAAGTACAAGAACTTTGATTTCATGGTGACCAACAAAAAATGCCAGAACATTCAAGATAGAAGACCTTCAAACTCTCATTTTTTTCCATTCATGGCGGCCCAACAGAAAAAGAATGAAAGAGATGAATGGTATTTTAGTCCCAGCAGCAGCGAAAGCAAGAAAAATGCAGAAATGACCTGCTATTCGAGCCAATAAATGCCCAAAAAATCTCCAGTTTAAAACCCTCTTTTCTTTCCATGGCAGCATAGCAAGTAAAAAACTGATAGAAGCGAATGATATTGGTCACAACAATAGTGAAAATCATAGGAAAAAGTGCCCAGAAAGGTTGTTCGAATTTACATAAAACTCCAATTGAAACTCTCATGGCAGTGGCGGCAACAGAGCTCCACATTTCCTCAAAGTTGAAAATGAAACATCAAATACTCATTTTAGGCCGCCCAAAGACCCTAGAAGCTTCATGAATAAGCTTTGCATTTTGTGGAAAATGTTTTGTTTCCTAAGTCCAATTTTCTCATGCAAATGAATATCTTCTTTTCATTTCAAATATAACATTTGGAATATGCCAAGTGTGAAAGCCTTTTAATGTCTTAGGATCCTTTCCTAAGCTTTTAAAAGTATTGTAAATATTTTATAATATTATCACTTTTATTATTATTTTAATATTTATAAAATATTATTTGTTTTAATATATATCAATTGTATTATTGTTAAATGACTTTTTGATCCACTTAATAATATTATTAATCTAATCGATATCTATTAAAAATAATAATAAAATATAAATCATAATAATATTTTCATTTATTAATGCTTACTATATAATCTATAATTTACTTTCTAATATATATATCAACTAGATTAATAATATTATTAAGTGAATTAGCCCATCACTTAATAAATATTATTAGTATAATTAATATATATTAGATTGTATGAATTATGAATTATATATAAAATGTTTTTGATAAGTGTCAAGTGTGATACAAATAAGATATTTATTTTTACCTTTTAGAAGTCAAGCATGGATATTTTTTAGAGCTATTACAGTTGTCCCAAGTCATAGTGATGGGATGGGAAATCAGTTGAAGGTTATTGCATTTCAAGGACTTTTGGGAGCCTTTTTGGAGATATGACTGCATTTGTGAGGGGTCTTTATCTTGATCTTTTCAGGCCATGACTTTTGGGGTACTATTGTACACTTTTTGAAGACTTTTTAGGGGCTCAAAATTGGCCTTGAAGGGTGAATTCAACCAAGGAGTGGTTGTTTGCACTTATGAAGCAATTGAAGTGAAAAAGCATAAGTATGAGCTTTGAGGCTCATTTGTAAGGGTTCTGAATTTTTTGTAAAAGGGCTATTGTTGTGATCTCTTCTTGAATCCCTCATAGTTTGAGTACAGATTGCTTTGTAACAATTGTGGGAATGTTATATATCAGCCTTTGAAACTTTGAATGAAGGAGTTGTTTGAAGACCTTTTCTGAGTTCCATCTTGTTGTATGAAAGGTACTGATTTGTTGTCATTATTGTGATTCATCTTGAGTCCTAAGCGAGAACCCTTCAATTTGTTGTATCTGAAAAATGAATAAATTGTTATCAGAATTGTGTCATGTTTGAACTGTTTCAAAAAGGTTTCATTGTGTTAAAAATATCAATCTCATTTCAAGTTTGGTACATCACCTTAGTTTTAAAATTTTAATTTTGTTATCTTTCTATCTTTTTTCCCCCCAAGTTTTAAGTTATGTTTGAAGAGCAAATAGATTTTGTTATCTTTCTATCTCTTTTCCCCCCCAAGTTTTAAGTTATGTTTGAAGAGCAAATAGGTGAACCATCATAAGGAGCCAGCCTAGAACTCGAAGATTCACTCCTATTTCTAGTACACCCACTACCCAAGAGTGTTTCCATATATCTCCAAGTGACTGGATTTTCGAATTTAGTCAAGGGTGCACCTTTTAGAGATAACAATTTTGACACGCCCGGCGGGACTCGTTCGAATAGAACATTTCAGAATTCTTTTTTTTTCTTGTTGCTTCTGATATGCTATCAACAAGTTTCAGACCTTTGAGAGGTCATCTTTGCATATCTAGCGACCCTAAGAAAAATCTACTGGTTTTGAGCAAATTAAGTGTTCGAAATGGATTACCACCCTCCTTTCCATGAAGGTGTTCCTTATGCATCTTTTAACCAGCCACAGATCTTCTACTGATTTCATGAAAAATAGTCTTATTCCAGCAAGTACCCAACAAACATGTCATGTTTTTCACCCACCCAAGCTTGCTCAAGATTCATGGTAGCCCGCCAATATACCTCAGTTTTCCCAAGAAACCGGTTTCTTACAAAATCAGCATGCAGGTTCATAAAATCATTTTCAACATGTTGATAACATGAGAATATATGATTTTGGCTCAAGTTGCCAGGAACAGATGAGGTGTGTTGACAAGAAACAACAGCTTGAGCTACAGCAAGAGAAGCTTGCATATCAAGTCCATATTCGTGAGCAAGAGGCATTGGCAAATCAAGAGAAATGTTATAAGAAGTATTTGGTGGACCAATATAGGCATTATGAGGCAAGCCTTGCAAAAGAGTTGGAAGCACAAAAGCAACGTTTTCATAAACTGTTAGCAGTGCATAAAGAGTTTCATGAAAAAGAGCTACACGAGCAGAATGAGAAAATAAAGTCTTTGGCTGTTACAATCATAAGGTACAAGGAGGCTAATGAGATTCTTGAAGAAACCATTCATAGGCAATATGGAAAGTGTCTTGAGCAAGAGGTTATGATAGATATGTTTGATGAGCTTCCTAGTTTTATTGAGCAAATAGATGAGATGGCCTCTGAGTTATCTAGTAAACCTCCTTGTGTTTTTGGTAATATTGAAGAATCAAAACAACGAGTAGTTATGGCATGTCCCTGATCATCAAGTCAAGTTTTAGATCAGCTAGAAGAGGTAATTAAGGTCACTGATGACAGTCAAAAGAAAACAGAAAATAAATCAGCACTCCAAAAGATTGCACCTGAGGTATTTTCCAGCCCTGTGCACAGTTGTTTTAAGGATATCATTAGTCTTCCACTAGAGAGGAGCAAAGAAGACCTTGAAGAAGACATGTTTCGGTGTGATCTAGAATCTTTCTATTTAAGATTGGGTGACAAAACATCTCCAAAACTAGAAGATTGTAAATGCCATGACAAGGCAAAAGGGGCAGCTTCATCTCAACCTGATTTACTACAGTCACTTGATTCAGTTTGCTTTGATCGGCAAAAAATCTTTGGTGAACTAACCCAGCAACTTGAAGTAAGAGTCCAAGAGCCAGAGATCACTAAGAAGAGCTATGATTTGGTTCCTTCATGTGCGTGCCCTATCAAGCATTTAGCAAGGATGAATGAAAGAAAGAAAAAACTAGTACTAGCACCTGAGCATGAAGATGCAGCCGAAAAGAAAAGGATGCAATACATTGATCCATTCCATATCAACAAGCTTTTCAATCAGCTCGATGAAGTACAGTTGATTTTGTACTTCAAGAAGTATTGCACCAGCTGGTCAAGTATTGGTTATTTTTCCATCTCCTTACAATAATTCATGGACATGTTTTTAATTGCAAATTGAAGCAAAAAGGCAACTACTTTTCAGATCCAGTAAATGGTTTTGTTTAGCATGTTTTCATTGCTGGTTAGTCTAGGATAGGTTAGTTCTCAGCTTTCCCTAAGTGCTGCCAAGCACAAGTAGTCTTAGTTTAGTGTTCCCTGCTTTCAATAAAAAGTTTCCAAGTTTTCTTAAGAGCTGAGAAGAATAAGCAGCCTTGCATACATGCAACTATCCTAATCAGCAAGACACATTCATACATATGAGCCATCAAGCAAAATATGGATAGCACCTTATTGTCCTAATGACTCATACATACAAAAATGCCTGATTGGTTAAGATACTTGCACATATCCAACAATGTTCTGCTTTGTTATCCATGCTGTTTTTGTGTTTCATGAAGCTGAAAATGAGTAACCCTTCCTCTTAAAGACAAATGCCATGTCCAGAACTCATAATGATGATGGTGAGCCTACTTCATCATCATAACTCATGCAAATAACACTTGGCTGAAAGAAAGAGTTACCCTTTCCCAAAATCTGAATTGATTCTATGCCCAATAGACTGTTTTATAAAGGCTACTAGTCTTGATGTCTAGCAGGCAGACATATAGCAGAAGTCACCAAAAATGTTACCTAATTTTTCACCCTCGGCTTAACTCAGGTAGAGCCATAGTTATGTCAATCAAAAATGTGTTTTTTTGTGTTTTGCCAAGTACAAAAGCTTTGATTTCATGGTGACCAACAAAAAATGCCAGAACATTCAAGATAGAAGACCTTCAAACTCTCATTTTCTTTCATTCATGGCGGCCCAACAGAAAAAGAATGAAAGAGATGAATGGTTTCACTGTGTTAAAAATATCAATCTCATTTCAAGTTTGGTGCATCACCTTAGTCTTAAAATTTTAATTTTGTTATCCTTCTATCTCGTTTCCTCCCAAGTTTTAAGTTATGTTTGAAGAGAAAATAGGTGAAGCATCATAAGGAGTCAGCCTAGAACTCAGAGATTCACTCCTATTTCTGGTACACCCACTACCTAGGAGTGTTTCCATGTTTCTCGAAGTGACTGAGTTTTTCGAATTCAGTCACTGGTGCAACTTTTAGAGATAACAAGAATCATTTAATATAATGCATAAATATAATCACATTAAATATAATAAGAATATTTATATATGTTCTATTTAACTATTCAAATTCAATTATTAATTTTATTTTATTTTCCAAAACAATATCATGATATGTTATCATCCATTTCTATTTCTGTTTCATGGGAAAATTTTAGACAAGGAATAGGTGCTTGTCCTGAACTCCCCAAATTTGATCGACTAAAAGATGACTGCATTCAAGAAGAGTGTAATCCAAAAACTAGAGGAATCAACACGGATGTTAGCCGACTAGATGATTTCGACGGTATTTTGTATTTTGTAGCCGACGGACCGGCGGTGTTTCTGTACTCTGTAACCAACGGTCCGGTGGTGTTTTGGTATTCTATAGCCGACGGTCCGGCGGTGTTTCTGTATTCTGTAGCCGACGGTCCGGCGGTGTTTCGGTATTGCGTAGCCGACGGTCCGGCGATAAATAGTTTGTAACGGATAGAATAATTGTGGCCGACGGACTCCTTCGGGAAGGTTCGGCAGTAGTATTTATATCCCGTCTGGGATCATTGTAAAGCATCATTCATCTACTATTGGGAATATAATTCTGCTATTCGTGTTCTATTGTCTATATGTGCTCATTTTCTTTACCTGTACGGTAAACATTTGGCGTCGTTGCCTTATGAATCTGGAAGGTGGGAGGAATGAAGATTAATGCCAAATCAGCTTAACAAGGATCGAAATAAGGCGAAGAGAAAAGATGGAATCCGTACTGCACAAGAGAATTTAATTCTGGCACAGCAAGCCGAACGCCGACGGAGATTCCAGAAGATTACCGACGGAAACCGAAGTGCGGAGGAATTGTTGGAGGAGACTCGACAGCGGGTGGAATTGGTGGAAGAAGCACGGGAGGAGTTCTTGAATTTGTGTTCGCCGAGGGAAGAAAATTCAGACGGGAGAGCATCAACTCACACGGCTCGCAGTGCCGACGGAGCACGAGCGTGGAGTCACCTATTCCTCCAGGATAGATTTTCGCGGGAAACAATTTCGGAGGATCCTCCGTCTTCACCAAGGGTTGCAGCTGTCGACACCTCCAGTGTGGGAGTGCAGACCGTCGGTGTGGGAGTTCAGACTGCCGGTGTGGGAGTGCAGACCGCCGGTGTGGGAGTCCAGACTGCCAGTGTGGGAGTGCCGACCACTGTAGGAGTGCAGACCTCCAGAGTTATGGCGGGACCCAAAGAAAAGCTGCCGAAATTTGAAGGCGATGGTACAGCCGACCCCCTCCGACATTGTAAGACATGCGAGACGATCTGGCGGGCAAATGGAATCACAGATATCGACGAATGGGTCAGGCAATTTCCGGCAACCCTACGGGGTGTCGCAATTGATTGGTTTTCGGATATGGATCCGCAAAAGCTGGATACATGGGATAACATTAAAAAGGAGTTCTTGGCGGAATTTAAACTCTTGCGGGATGATAATGAAATCGTAGCGGAAATTTTCAATACCAAGCAAGGGAAGCACGAAACTGTCCGTGTCTACGCCAGGAGATTGAAAGACTTAATAAACAAAATGGAAAGCAAGCCAGCAGACGAATTGCAGAAAAGGTGGTTTGTGGACGGCCTACGCTCGAAGTTGCGGAGGAAAATGAAAATTGTGCCACCGTCATCATATGTGGACGCATATAACAGAGCACTGGACCTTGAAAGTGAGCAAAAGACAAAGAAGAAGAAAACTAGCTCCTCTAATTCTGATGATGACGAGCCTGCCGGAGATGATAATAGCAATGACGAAGGCAGTAGCAAGAAGGTTCATGCCCTACAGAAGGATATGGTTCGCATGATGAAGGAATTTAAAAACATGCAGAAGGAGCCAAAAGGCAGTGAGCTGTGGTGCACGGAGTGTAAGACAGACGGGCATACTAAAGGATCGTGTCCAAAGAACCAATTCTGTGACATTTGTCAGATCATGGGCCATTCGACAAAGGAGTGCCCCTTTAACATGAAGACAAGAGGATCTCCGTAGGTGTTTCTCACACAAGAGGCTTCCCCGTCGGGTAGTAGCGGAAACACGAATACCGCCGGTGCTACATCCGGAGGATACAGGAATAATAACAGAGGGCAAAATAATAACAATAATAACAATAATAATGGAAGCCGAAGTCGAACCCAGTATGATGCAAACGGACGGCCGATCGTTCAATGCCGAGCATGTAATTTGTGGGGTCATTTTGCGCGGGATTGTACATCGGCAAACACACCGAAATTATTATGCAGATGGTGCGGACCCGGTAATCACGAAGATTCCAAGTGTCCAAAGGCTGGAGTAAACTTGATCACTGTTGGCACGGATGTAGAGGAGGTTCTGGCAATTACACGGAGGCAAGCGGAGGAAAAGAGGAAAGTAGGGGAAGCGCAGGCGGACATTGCAAAGGCATCGACGGCGGGGACATCTCAGTTGAAGGATATCACGGGCATCTTGGCAAGGAACTTCGCAGAACAAAACATTGTACGACAGATCTTACAAACGGAGATACCGATCAAGATAAGTGACCTCCTTCTCACAATGCCCCAGTTACGGACGGCCATTCTGAATCATACACCGTTTCCGAAAGCCCCGGAGGACACAGGAAGGGACAGTAGGGAAGCGACGGCAACAGACCCAATGCTGCTGGCACTCACATCCGGGCGGCATCCGACGGTCGTCGAGATGGGGATTTTGGAAAATGTTTTGACAGAGACAATTGTTGATGGAGGGTCCGGCGTGAATGTGTTGTCGGAGGATACTTGGAAGAAGTTGGGAAAGCCGACGCTGTGGCCACCTGCATTTCAGTTGCTCACAGCAGACCAACATGGAATCAAACCGTTGGGAATTCTGAAAGCGCAACCGGTAACAATTGGTACGCAACCATTTTTATTAGATTTTGTGGTTATTCCATTGAAAAGAAAAGGATATGATGCTATTCTGGGACGGGATTGGTTGGTGTAAGCAAAAGTAAAGCATGACTGGAAACGAAATACCCTATCAATGGAGCGCGGAGGCAAAAGATTCATAATTGACCTGCACACGCAAATGGTTGGCAAGGAGGCAGCATTGTCAGATTTTGACAGTGAAGGCGAGAGCAAAGTAACGAGAATCGCCATAAAATCGCCTGAATCGGCGATTCGGCGATTAGATTCAGCAATGGCGATTTTTTTGGAGTCTGAAATCGCCATTGCCGATTTCTTCAAGTGAATCGCCTAAATCGCCGATTCAGGCAATTCAGGCAAAAAATCGCATGAATCGCCTGGAAAAATCGGCAGGAATCGCCCGCGGCCAATAAAGTATAGAGTTGTAAAATTTTAAAAAATTGCTTGTTTTTTTTACTTTGTTTTTGACCTATTCTCTTTGTTATAACCCTAAAGGGCCTTCTATTTGTTTAACATGAGTAGAAGAGAGGAAAAGTGAGAGAGAAGAAGAGAAAAGAAAAGCCATAGGTTTTTAACCGGCAAGAAGAAAGAGCACAAAAGAGATCAGCAATCCATTTGGGGAGGCCATCAATTGCATTGGGAGCATTAGGGAGCCAATCTCAACACTCCTCAACTCATTTGCAAGAGGTAAGTGCTCTTTTTTTTTTTGCATGTTAGTGTATTATGCATTTTTTGTTAAATTTTTATAGTTTTCAAGATTTTTAGTTTAGATCTTGAATGTTCTTTATTTTTACTAAGTTGCAAACTAGGGTTTGTTGTTTTGTAGCTTTTATTAGCTTCAAACTTTGATATTTTACATATAAATTTTTATTGCAGCAGCCTTTGCTTTCATTTTTTGCAAATTCGCAATGGGTAGAAAAGATGAATGTTGGAAATATAACGAAGAGTTTCCTGGAAGAACCAAATATCAAACAAAATGTATTTTTTGTAAAGAAAAAATAACTTCTGGGGGTATTTATAGATTGAAATACCACATTGCTGCTATACCTGGACACGATGTTACAATTTGCACTCACCAAACTCCTGAGGCAAAACGCACTTGCTTAATGGCATTAGAAAAAATTGAAAAAGACAAAGCCAATAGGAAAATGCAACTTGAAGGGTTAAGGGGTATTGGCTCCCATGTTCCCGCATCCGCATCTGCAGCCGCATCCACATCTGCATCTGCATCAGCTTCTGCATCTGTAGGTTGTGTTGGAGAGGGTTCTTCTAGGCGTCCTTTTTATCCTAGTTCTTCTGCTCGTGCTAGTGCTAGTGGGTCACATACCGAGACAGAGTCCCACACCAACCTATTGCAGCCTAGAGTGCGGAAAAACAGAATGGATAGTTACTTTGTGCCCCACACTACTCCTGGTTCCCAACCCACGCTTGAGGGCATGGGTTTGAACAAGGAAATTCATGATGCTGCCAAAAAGGAGATATGCAAATTTTGGTACTTTTGCAACATTCCATTTATTGCAGCCAGGTAATTGATTCTTTTTTCGTTGTTTTCTTTAAAGTTAAAATTAAAAGTAAAAGTAAAACTTTAATTATATTTACTTGTTTTATAATTTGAGTCTTTGACATCTAAATTTTTATTTGTGACAGGGCTCCTTATTGGAAGAACATGATAGACGCGGTTGCTATTTGTGGTCCGGGGTTTAAAGCCCCAACTGAGACTGAGTTGAGCGGATACCTCTTAGATGAGATGGTAGAGGACATGAGGGCTGAGCTCGAGGAGAACCGAAAGGAGTGGATTGCAAAGGGTTGCACCATCATGACTGATGGTTGGACAGATAGGAGGAATAGAACACTCCTCAATTTTCTTGTATCCTGTGGAGGTAATTGATCATTCTACTTTCCTACATACATAATTGTAAATTTTGATTTGTTGAATGCTAATTTGTTGATGATCCATTTAATTTTAATATTCTAATTCGTTGTTTTGTTACTTGTAGGATATACCATGTTCATCAAATCCATTGATGCTTCCGCACATGTAAAAAATGCCACATACTTATGTGAGGCTATTGAGGAAGTCATAGCAGAGGTGGGAGAACAAAATGTGATCCAGGTGGTGACGGATAATGCAGCAAGTTATGTTGCTGCAGGTAAACTTTTAACTTTTCAAGTTTTGAAAATAAATTTATTTGAATTTTGAAATTTGAATTTCTAATTGACTTAAAATTGTTGTAGGTAAACTTTTGATGGAGAGGCACCCCACCATATTTTGGTCCCCTTGTGCGGCACATTGCATTGACCTCATGTTGGAAGAAATTGGCAAACTTGAGTTTGTCAAGTCATGTGTGGAAAGGGCAAAAAACATATGCAAATTCATTTATAATCATTCATTTGTCCTTAGCACAATGAGGAAGTACACAGAAGGCAAAGACTTAGCTCGCCCAGGTATCACGAGGTTTGCCTCGAATTTCATCACCTTGCAGTCCTTGTTGACATCAAGGGATGAATTGAGGAGCATGTTTGTTGGGCGGGAGTGGATTTCCTCTTCCTATGCTACGACCACTATAGGGATAGATGTGGCGGATTGCATATTTGATGAGGATGGTTTTTGGAAACCCGCTAGAGAAATCCTGCAGGTAAATTTATTGCAATTTAACATTTAGTATTTTACTTTTACTTTAAGTTATATTATTTTATATTTAAGTTTTGACTCAAGTTTTTTGTTTTACTTTATATGTAGGTCACTGAGCCCCTTGTAGCTTTGCTACGAACTGCTGATGGGGAGAAGCCCTCTATGGGCTACATTTATGAGGGCATGGATAGGGCCAAGGAGGCCATCAGAGCCCAATATGCAGGAGTGCAGGAGCGGTATGGCTCTATTTGGGACATCATCGATAGGAGATGGCAGAATCAGCTCCATTGACCCATCCATGCAGCAGCTTACTTTCTGAATCCGGCATATCGTTTCCGTCCTGAGTTCAAGGCGGATGCAGAGGTTCTCACTGGCTTATACATAGTGATTCAGAGGTTGAGTAGCGATGAAGATAGTGATGCTGCGATTGTTGAGCTAGACCAGTTCAACAATAAAGAGGGGCCACTTTTCTCTAGCAAGATGGCCATAAATGCTCAGACAACACTACAACCAGGTAAAAATTAAATAATATATTCAATGTTCATGAATCTAGATTCTAATCTTAAAGTTGATTATGTAATTTTAGAGTTAACTTGTAATTTGTAAATGAGACTAATTGTTTCTATTTTCAATTTTTCCCTTATTGCAGATAGATGGTGGCAAATGTTTGAGGCCACAACCCCAAAACTTCAAAAAATTGCCATTCGTATTCTGAGTCAGCCAAGCAGCGCTTCTGGATGTGAGCGCAGTTGGTCCATGTTCGAGCACATCCATTCGAAGAGGAGAAACAGGTTGACAGTGCAGAAGTTGAATGATATTGTCTTTGTTCATTACAACCTCCCTCTTAGGATTAGACAGATTTTGGGCACTGACTCCTCTCTGATCATTCTAGAGGAGATTGATCCAGAATCAGAGTGGCTCACAGAGGTTGTGGATCCAGTCTTCACTGAGGAAGACCGTGTGTGGGTTGACCAGGTGAATATAGAGGCTGAGGCAGCTAGAGCACATTCTTCAAGCATTGGTAGACGCACACGTGCACGCACAGGCACAGGCCCTAGCGACGTTCATGAGCCCATCTTACATGTGGGAGATATGGCTCGGCAGTCCTCTAGGACCTACATTAGACGCCTTGCTACTAGGCAGACTGGATACTCAGAGGCTGAGGCTGAGGCTGCAGCCGAGCTTCAGGATGATGTTGAGGATGATGATGATGACTATGAGTCTGAGGCTTGAGCTGGAACCTTGTTTTTATATTTTGTTTACAGATATTGATACTGAATCATTGATAGACATATGTTTCAAACTTTCATGGATCTTCATCTTAGATTCTTACATACATTTATGATTTGATGTCTTATGGATCATCTTAAATACATTCTATGATTTAAATCATTGTGATCATTTGATTTCTATTTACTTCAACTAGCCTACAATTTACATTTTAGATAACATAGTTACATATGTGATAGATTTTATGTTCGATGTTTATGTATGTTAAGTTTTAACTTCTATTTGATGATGTTATAGTGTGTTTAAGTTATATTCAATAAAGGGTGCATAAAATAAGTTTTAAATTGTTAAAATCTTTAAATTTAAAGGGTTTTTTCAAATTTGCCGATTCATCGCCGATTCATTGCCGATTCACGATTCGATTCGGCCTTGCCGATTTCGATCCGATTCCGATTCTTGTTACTTTGGGCGAGAGTGATGACGAAGGAAAGAGGAGAATGGAACCGGATGAAGGAGTATTGAGACTTGACGGAGGATCAAATGACGACGACCTGGACTCGGTGAATGGCCTTTACCACTGGCAAATAGAAGACTACGAACTCTTTCCGAGTTGTAATATGCTAAGGGTCGATGAAGATGAGAAAAAGGAGGAAAACGAATGTCCGGAGGAATGCAGGGAAGTGGAAGAAGGAAAAGCTGCCATGGCTGAAGCTGAGGGGAAGAACATACAGTCTGAACACAGAAAAACGAAAAATCCCACTGTCCGATACATGGTGAATGGACCGCGCAGAAAGAAAAGGTTACACCGTAGCATAAAATTAGTGGAAGGGCACTGACAGCAAGGAAATAATCTAGTTGCGCGACGACCGCAGGCACAGTGGGTGACGGGGGTGGCACAGAACAAACGTAAGGCATACGACGGTCAGAATGAAATCAAAGTTGAAAAGTTTAAGGGCAGATGGGTTGGACCATATCAGATTCGAAAGGTCAGCGACAATGGAGCGATCATATTATCAACTTTGGACGGGCAGAAGATACCTCCGGCAGTCAATAGATCCAAATTCAAAATATAAGGTGCCAGGAAGACTCCGTCGCTATCACAGGACGGCCAGCTGACTCCGTCGTCGTTGCAGAATGGCGACGCCTGAAGGCAAAATGGAGGTACCTCTGTTAGTTGATTTCTTTTAAAAACAAAAAAAAAACAAAAAAAGAGCAAAAAAAAAAGAAAATTTGGAAAAAAAAAAAAGCCGCAGACAGAAAGGCCTCGCAGGCAAGTATACCCGCAGGCGTCGAAGTTGGAGGCCCCGCGGGCAACAACTGTCTGCGGCCGGTGAAAGAAAGGCCCCGCGGGCAAGTATACCCGCGGGCGTCAAAGTTGGAGGCCCCGCGGGCAACAACTGTCCGCGGCCGGCGAAAGAAAGGCCCCACGGGCAAGTCTACCCGTGGGCAATAGCTGGGCCGGGTTAATTTTTTTTTGCAACAAAAAACATGGAGTAAATAGCAGACTGAAGAGTAGCTATGGTGGCATGCAATTCTGCAACCGGGGGCGTGACAAGGAGGAAGTGAAATAGTAAAGGGCGAAGGGACTAGTATGGGCGACTGCAGAGGATTTAGTGCGCAATAAGCCCGTCGTTCTGTCACATTCTGAGGACATTGAACTCTGGAGATTTGCCTTTATCATTGTCTGCCAGGCACCTGAAGAAGGCAGAAGCTCGAGCCATCTTCAAGCTCGGTTCAGAACAAGATTCTCTGCATAATATTGCTGATCTCATGGACGCTGGCTACTTTACACTTTCTCTCCTTCGCAAGGGCCAACTTCCTCCCCATAGTATTATCTAGTATTTGAATGATTCAGCAGCACGTCCTGATCAAAGTATTATCTTCAAATTTCTTTGCATCAAGCAATCAGTTTGAAAATTTCTTTGCGGGCATAGAAGTTGGGAGCCCCGCGGACAACAAACGGTCTGCGAGAGAAGATAAAGCCCCACGGGCTCTCAAGCGATCACGTCTCCGCCACACAAGCCGCGGGTAGAAAGATTAGCCGCGGGTCAAGAAACTTCAACCTCCTCCGCCAGTCAAAGTTTCTCCTTCGCGCTGCAAGGGAAAAGACTTCCGCAGGGAAATAGAGACATAAAGAAGAGTTCTTGTTCTGCCAGAAGGAGTGTGTGCAGAGGGATTTGTGGTGGATTGTAGAGGAAGCAGTTATAAAAAATAAAAATAAATAAAAAAACGACGACAGAATCAAGTTATTCAGAATGAGTGACAGATGATGCCAAAGGGAAGGGGACACATCCGTGGTTGCCAGAAAGAGTGCAGAATCGGCAGATAATGACAGAAATGGTGTGTTTCGTGCATTTTTGTGTGGGTTTCGAAGTGCTAATTTGAGCGCACCCAGGGCGCTGCCCCTCGACCCCGCCCCTGGACCCCCAGTCGTGGCAGATATCAGTCGTGGGAGTCTGACCAATTGAGAAGATTTGAAGTTGTTGCAGGCATGGACTTTCTGTGTACCAGAGGCAGTGGGAGCAGGTGTTGGCTGTGAGGCTGTCTTGGTGGATGCGTAGAGAGCTCGGGAGGAGCTGATCATCCAGTTGGAGGCAGTGCAGCGACACTTGGCTCAGGGTACCGAGGAATTGAAAACAGAGAAAGCAGCACAAGTGGCTATCAAGGTCAGCTTAAGGAGACAGTGTTGTGTTAGCAGAGGCTATAGGCATGGGACGAAGGTGACAGTGATGTGTCAGAAGCAGATTTCTCTTGTTGTAGTCACTCTGTAAATGTATTTTTTGCTAATGTCTCAGATATTGTCAGTCGTCAGGAGACGACTTTTCTTTTTGGGGGGGATGGTGTTAGCCGACTGGATGGTTTCGGCGGTATTTTGTATTCTGTAGCCGACGGATCGGCGATGTTTCTGTACTCTGTAACCAACAGTCCGGCGGTGTTTCGGTATTCTGTAGCCAACGGTCCAGCGGTGTTTCTGTATTCAGTAGCCGACAGTCCGGCGGTGTTTCGGTATTCCATAGCCGACGGTCCGGCGGTAAATAGTTTGTAACGGATAGAATAATTGTGGCCGACGGACTCCTTCGGGAAAGTTCGGCAGTAGTATTTATATCTCGTCTAGGATCATTGTAAAGCATCATTCATCTACTATTGGGAATATAATTCTGCTATTCGTGTTCTATTGTCTGTATGTGCTCATTTTCTTTACCTGTACGGTAAACAACGGAGTCCACAAATGAAATTCAAATTCTCACCATCAACTTGAAAAGAAAGGGGGAAAATTATAAACGATCCTTCAAGAAACAGAAAGATCTTTCTAATGTACAATGTTTTAGATGCGACAAAGATGGTCACACTACAACAAGATGTCCTAATAGACTCAAGCATCAAGATTCTTTCACTGAAGCCGATAATTCGAACTTGGATTCAAACAAAGATCTATTCTAAAGAACTTCAAATCTAAAATTTTGTAAAATTCTACATTTAGAGGGAGTTCCTTATCATCTGCACCAAGCCTCTTGCAAAATAAAAGTGAATCACTTCCAAGGTACAATTAGTATGTTGTACTTACTGAGAAGAGTCTCAGGCTATGTTCCCCAGGGACGCGTCCCCCCCAAAAAAGCCAGCATTTCAAAGATGGGGACATCCCCGTCCTAGGGACTTCATTGGGAACTTGCATCTGTCCCCAATTTTTTAACACACAAAAAAATTTAAAAACAAACAAAAATGTCACTTTTGTCGTCCCCATTTGCCATCCCCCCCCTGGTCCCCAAAATTGGCAAAAAAAATTGTTGTCCCGAAAACCCATCCCACTGTCCCCTGTCGTCATCGTCTCAGAAACTCGAGAAAACATATGTCTCAAGATATTTGATTATTGTACTAATGAATTACTTATTAATAAAAGTTATTTCATATGGGCCCTGTGTACATCATGAGGAAGTGATGACTTGTAAATGATTATCATGTGAAATTACATAAGTTATTGAAAGGTGACAATTTTACAATAACTTAATTTTCTATTATGATGGTTAGATAATACTTTGCTTGGTGGATATTCATATTGCAAGCATTATGAGAATGCGCATGCACATACCTTATGAACATTTTGAGTACATAGTGATCGTTATGCAAATTGATGTTTAGGAGGCCATTACTCACAGTACTTGGTGAACATCTTGCAATTCGACATTCAGGAGGCCATTACTCAAAGAGTACATGGTGAATGTCATATGAGATGACATTCAAAAGGCCATTACTCTCAATATCATTACTCAGAGTATTTGGTGAATATCATATGTTGATATTCAAGAGGCCAATACTCATGATATCAAATATGATATCCTCAAAGTTGTTATTTGTAACATTATGTTGAGATAGTATTTCTATGTTTATCCTCCCTAGCTAAGAGGGAGTGTTAATGTTTTATAGCGTCAATCAAATAAAACATAGAATGTAAACCTAAAGGGCATCTCCATGATTAAATGTTATTATAGATATAATTGTGTAGATATATTAAATATATATTAATATGTATATCTATGTATCTGTATGTATGTATGTATATATATTTGTGTAATAACCCCAATAGGTTATAACTTCTTCAAACACCAAAAATCTTTATACTTCAGTGGTTTGACATTTCGTCAAACACTTTGCAAGCAAGGGTCCTCTGACTGATGTAACTTTTCAGATTGTTGCAGTGATTCTTGTTTGGATTTGCCTCAAAGAGAATGCTTACAAAAGCCTCTAAATTGTCTAAACAATGACCTAACATAAATATGCAACTAATTTTGGCAATAGTGAATGCATATATGAGTTCTAATCATGAAAATGATCACCTACAGCCAACTGGTATTTTAGCAAACAGTTGGTATGCAAGCTAACTGGCTGATAAAAAATGATATATTAATGCTCAAAGACAACTATTAATGACCAGCAATTGTATCTCCTTAATTGAGAATGAGTGTCCAATACAATATTCATACTAAGTTAGCCAAGACTCTTGGCATTTACAAAGATATCAAAATATGATGATTGCTGGTAAAGTAATATGCACCTACAGCTGCCAATGAAAACTAATACAACACTAAATATCTAACTTCAATACTCCCCTACAACAGTACGCTAATCACATGCCTGATTAAATACAACTAAAGCCATGGATTGCTGATACCATTGTGAGGAATGTAAAAATGAATGATATATCTATTAATAAATGATAGGTCTGATACGAAATGACAATTACAACAGCACTCTATAGTGAAAGGCAACTATGAAAATACACATCAGACCTGACATATGAAGTCGCCTTAGAGAATAGATGTATTGCAATACCACTGAATAGGAAATAACCTCCTCAAGTGCCCAAGTCGTGCTTCTCTAGTTGCCGCCCCTGATTGTAAATGGCTATAATAATTTTATTTTTTTGCTTTTTCAAATTTGCTTTTTTTTTTCAGTTGGATTGCTTTTCCGGACCTGCTTTTTCGGCCTGTTTTTTCGGTTCTGCTTTTTCGGCCTGCTTTTTTTGGACTGCTTTTTTGGCCTGCTTTTTTCGAACTGCTTTTTCGGCTTGCTTTTTCGAACTGCTTTTTCGGCCTGCTTTTTCGAACTACCTTTTTGGCCTGCTTTTTCGAACTGCTTTTTGTACTGAAATATTTTTTCTCAATGTAGCACAAATAGAAGACTGAAGTATCTTCCTCCCAGCTGCAATAATTCAAGTGATATTTCACACCCTCAAAATCGCGTACCAATTGAGAGTTCTCGTTCTCAATGGCCACAAATATTTTTCCTCAATGTAGCACAAATAGAAGACTGAAGTATCTTCCTCCCAGCTGCAATAATTCAAGTGATATTTCACACCCTCAAAATTGCGTACCAATTGAGAGTTTTCGTTCTCAATGGCCAGTTGTGACTATTGCAGAAACCCTAGGCTCCACAATGCACATCAACAAACATCAATATCAACAACAACAAATCTGGATGATTAGAATGAAGCCCGAGGTGCTTATTTATTCTTTTTCCTCCACTTTCTCCAGAAGCTTCTAGAACATTATTTTATTTTATCTATTAAGTGACTTTATAAAATATTTTATAATTCAAGTCACTTTATTAAATTAATTAAATATAAAGTTACCTTTTAATATTTATTTATTTGATAACTTTATAAATAATTAACTTAATACCACTTATTTATTTAATTAAAATAATTAATTAGTCATCCTCATAAAATATTCATTATTTTGGACAACCTAATTAATTAAATTAATTAAATCAAATTGCCTCCAAAATGGGGACATGACAATTTGTATAGATATATATACTAATATATATTACTATATGAAATAATGTATATATCTATAATATCATAATAATTTCTATAAATCAAGTTTCTTTGTCTAATAAGAAGCTCGATTGGTCATGTTAACAACCTTCCTTTGCATTCATGGGCCCATCCCTCGATTTGACCAATGTGGAGACCACATCACTATTGTATCAGACCTCATGTCACATAATTATGGCAAGTATATTCTCGGGCCTCCTTTATAGGGTTTTATCTTTCCTAATATTGACCTAACATATCAAGCATTTGTATTGAAAAGTAACTTGGGCGGTCAATTAAAACAAATTTCACTAATCCCATAACATGTCATGTGGAGGTGGCAAATCGGGTGTATGCTATATATTAGCATGTTTTATTAAAACCATTCTTTAGTTATCCACCAAATTGATGGGTTGCACAAAGGGTTGTGCGATTTGACATGAAGTGGTAAAGGTGTAAAGTCACACCCATTTATTTTATTAGTTATAAAAAGAGAGTTAGAACCTTCTCTTGGAAAACATATAGCATATTAAAAGCTATTACAAAGTGGGGGCTCTAACTATAAGAATCATATATTATACTAAGATTATATAGATATATAGAGAATTAAATTTATAAGCCTAATCAAAATTTAATAGAAAGGACCGTCCTTTACCTGTCCTTCACAATCCACAGCTTTCAGAAACATTGCACCTCTTGTAAACACTACAATAACATTCACCAAAGGACAGTTCCTTGCATCTTTCCATCCATCCAATACTATTGTCACACCTGTTTCGACCCATGAATACTTGATGGGCAGCATGGCATTCTCTACAAGGACCATCCCCTCATCAAATAAAGTGGTGTGTATCTTCTCATAACCAGGGCCCTTGAACCCCTCTAGAGCCTCATTAACTGCCCTTACTATGTATTGCCGATACAGTGAGTGAACAACATTAAATGACAATCCATTTGCATAGACGCATGTGGTTATGGCTTGATCGACAATGTGTCTAGCTTCATTTTGGAATGATGATTCCAAGGGTCCCATTTCTCTCCTACTAACATTTTGTTGTTGAGGAAGCAAGAATGGATGGCCCTCTGCAGATGGTTTGTTGGGAGTGGTAGTTGAAGACATAGATGATGTTTTTCCTTTCTTTAAAGGCCTAGCACTTTCTAACAAATGAGAAGAATTTACCCTCCCAACAGCTTCCTCTTCTTTCTTTTATTCCTGCATGTATTTGTTGACAATATGATCTGGAAGGAAGGCTTTCGGTAGCACTCCGTCTACTCTTGGCTTCCTGGTACAAAATTTAATGCCTTTTTGAGGAATAAAGGACAAATGTGCTTTCACTCTACTATAAGAGCTACTAAATTCCTCTTTGCAGTGGCTACAAATAAACACATAACCTCCTCCACCTGGCATTAGTCAAATCATTCACATATATTTCCAAAGTGGGTAACATCTGTCGATTTTGAAGTGGGGGTTATTGGCAACAAAAGCAGTTGCAACCATGATAGAATCTACAAACAAACAAAAAATGTTACAACAATGAAGAAAGATTCAAGAAAATAAACCTAAACAAATCATTTTATTTTGTAAAACTGAAAAACAAACAACTTTTAAACTTCTTTCAGTCATACATAGCAGATCAAAATGCATCTACAATCACAAATTAAGTTTTAATATATATGCTTCATTGGTAATTGTTTAGATTATGAAATATTAAATACTAATAGTAATATTCATATTGGCATCTCATATAAATGTGATAATATTATAATAAATAAATAAAATAACACAAATACATTAGAAAAACTTTAAAACTAACAAAAATACCTCAAATACTTTGGTGTTCAAATGCTAACAAAGGAGAATGGTGTTTGAATGCTAGTAGTCAAGCAACCTCCTAAATGGTGTTTGAATGCTAGTGGTGTTTGAATGCAATTGCTGTAAAAGACACAATCCAGACAAAGCCTCCTGCGAAAAGAGAGATACAATTAGAGTCTCCCGCAAGAAGAGCCTCCCGAAAGCAGAGACAATCCAGACGCCTCCTACAATCATTATGAAAGATGAAAGCAATTGCTCTAATGCCAAAATGATTTTGTTTTGTAGTTGCACAAGCCAAAATGGAAGCAATGTTGAGGAAATGATAAATATTAAAACCAAGCCCAGAGTAAATGATATAAGATTAAAGTGACGTCCTTTTAGCCTTTTGGGTCGAAACCCAGAAAAAAACACTTTATTAAAATGTTGAAAAGTCAACATTTTTTTGCCATTTTCCAAATTCGCTCTAAAGTCGAACACATTCCACTCGGGCTCATTTTTCAATTGCCAAATTCGGTCAAAATTCCTTAAAAGTTGACTAGGGTTTGAAATTTGAATCCGCAAGGAATTTGCCAGTTAAAAGGCGAATTTGAAAATTGAAACAATTACAAAAAAAAATGTGAATTCGGAAGAACCAAATGTCGAATTTCATTTGTTTGGAGTGAATATAGTAACTTAGTTTAGATATGAACAATTAGTTCAATCTATGCCATGCACAAACAAAAGCCTCTTGTGTGTTTGGGGTTTGAAAGAACAAAAACCCTTGATGCATTTGGAGTTTGAGAAAAACAAAAACCCTTTTTCCAACATTAGGTGATTCTATCTACATTGATTGTTGAAAGCTTTGGAGATTCTTACAGTGCCACGACACTATTTTTTGCAAGCAAATATCATCCTTTCATCGCCAACACATATCTAAAGGTTTATATATTGAGTTTCAGGAGTTTTGTGGAGATTGGACATCACTTGGAGCTAGATCTGAATTACCTTATCTGAGCACCCCATTGAGGAAGTAAAATTATCTAGGGCACTTTATCAGCCAAACCAGCTTCTGCATTCATCATCCCACTCATCACTTAATGTCTTAATGTGTCAAGGGCGATCTTATGTTTATCAACGTGCTGAAGATGTCAAATATGAATACCGTGATATGAGGCCTTCCAAATTACTCTATTTTCTGTAGTCATTTGCATTGCTTATTACCCACCTGCTGGGTTAGTGTAATTGAGTTTTAGTGTTCCAAACCATTGAAGCCACTCAGACTGAGATTATATTACAACCTAGGGTTTATACCAGACATACCAGCAATTATAATTGTTAAAATTTCATTCAGATTCATCATATGAAATTGTTAAAATTTCATTCACATTCATCATATGAAATTGTATTTCAGCATTTGAGGGTTTGAACAAGTGTTCCAGCTATTTGTTTTCAAATTTTAATTTTCCATTACAGTTTATTTTGGTTGTCAAATTCAAAAAAAAAATATTAAAAATCACAAAATAAAAAATTTCACAAAAGGGCAACTTTACAATGTATATAAACCTCATGGATGGACGAGTCAAGATGACAGATGTCAAAGAAGTCATGAGTTAGCTTCCAATTAGGAGTTAACTTTCATGATGAAGAATTGAGGAGGGGATGATAACACCTGATGACCTCAAATCAAACGTATGTGTCTTGATTAGCCACCTAGGTGAAGGAAAATAAAATATCCTATCATCCTAAGTAAATATATAGGTGTACTATTATATTTAGAATGTAGTACCTACCCAAGTGAAGATAACATTACACCTACAAAAATGACAACAATACTGAAAGTGATGATCAGTACTGGCAGTGATTTTAGACCGGACTCCAGCTGCATACAAGATGATCAGAGAGGTTTTCAGCACCCATTAAGAAAGCACAGTGAGAACCCAGCCCAACTGTTGTTGTCTAACAATTGAATGAGGCCCAGTCCAACAAGAGGAGCAGTTGAGGTGAGGACCAGTTCCACCTAAGGATTAGCATAGTGAGGACCGCTCCCGCTACTACAAATTTATTTTGGGCATCCACCATATGGGAGATTTAGTATGATCTACTTCCACTTTTGTGCGCTGTGGACAGCTTACACAGGAATAAGTGTATGAACCATCGAATGTGTCCCAACTCATACTCATTTGGGTTATCTCAATGAACAATAAGTTTGTCTTTGGTATTTTGGATGTGTTATGAGGCCTTTCCCACTACAAGATTGTTCATCAGTGTGACAACTGCAAAAGAGTTGACAATGTTGTTTATTCTTTCAATGTTTGAACAATCTAGTATTACTAGCAGGGAGGACGAATGAGAAATGTGACTGTTACCACATGGTAGTTGAAAGCTTGATGAGAAATAAATAATTAGAGAAAATACCTTGTTAATTTGTTTAGTGATTATAGCACACACGTTGGAGAGGTTGAAAGCATACTACTACGTTATAAGATGATAAATCTTGGTTCCTAAAAACTGCGATCTCAACAATCTTATTATTGGATAAATATCTGTTTAAATTATTAATAAGATATACTGTGCGTACAATTTCTAGAGACTCGCCGAATTCTATCACTACACGAAAGAAGCTTGACTTACAAATAGTTACCTACCCTGATAATGAGACAATATGGTGCTTAGCCAAAGTTTATCCCGACTTAAGGTGTAGATTTTTTTGGCCCAAAGCTCTTCTTTCTGATGTGAAAAGTAGGCAGTGATGAAAATGTATTATATGTTCCAATGTGTGAAACCCTACTTCAGTTGCAGTGGTTAGTATTGCCATTTTGGGACTACACTCTACGTTAAGACAAAAGATAATTTTAAGGCTCAAATGCTTTTCTATGCAATTCAACGAATTCAAGCACTGATTAAGCTGATGAAATTCATGTCTTGCTCAACAATATGGAGCATTGAGGCATTGTGATTAAGATTGTTCCAAAAAGGAAATCAATATACAGCACTCGGAAATCCAGGACTTCAGAGCTTAGATATTTATGGCCCTGAAGAACTTATGTTGTTCTCTCTTTTCCTAGACAGCCTATACAGATATAGACATACAGTGGGTTATGTCGCAAGGATATTCACTCAATGCAACCTAAGATTTTATATGGGAAAACTTATAGGGCTCAAGTATAAGTATGGTTTAGTCCCTTGAGGTTATCCACCCAATGCACATTGCAAGCCAAGATGTTAGAATGGAAAATGCGTGAAATTGAAAGACCTAATTTCGTTAAATAAACTGTAAGTTTTGTTATCATCAAACAAAACAAAGTGTAATACCTGTTCAAATAAAATTGCAGAAGCTTTTTCCTTTGCTTGTAACTGTGCTTCCAAAGAAGATACTCTTCCCAGTAGCTCAGCATTCTTCTGGCGTTCCCTTTCAAGTTCAACCAAGACCTGACCTACATTCACTTCATGCCCACTCACCCCATTTCTATTCGATTCTTGCTCGGTAGGAATATTGGTGTTGCACCCTTGCTTGTATGGTGATGAAAAATGAATGCTACTATTATTGTTATTCCCAACGGTAATATAGGGCGGCTGACCAACAAGGCCATTGGCACTTGAAGAAGAAGGTGGTATCACTGTAGAGGAATAGTTTGGAATGGATACCAAGAACCCACCAAAGCTGGAACTCTGTGGAGCTAAATCTGCGCTTAGATTTACATTTGACTGTCTATAAAATGATGCTTTAGTTGTAGTACTTTCTGGATGATGCTCTTCCCATCTGGGTTTCAACGCTGCCCCGCGAGATTGTAGCTCTGCCATTGAAATGTTTCATGGGGGAGAAGGTGGCAAAGGTGAATAGTGAAGACCATGTTCAAGAGGTTTTGGAGGATGACTGGAATTTTTCTCCTTTTGCAACGCAAGCATTGGAAAAAGGAATGGATGTTTTATAATAATGGATTTGGAGCAGCATTGTTATAGGGGATGGTTTTGGAAAGAGCAAGGAGTGTCCCCCCTTGAAATGGGTGTAGGCGTGCACATTCCAGCTTTTGAAATGGACGTCATGTGAGTTCTCGTTGGAAGTGGCGATTTCATTTCGTTTCATGAGAGTCAATTCAAACTGTAGAATGTGTTTTTCGTTGAATGCAATGCGGGAAGACATTATAATAACATGTTTTGCGAGCGTTACAGCAATGAAGGACGAGTTATAGTGGTGACATCCATTATTAGGGATGAAATGAACTCTTAGGAGGTTGTCCAGGTTGTTCTTGATGCTTAATGTTTACCATGTTCCCATGCATTTGTTCAAGTTTAGTTTATAAACTAAAAATAATAATAATAATATATGGTTTCACAAATTCCTTTACCTTATTTTATTTTATCATTTAATGTTCATTGTTCTCATCAATATTTATTTCTTCAATTATTTATAGGAGAAATAAATTTATATTGACTTGGAAGAAGAATAACATTTATGAAGTTGCTAGTGGTGATATGGTGTGATGGTTAAATTGTGGGTTGTTCTTATCATCAAGATAGAAACTTCATGGGAGTGGTATTGTTAATGGTTAAATTGGGATGAGACCTCTCTTTTGTAATCTCACTAGCTCATAGTTTCAAGTGTTAGCCAAAATAAGCTAAACATCTACATGAATATCTATCCTTGGTGACTTATAAGAGATGAGTTTGATTTATAGATGTTTATTCTAATTCTTGAAGTTTTGTATTTAATAATGTGTTATGTATGAATTTATATCTTTTCTTATTTATTAATAAAATTTGTGTTTATTTATTTATCAATTTTGAAATTAATATGAAAAATAAGGTTCGGATTTTTATTATTTAGTTTAGTATTTTACTTAAATTAAATGGTTAAAATTATATGACACTTTATATTATGAAGATTAAAATATAAATTTGTATTCTTAATATGATCTTTAGTTAATGATAGGGGGCATAATTAGTGCAATAAATAGATATAAGAAAGATAGCTATAATATCAAGTAAACAACACAAGACAAGATACAACTAGTAAAATGACTACAAATAACGAATATAAAAACTAAAACATTTTTTCATATACAATCATTATCCAAATCAACAATCTTGGTAGAAGTGTGTGCTTTGATTATAGTTTGTTGTCATAAACTCCTAATTTGGTTGACATTTTAATGGCAATATTGTGAAAGTTTTGTGTATCAAACAATTGTGATTCAAATTTTAGCCACTTGAAAAGTGTATGCCCAAACTTATTAAAGGTCTAAATTGAAGCACTAAATTATTTTATTAGTTTCTCAAAATTCTTCTAACGAGCTATATATTTGACAATTTGTGATTAAAAAGGTTTCATATAACAAAAATGATTTATATTTAACTATAAATAACTCAACTCTTGGTGTGGCATATTTTAGTTACAAAAGCTTCACACCATAAGATATGAGATCAAGATTGAGTCTTGGAAGAATTTTAAAAAATTGATAGCCCTCAAGCTCTCAACATAGTAAGGGGTGAGGATGGCTTCAAAGCTTAGTATAAATTGGCATAATGAATATTAGTTAAGGAATTCTTACTGAAAGAAATAAGACCAGGCTTAATTCTTAGGGAATTCGGTAGGATGGATGTTCTCCAAGTAATTGGCCTCATCAATGAAGAAGTCTAGCACCATAAGGGATGATAATTGTTAAAATCTTGGAAAAAAAACCATAAAATGGATAAACTCTCAAACACTAAGCATGAGTGCAAGAGACAACATCAAGCTTGAGTCAAAGGAGAAGTTTGTAGATTGAATTACTTTTTAAAAATTAACACCATAAAAGATGAGGATAAATTTCAAGAATTAATATCAATATCGTTGTATATAAACCCTTGGTCTTATATGGGACGAGTTCAATTACAAGTATTGGAAGATTTTGGTAAGACAAATACCTTTCAAGTAATTAACTAAGGAATAGTGTTGAGATTGATACACAAAATAATTTAGCAAAGTGGATATCCCTCAAATACTCACACCATAAGAGACAAAATCAAGTTTAATTCACAGTATAATTTAAATGGGCACAAAGGCTTGACAACATAAGGAATGAGGTTTCTTTTAGAACAATTTTATTTAATGGATGAACCTTTATCACTCAATGCCATAAGAAATGACTAATTGAGCTAGAGCTTGAAGATCAATTCCCATGAGTGTATAAGTTTTGACCCCATAAGGTTCAAATTGGGTTTGAGTCCCAAGAGAATTTAATAGAGTGGAGTCTTGTCAAACACTCAATAACATAAGAGACGAGGTTGTGTTTGATTATTTGAAGATTTTGTGGGGCAAATATGGTCTAAAGTTTATTTGTGACTTTTCAAGCTCAGTTAACTTTCAATTTCAAACAAACAACATAAAATATGAATTAAGTTTCAATTCTAAAATATATTTTATAAAGTTAATTTGTAGCTTATGTTTTGATAGCTATATAAGTTATATTAATAATATTATTTTATTGAAAGGATCAATGTTTTGATAGTTTTTATATTTTATATGTATTGAGTGTACAAATTATTAGTTTTTTTTGTTTGGTATGAAGTTTTATGGGATATTTTATCAAATTTATTTTGGAATTAAACCTTAACCTTCATAATGTTAATGGGAGCCAAGTTAGAGAGTGATTGATCATTTGAGATTGATGTCATCTATGAACACTTCTCACCTCTAAAGTACCCTATTATTTCTTATGGTTAGACATTCTCTCATTAAATCTAAATGTAGAGTTGTATTATTGAATAGATGGGAATCACTATGGATATTAGTTTATTATGAAGCATTATATGTATTAGTCTATGATGTTTGATTAGGAGGTAACAATCAATAGTCATATAAATAATAAATGGATACTTATCATCCTTCCTAAATAGTTATAGAGGGGAGAAGTAGTTAGTGATAACACCAAGTTATCTCCCCACGTCTTTGTCTATGGGGTAACTATCCTTATCTATAAGTGTATAATATCCTATCAAATGTGTTACCACTCCCAAAAAATATATATGGTCCCATAAACATCAAACTATATTTTTAGCCAAGTGAATAGAATAATACTACTAACATTACGTTATACATTTAGAATAACCTCAAAAATGACATTGTCTAAAAAATACTTAACATGTTCTTGAACTCTATTAGGTCCATCATAAGGAAAGTGATCAAGATTCATTTTATCAAATATTAAAAAAGAAATATTAGCAAATAATAGATGCTTAAGTAATGTTAATCTAGTCACATGGATAGAAATGGGCAAAAGTAATACAATTGGAAATCTACAATTCTTATTGATTTAAGTAACAAATTCTCTTTGAAACCTACTACTACCAAGTCACCACCTCTGCAAATAAGTAATTATTTATGGTCACATCAAAAGCTATCCACCTATATGCTAAAATATGAATTTGTATACCATTGAACAATAATATATTGTAATTGTATAACGTTATTTTAAAATAAACAACTACATTACACCATATTAATTTAAAAAGTTCATTAGAAATATCTTCTAATTTACCTTATAAGGATGTGGACATAATAATACTAATGGAAAATTTATAGTGTGTTTTTTAACTCTTATATTCAAAGTTTATTGGTTGTTTTTTATTTTATATATTTCCTAATATTTTTAAGTCAATAGTTCAAGGAATTTTTAGCCTAGCTTAAGTTGGGTGAGATTATAAACAAATGACCTCTTCTTGGCATGAATGCACAATATTAATGCAAGTAATTCAAACCCAAAAGAACAATAATGTTCTAGAGACACAAAACTTATAAATACACCAACCTAATGAGGTTTTGGAGCACTAAGTCACCTATCTTGAATACCACTAACCTCAACATAAAGCTCCAAATTTATGTGCACAATGAGTTAGCAAAGGTACAATGCTTATTATGACAATAGCCCAACAAGGGTTTGAAACTTAGGGCTAACACAACAATATGACAAGGTTACTAGATGCCAAGAATGGCCTTTTTCTAATTTACGATTATTAACAATAAAATTTGAAATTTGAAATGTTGATTCAAAAACTATTGTTTTATAGAATTTTGAATATACAATTTGAAGAATGAATATGCTTATAATATTTTTTTAATGACAAATGCTTTTGATTGAAGTTGTGAATTAGTGAGGTCATTGACGAGGGAAGTCATCCCCAACATGAACACTCAACAATAATACCCTAAGTATGGTGTTAAGAACCACAAAATGACCGATTTAATCATCACCCACTTTCATTGGTAATGTAAAAATGTTTACAATTTAGTTGAAGATTGGTTCACATTATTTTTGGTGTGAAATAAATAGATGAAAAAAGTTTAAAGAAGAATGAGAATATAGGTTACATGTCTTTTTCATAGATCTAAAATTTGAATCAAAGATAAGCTTATTTTAGAATATCAAGCTTACATTGGCATTAAATACAATTACATAAATCTTGTAGCTATAATTCTTCACAAAACTTATCTGAGGAAAAAAAAACATTGGAAAAGAAAATAACTATCATAAATATATAATAAAAGAATAGTAGTACAAAAGTTGAATAATCAATACCAAATGGTCATAGTTCAATTCATCGAGCTCAATTAGTTAAGGTGATAATGTGTTCCTTGATTACAACAACCACCAAGATTCAAACCCTTAGAAGAAATAAGGGATGATGTCATCATTATGTCCTAGTAACTTTCCAAATTAGATACCACTCAATCCTTGAATCTAAACTTAAAAAGTATCAATATAGATTCATGCCCCCATTATCAAATAACAAATGAATGGGATGGGGTCGATATCATGCCCTAGTTGACTTTCGTAGAGCTGAT